>WNWK01000036.1:615000-685000 GCA_009830355.1 Cherax destructor
CCACCACCGCTACCACCATCACCACCGCTACCACCATCACAACCGCCACCACCAACACCGCTACCACCACCACCGCTACTATTACCACCAGCACTACCGCTACTATCACCACCAGCACTACCCAGGAGGCAACCTCTGCAACATTCCCTGTAAACAAGAACCATTTCATGGGCCACCTTTTATATTGCATTTAAATGTAATTTCAAGTTTTACATATCGTACCATGGATTGGGAGAGGATATAGGAAAGCACTGGATTGTGAACAAAGTTATAGATGAGTGGAACAAAGTTCAAAGTAAAGTGACTGAAGCCAAACTTTTGGTGTCTTTAAAAGTAGGTTGGACAGGTACACGAGTGTAAATTGGACTTGCCTAGCACGGGCCAGTAGGTCTACTGCAGTGCTACCACCTAGTGCACTAGGACGCAGTATGAGTCTAGGCAGCAGAGTCCCAGTGCTCCACCTGGCACGGGCCAGTAGGTCTACTGCAGTGCTCCACCTGGCACGGGCCAGTAGGTCTACAGCAGTGCTCCACCTGGCACGGGCCAGTAGGTCTACAGCAGTGCTCCACCTGGCACTGGCCAGTAGGTCTACAGCAGTGCTTCACCTGGCACGGGCCAGTAGGTCTACTGCAGTGCTCCACCTGGCACTGGCCAGTAGGTCTGCAGCAGTGCTCCACCTGGCACGGGCCAGTAGGTCTACTGTCCACCTGGCACTGGCCAGGGTCTCAGAGGTCTACTGGAGGAGTGCTCGCACCTGGCATGGGCCAGTAGGTCTACTGCAGTGCTCCACCTGGCACTGGCCAGTAGGTTTCAACATAAGAACACAATAAGGAGGAACACTGCAGCAGGCCTGTTGGCCCATACTAGGCAGGTCCTTCACACTCCATCCCACTAACAGGATATTTGCCCAATCCAATTTACAATGCTACCCAAGCAATAGGCTCTGAAAATTCAATTTACCCATGTGCAAGACCCACTCAAATCCAACCCCTCTCATTCATGTATTTGTCAAACCTAAATTTGAAACTTCCCAAGGTTTTAGCTTCAATAACCCTATTAGGCAGACTGTTCCACTCATCAACTACCCTATTTCCAAACCAATACTTTCCTATATCCTTTCTAAATCTAAACTTGTCTAATTTGAATCCATTACTGTGGGTTCTCTCTTGGAGAGATATCCTAAAGACTTTATTTATATCCCCTTTGTTAATACCATCTTCCACTTATACACTTCGATCATGTCTCCCCTCATTCTTCGTCTTACAAGTGAATGTAATTTAAGGGACTTCAATCTTTCTTCATACGGAAGATTTCTAATGCTATGAATTAACTTTGTCATTCTACGCTAAATGTTTTCTAACGAATTTATATCCATTCTGTAAAATGGAGACCAGAACTGAGCTGCATAATCTAGGTGAGGCCTTACTAATGATGTATAAAGCTGTAGTATAACCGCTGGGCTTTTGTTGCTTACACTTCTTGATATAAATCCCAGTAATCTATTTGCCTTATTACGTACGCTTACCATAACCCCCAAGTCCTTTTCGCAATCTGTATGGCTAAGTTCTACATTATTTAACTTATAAGTGCTTGGGTTATGGACACTCCCTAGCTTCAGATCCTTGCATTTATTTACATTGAATTGCATCTGCCACTTTTCTGACCACGAATTAAGTTTGTCTAAATCCTCCTGAAGTTCCATGACATCTACGTTTGAATCAATTATCCTACCTATCTTCGTGTCGTCCGCGAATTTGCTCATATCACTAGTAATTCCCTCGTCAAGGTCATTGATATATATTATAAACAACAACGGGCCCAAGCCTGATCCCTGTGGAACGCCACTTGTTACAGATCCCCATTCGGATTTAACCCCATTTATGCACACTCTTTGCTTCCTGTTCGTGAGCCATGACTCGATCCATGACAACACTTTTCCCCCAATGCCATGAGCTGCCACTTTCTTTAACAGACTCTGATGTGGTACTCTATCAAAAGCCTTACTAAAATCTAAATAAACAATATCGAATTCTTTATCATGATCAACAGCCTTGAAAGCTATCAACAGCCTCGAAAGCTTTAGCGCTATCCCTTCCATGAACACAAAACCTAAGAGATGGTCGCTGTTACCACAGCGAACTAGACGAAGACGGTAGGAAGGTTGGCATTGTGTTTATTAAACAAAACTGGATACATCTACAATGTGCTGCTACCTTATTCCATATAATAATTACACAGTAAGAACACAAGCTAGCTAGGTGTCCCCGTCATATTCCATCACGCATATGTATCTGTTCAAGAGAGTCTCGGACATGAGCCAAAATAAGTATAAGTGGTTTCTTACTTTGTATGCATATTCATGTATGGTTCTATGTGTTAATAACACATATAACTTTATTTATATATATATATATATATATATATATATATATATATATATATATATATATATATAAAAAAATTTTTATATATATACTCAAATTCGTAAAATAATACATGCACATAAATAGATACAATTTATTACCTAATTATTTATGTAAATACTTGTTTACAGAAGAGGCGCTTGTAAATGGCGGTTGCGTTACCCTAACTGTAATTGAATTGACTCCACGTGAGGATGTCAACACCTGTGTGTGTGTGTGTGTATGTGTATGTGTATGTGTGTGTGTGTGTGTGTGTATGTGTGTGTGTGTACTCACCTAATTGTGGTTGCAGGGGTCGAGTCACAGCTCTTGCCCAGCCTCATCACTGGTCGCTACTAGGTCCGCTCTCTCCCTGCTGCATGACACACACACACACACACACAGAAAGCAGTAATAGTGAGAAAGGAAGTGTGTGAGTCGAGGAATGTGAGAAGTGAGGTACCTACAAGGCTCAATCCTGGCGCCCATACTTTTCCTGACAGTCAAAAATATCGACACAAGTATCTTATTCCTCAATGTTCGTAGAGGTTAGCACTATGTGAGTAATGTCATGTATGTGTTTTGAACTTACTATATGAGGTCATGACCTCTTTTAAGTCTTGGAAGAAACCTGCTGACTAAGAGGGGAAGTAGAAGAGGGTTGTAATTGGTGAGACAGAAAAGGGCCGTAGCAGCAGACAGGATAAAATATGTTGAGAATACCTCAACAATATCCTCTATGAACAGGAATACCTAATCAGGTCTGCAACTTAACTCTGCCGGGAGTAATTAGGAAGCATATTTCTGCCCCTTGTTCAACAACAAAAAAAAATAAAATAAAGAGAAATTAAGCCAATAAGAACTTGTAATTGGAATGGCCAGAAAACTAGATGCTCGCATTCCACCCAAGTATTGAAAAATGGGTGAGAGTGCCGAGAGACCAGGTAGAGTGCACACATAGACGATCAACAGGTCACAGGTGCACCACATAGACGGCCATCAGGTCACAGTGCACCACATAGACGATCAACAGGTCAGTCATAATGACTCAGGTGTTAGCCTCGCGCACATCCTGTATCCAGAATCACACATTAACCTCCTACCCTCGGTCTCATACGCCCAGGTGCTGTATGACCCCCTGCGGTTTCAGCGCTCCCCCTTCCATGCATATAACAAAATAACGTAAGAGACTTGGTCGCTGTTATACCAAGATGGTACGAAGGTTGACATTATTATTATTAAACAAAATCTGATACATCCACAGTGTGCTTAACTAAGATGTGTTCAGGACACCTGGAGTGTGTGTGCCTGTATATCACTGTTACGTACGACTATTCCTCAAGTACGCAGAGCCGGCGTCAAGCCCCCCCACAAAAAAAAAAAAATGTCTGGAGGGTTTACACATTACCATTTAGTAAAAAATTATCAACAATGAACGATTTAATACTTATAACACTAGAAGAAAGAATGCAGGAGGAGACATGATCATAACATACAAGATACTCAGACATACAGAATATGGTAATTACTGCATTCACAGGGCAGCGCTAAGCCCGCAAGGGTCACACAGAGCTTAGGGAATGAGAGGAATAAACGGTAATCAGATTTGATTCAAAGGGAAGGATAATTATTCTCTGGGTCAAGAGCATCAAGGTGTGAGGAATATCTCTAGGGATACCTCCCTCTGAGGTATACTTGTGAAGGATACCTGTTACGGAAGTATATGAGGAATATCTTGAGGGATACCTGTCATGGATGTATATGAGGGATATCTACGAGGAATACTGTGAGAGATACCTATGATAAATACATGATAAGGATATTTATGAGATACTGTTGAGAGATACCTCTCAGGGACACCTGTACGGGACACGTGTGAGGGATACCTCTGAGGAGTGCCTCTTTGTATAATATTCAGCGTGCCATGTATGTTTTACAAGGGTGGAAACACGCGTCAGCACCACACATATTTTATATACTTGCTGACTTAAGATGTTGTGGAAGATAAGGTCACATCCTCATTACTAAGCTTCGGTATAGCAAGGTCACTGACCTCTTTTAGAACATGTGTACGTGTGTACACATGTTCTAAACATGTGAGCTGAGCCCGGCCTAGGGTAAGATGTAAGACAGCAGAGGGACTGATTACCTCATCTTGTTCTACTGTCTTCAAATTATGTCCTAGAATTTGTATTAATAAAGCCACTGGAGGGCCAAACGTCTACATTAAAGATACCCAGATGTTGCTATGTGTCTAATTTTTCAACTCACCTCTGTATCCGACTGATGAAGCTCTCTTACGTCGGCGAAACATCTCGTCAATAAAGATACCAAAGTGTTGCACATATCCATTATTCACCAACTTGAAATATTGCATTGTTACGTTTCCATTATTCTGTAAATAACTACAAATTTTATACCAGACTTTTACATCTCCTTTAAACCCTGATCCATAAACTCTTTTCCATTTTCTTTATATTATTTTATTACCACTCCTATATAAGTTTATTGGTGTCAGGCTTTATTTTATATCTTTATTATTTATATTATTGTCTTAATCTTACTGGTGAGACGTAAGCTTCGATTAGTGAAACTTTATTCTTTATCTTTATTAGCGACCAGTGATTATTTATCTTTATTAGTGACCAGTGATTATTACCTTTATTAGTGACCAGTGATTATTACCTTTATTAGTGACTAATTAAGTAATTAAGGCAGACCGGAAGTCTTGGGAGTGTACCTTTAGCGATCTGAGAAACGTACTTACTTAATAAGTACTAATTAATTACCAATTACCCACCCTCTGTAACGGAGGTTAACAGATACCCCAGCATCCATCTACTGATACTAGCACCCTTCGTTACTGACACTTGCAGATACCCCAGCATCCATCTACTGATACTAGCACCACTCTTCACTGACACTTGTAGATACCCCAGCATCCATCTACTGATACTAGCACCCTTCTCACTGACTTTGCAGATACCCCAGCATCCATCTACTGATACTAGCACCACTCTTACTGACACTTGTAGATACCCCAGCATCCATCTACTGATACTAGCACCCTCGTCACTGATACTTGCAGATACCCCAGCATCCATCTACTGATACTAGCACCACTCTTCACTGACACTTGCAGATACCCCAGCATCCATCTACTGATACTAGCACCCTTCGTTACTGACACTTGCAGATACCCCAGCATCCATCTACTGATACTAGCACCACTCTTCACTGACACTTGCAGATACGCCACCATCCATCTACTGATACTAACACATGTGTTCCCTGATACATAGAGATACCTCGCCCAGAGGGACACATTTTACCAGCCAATGATTGAACCATCAACCCCACACCGTAATGCTCTTAGCGGGAACACAATCCACTTTCTGTTTCTTTTTTAATGAACGCAGATTTTTTTAATGAACGTCTAAACAACGTATCTTTTTTAATGAACAGATCTGAACAACACATTTTTTTTATTGAAAAGGTCTGATCAACGTATTTTTTTAATGAACATATCCGAACAACGTACGTTCTTTAATGAACAGATATGACCAACGTACTTTTAATGAACAGATCTGAAACGTACCATTTTTAATGAACAGATCTGAAGAACGTACCATTTTATGAAAAATCTGAACAAGTAATTTACTGAACAGGCTTGAAGTACATTTAATGAACAGATCTGAACAACGTACAAATTTTAATGAACCGGCTTGAACGTACTATTTTTAATGAACAGATCTGAACAAAGTACAAATTTTAATGAACAGGCTTGAACGTACTATTTTTAATGAACAGATTTGAACGTAAATTATTTTTAATTAACAGGTCTGAGCAACGCACAACGGGGAAAACTGACACCGTTTTAACGGGAACAATCGTGGTGGTCCATACAAATCACATTGGCTTTTTGTGGCCCGTCTGTCTGTCTGTCTGTGTCGCTTGAAGCGAATTCAATACCAGCAGAATGGAATCAACAACGTGGAGTTGAACGACGGTGTGCTGGTGTATAAACCTTTGATTGACTCTGTGTTCACCTAGTCTTGTTTGAGAGGGTCGAGTCACAGCTCCTAGTGGCTTTGGTGGTCTAGTCTGATAGCCTGTGCTCCATTATTATTATTGGTATTATTATTATTATTATTGGGAAGCGCTAAACTCGTAGAGGTGACACTTTTGATATCAAGGAAGGTTCCTTGATGCTGGTGAGGGAATTGGATCTGTGCTCCACTCCCCTGAATTAAGAGTGAATGCTTTCCAGCGCGCTTCTCCCCCCCCACAGGGGTTGTGTATTACATACGGGTTTATCGCTCCCACATAATAATAATGACACCTCTGATACTTGCTTAATACTCTCGACAGAACACACTGTTATTCACTGTTATGTTGATAATTCAGCCTGGCACTGTTACAGTCTTCAGTCTTGGCACTTTTACCTGCAGATAAAGACTTGCTAAATTTCCCCTCTTAAAAGAAACTGTAAAGTGCGAGTTTAACACTTCACACTTCAATTCGCTTCATGTCTGATCCTAATTCCGTCTCTCTGAGGGACATTTGTAGCTGAACAAAAATAAAAATAAAAATCACGAAATCGCGAGATTTGCTAATTACGCCAAAGCAAACTTGTACAAATCCTTAAACAAATAGCCACTTCAGTCTGGTCAGTATTAAAGGATGCTGCAGTCAGGACAAATACTTCAACAAATATCACCTTTCGGCTTTCATTTATTAGTTCCATTGCGATTTCTTCTGATGTGTAGTAGGCCCCAAAAGAGGGAACAGAAGTACATCTGTAAATATATATACAAATATATTCCTGTTAACCCTTTTGGGGCTTAGTTCCTAGATATACATATAAGGTCGATCACCATGCCCAGCCCTTCTAGGGCAGGGTAGGTGCCAAGGCTGGAGCTTGCTACCATCTGCGGCTCGCAAGCCTGCCCTTCCCGTCAGCCTCTTGGGGCGGGAAGGTGGCAGACCAGAGGCCTAGCAACTATCTACCTACGTGCTTGTGGGCGAATATGGCTGGCCTGGGACCAGTTGGTCCACCGCTGAGGGTAACCCCTCCCATGGGAGACTTCGGTCTCTGCTACTCCCACGCCAGGGAGCCGGAGCCGGGTCGCCATCTGGTAAAGACCCGGGCCGGGAGATTTCCCGGTGAATCAACACCTTAGTTCCTAGGCCTTCTGTGTATCCATATGTTCTTCCGCTACCCTCCACAGGATGGAGGTGGGGTGCGTAATAAACTAGCAGCTTCGTCGGCAAAATATAAAATGTAATTTGTGGTGGAGGGAAGTATTGATGTGGTGGAGGGTAGTGATGGTGTGTGGTGGAGGATGGTGATGGTGTGTGGTGGAGGGTATTGATGGTGTGTGGTGGAGGGTAGTGATGGTGTGTGGTGGAGGGTAGTGATGGTGTGTGGTGGAGGTAGTGGTGTGTGGTGGAGGATGGATGATGTGGTGGAGGGTAGTGATGGTGTGTGGTGGAGGGTAGTGATGGTGTGTGGTGGAGGGTAGTGATGGTGTGTGGTGGAGGGTAGTGATGGTGTGTGGTGGAGGATGGTGATGATGTGTGGTGGAGGGTAGTGATGGTGTGTGGTGGAGGGTAGTGATATTGTGTGGTGGAGGGTAGTGATGGTGTGTGGTGGAGGGTAGTGATGGTGTATGGTGGAGGGTAGTGATGGTGTGTGGTGGAGGGTAGTGATGGTGGAGGCTAGTGATGGTGGAGGGTAGTGATGGTGTGTGGTAGAGGGTAGTGATGGTGTGTGGTGGAGGGTAGTGATGGTGTGTGGTGGAGGGTGGTGATGATGTGTGGTGGAGGATGGTGATGATGTGTGGTGGAGGATGGTGATGGTGGAGGGTAGTAGTTATGGAGGGTGGTGGAGGATAGTGATGGAGTGGTGGAGGTGTTAGTAGTACTGTACTGTAGTATTTCAGTTATAACCGTTACTGATTCACCGCCTCCCTACATGATCACCTAGCATTACTGAGTCATTGTCTTTAAACCTGCCTGGACTGCGTCAGTCAGAGCGGGAATCGAGACGCCAGGGACGGGGGCGCCCTCTTTATTAGCAGTAAGATATAAGGACGCAGCCTCCATTTATTTTACCCTAATTCATAAGTTACCAGCAATCGGATGTGTGGGGTTTATGTGAGAATATCCTCAATTGAACTCCTCCACTAAGATGGTGATGTGTGTGACCTGGTGATGGAGTGGTGGAGGAATAAATCCTCCAGTAGTCACCACTCTCACCTCCCACTAATCATTACATCTACTCACCTTCATTACCAGTCATCACAATCTTTACCACCCTGGTCATAACTCCTACATCAGTCATCACCACCACCCATACGTTTCACCACTCTTTAATAACCTTTCATTTCCGGGCAGCCTCATCTCCCTAGCATCACCTCCCATGCCATGACCATCACCACTTACTCATCTCCCTAGCATCACCTCCCATGCCATGACCATCACCACTTACTCATCTCCCTAGCATCACCTCCCATGCCATGACCATCACCACTTACTCATCTCCCTAGCATCACCTCCCATGCCATGACCATCACCACTTACTCATCTCCATCTGAAGCATTATGGGTTCCATCTGCTCTCCGCCATTTCCCAGACCTTTTAATTAGCTGGGTTCGTCCCAGGCTAACGACCATTATGACCATCCCGGGATTACTATCTCCCTAGCATCTCCTCCCATGCCGGGGACCATCACCCATGCTCTCTCCAGGATATGGTTCCATCTCTCCTGCCTTTCCTGCTTTAATGCTGGGTCGTCCCAGGCTACGACCTTAGGGATCCGTCCTGGGACAGTCTTCCAGGCCGATCTCTCCTGGCTCAGGCCTGGGACCAGTCATCCCAGTGCTTCTGGTTCAGGAATGGAACCAGTCATTCCAGTGCTCTTCCTGGCTTAGGCCTGGAACCAGTCATCCCAGTGCTCCTCCTGGCTCAGTCCTGGAGACCAGTCATCCCAGTGCTCCTCCTGGCTCAGTCCTGGGACCAGTCATTCCAGTGCTCTCCTGGCTAGGCCTGGAACCAGTCATCCAGTGCTCCTCCTGGCTCAGGCCTGGGACCAGTCATCCCAGTGCTCCTGGCTCAGGCATCTCCCTTTAAGAGGACATCTGACTTCCTAGCAATTACAATCCAAAGAATAATAGTAAAATAGTGCAATCAGGGGCTGATACAGTGAAAGGTTCTGTCCCATAAGGCACGTACTGGCCCACTTCTCTTTCCCATTCTCGTGTCTAACAGACACATATCATAGCACTGTATCATACTTTGCAGATGATACTTGATCCTGCTGAAAGGTTCTTTCCCATTTCCCCTATGAGTTCAGCGTTTCCCAATAAATCTAATAACAATAGCTCCGGCCTGTTCCAGCGAGGACTCTAACCCCAACACAACTGGAACAGACTCATGGAAAGCTCTCGGAAAACAATTCTCGTATATTTTTCCGGCTAATACCAACATAAAATTGCACAATTAATGGGAGGTCTCAACGAGCGGCGTTAACTCCCGCAAGACTACAACCCTCCGAGCCTTTGACAGCTCATATGAAACACTCTAAGCTTGTGTTTCCCTGGAGCCTAGCTCACCGCTTCACCAGCAGCTCCTTGCCTTCTACAGCATCCAGCAGCTGCTCGTCTTCTACAGCATCCAGCAGCTGCTCGTCTTCTACAGCATCCAGCAGCTGCTCGTCTTCTACAACATCCAGCAGCTGTTCGTCTTCTACAACATCCAGCAGCTCCTTGTCTTCTACAACATCCAGCAGCTGCTCGTCTTCTACAACATCCAGCAGCTGCTCGTCTTCTGCAGCATCCAGCAGTTCCTTGTTTTCCACAGCATCCATCAGGTCTCATCTGCTACAGCATCCATCAGGTCTCATCTGCTACAGCTACCAGCACATAAACTAGTTCTGTTGACTTTTGTCAATGTGACGCTTGCTATATGTGATATCCTATGGCATGGAACCCTGAAGTTTTATAATCCTATGCATTGAAAATACATAACTATGGAATTCGTGAGCCCGAAATGCTCTTACCCTAGCTGTATAATAAAATAAAATAGCAACAATAATAACAATAATTATTGCCATAAAGCTTCAAATTCCTTGAATCAAGAGTCCTTTAGCATTAAGTCCCCCTCTTCGAAGAAATTGAAATGGGAGCTAAAGCCTTTTTTCAATCTTCTAAGTGTAGACTTTCCCAAGTGTGATTCGTTCTCTCCGTCCCTGGCAACCTTATTGAAGGAAGGCCTCGCCTTCAAGAGGCTCCAGCAGCTTCGTGGAGCGCTCTAGGAATCAATAACAAAGAGCGTGTCGGGTGTCGGAGCCTGGAGTGCCTGCCTGCAGGTCTGCAACACGCCGCTGCAACACGCCGCTGCAACACGCTTCCTTTCATCTTGCTCTCTCTCGTGGAACCTCGAGACGTTGTCCTAATTTTAGTAGCACGTGTTAGTGCCTGAGAGAGTACATTGCTAAAACAACAGATATTTTATCTTATGAAAGGAGATGTGTATGTATGAATGAATGTATAATGTATGCATGAATGTATGTATGTGGTGTAGACGACTTCAGGAGGAGGTCAGACTATACAACCAATTTTTTTAATGCCAGCGTGTGGTGTTCTTTGAATACCAACAATATTTTATCTATACACACACACACACATATATATATATATATATATATATATATATATATATATATATATATATATATATATATATATATATATATATATATATATTATTATATATATATATATATTAAATATACATATTGAAAAATGACTGAATAAATCAATGAAGAAAGAAGTAGCGTAATGTTAGCAGTGGTCAGTCAGGGAGAGACCTCGGTCAAATGACCTAAAGCTTCACTGAACGAGTCATAACATGACTAACATCTGCGTCAGGAGAAATTTTCCTATCTCTCCTTGCAAACTTCTCCCCTCCTCCCTTCCCCAAACACACACACATACACACACAAATCCACGATTCCTCGGGTAGTGGTCATTCGTCTGGACGGTGGATAAAGGAAATAATCTTGGCCGTCAGAACTTGCTCGGTTCGTCCACGAACCTCCCCACCTGGCTACGGTCGTCAAAGGTGAGGCACCTCCATTAGGTAGCTGTATTTTCTCACCCTGTAGGAGGCAAGGTTCTAGTTTCCTCCCAGCGACGGCCTCCGGGGTGAAAATCTGCTGAGCAGCCAAACTGTGCAAGTTTTACTGCGGCAAAAATGTGTCTCCGTGAGGGACGCACAGGTGCGGACCTTTACAAAATAATATGTCGATTCCCGGACTCCTGGACCTGGAATTGAAATTCCAGAATTGCGCGTCTTGAATTCATGGTACGGAATCGAGGCTCTGGAACTGAGAGAATGAAAATGTGCGTCTGGAAATAGGGCCCTAAACTGAAGACTTGGCACGAAGGGAGGACACAGAACTTTAATTTTTTTACACATCTGCCGCCTCCCACCAAGGAAGAGCGCCCCATAAAAGGAAGCATTCACCGTCATTCATTCAACATCTCTACTATCAGAAGGGATCATACATGACAATTCAAATGACCCTGTGAACCGCAACATGCCCACCCCTTTCCCAGAAAGCAGGCACTGTATTTCTCACCTCTAGGACTAAAGTCCGGCTAACCAGTTAACTCTCAATTCCCTCATAAATGTTACCAGCAAATATTATTACATGCAAGTCGTCTATAAGTTGGCCATCATGTATTGAGACCACTTGTCACGTCAAGAATAGTTATGGTGACCACTTATTACATCAAGGGCACTTTTGGTATCAAGTACTCTTTGTAGCATCAACAACACTCTTAAAATCAAAGAGAACTTGCAAACAACGCATATACATTATTCAGTATCAGGAACACTTATCGAATCCAGACAAGTCTTCCCATTGGTGTGCAGGTCAAGAAGAAATGATGAACTGCACACGCACACATGCACACGCACACACACATCTTGCAAAGAACGCCAGCATCACTATGGATTATTCAGCCTATTCATCTGAGACCTACCGTGATCCCTCTCACTCTGCCCTCAGCATCCGATGGGATCACCTCCAGCTCGTCAAGATTCCCCTGAAAGTGACTTGGAAATGACTTGACTCTATTTGATGATATGCATTTCATTTATCTTTATGATTATGGAGTAGATTTGATCTAAATTTATGTTTTGTTTTATTTGACTATGACTCAACGAACAATTTTTACATAAGTATTAAAAGGAAAAAGAAGATACAACTCAGTTTGATTAATAGTACACATTTTCTGTGTCCATCTAAGTCAATTTTCGCACAGTGAGAGCTTCATCAAGCTCTATATGATAGAAATGTGTCTTTGACTACCTGTCCCTCTCGTGGGTTTCTCTGAGCTTCAGTAATATCTCCAGAACACACGAGTCTCCAGCTCTTCAATATTGTTCACTAGTGCTGGGACCGTTCACCTGCCATAACTGAACAAACCTGAGGAATCACAATTAGGTTTGGAGATAACTGGTATAAAACACCGACACGAAGGAAACAGTATCTTCCTAGAGAGGGAGAATGAGCACAGAGACCGATTATATACTGACAACGTTTTGCCCACACAGTGGGCTTTAGCAACTCACACACAGATCTTACTAGGGAGAGAGAATAAGCACACACACACACATGTAATACACAGTGTTGGTTATAAGTGTTGTATGTAATACAGTGTTGGTTATAAGTGTTGTAGGTAATACACAGTGTTGGCAACATAAATTCTGCCACGTGTTCTGCCAAGCAACTTCTTCCTGTAAGCAACGAGACGACTGTAATTATTTACGCTGAGACAGTAAACGAGGGTTAGTTCAGCGGTACAACCTCCCTCCCTCCCTAATAAATTGTTTTCCATCTATCACATTCTCCTTCCTTCTCTCTCCCCCCTACACCTTCCTCTCTTTTACCTCTTTCAACCTAACTTCCATCTACCTTACTCTCCCTTCCTTCTTCCTCGCCCTCTCTTCCTTATTCTCTGTAAAATATCATCTCAGGTCAATCTCTAGGTTTGGGGCGTCTCTCTCTCTCTCTCTCCCTTCACATTATACACAAATAAAGTCAGGTATGCAGAATTAGCCTTTTCTTTCTCTTTCATTTTCTCAGTGGTGTCAAATTATAAAGTTAAAGTTGCCTTTCACTTGACTTGCAAGTGTCCCTTGTGTGTCCTCAGTTCTTGTTATTGGCGTTATTCCACTTATTCTATCTCGTGTTTTCCCTGTAATTAAACTTCCCCTCGTATACCCCCTTCATTCCCTCGCTCGTCTATTTTGTCTTCCATCTTCCTCGTCCCCTCGGAGTGTGCCTGCCGCCCGGAAGGTAAAGAAAACACCGGAAGACAAGGATAAATAGCGTTCCATGGCCAACTTTATTGAGCTTTCCAGAGGAGGCCAGCAGCCGGCCAGCCGGATCACCACTCCCCTACCCCAGTGACACCTCCAGCCGCTCCCTTCCCCAGTGACACTTTCCCCCGGCCGCTCCCTTCCCCGTTGATACTTTCCCCAGTTACCCCTCTTCCCCGTTGATATTTTCCCCTGTTACCCCCTTCCCCGGTAACACTTTTCCCCAGTCACTCCCCTTTTCGCCCTAGTAACAGTTTTTCAAAACTCAGAATTGCCTGGAGACATCTCGCCCTGCACCTTCACCAGGACGTGTGTGTGTGTGTTAGTCAGTTACCATTTTGTCCTAGGCACATGACGCTTTGACACTAGGCCTATTGTATATGCGTGAGTGCGTGTGTGTGTGTGTACTCACCTAGTTGTTGCAGGGGTCGAGACATAGCTGCTGGCCCCGCCTCTTCACTGGCCGCTGTGTGTGTGTGTGTGTGTGTGTGTGTACTCACCTAAGTGTGTATGTGTGTGTGTGTGTGTGTACTAACCTAAGTGTGTGTGTATGTGCATTCACCTATTTGTGGTTGCAGGTGTTGAGTCTCAGCTCCTGGCCCTGCTTCTCAAACAGGCCGCTACTAGGTTCTCTCTCTCTCCCGGCTTCGTGAGTTCTATTATACCACTCTGGACATTTATACGAGTGTATGTGTAGTTATACGAGTGTATGTGTACATTTGAGGGTATGTGTCCTTTTGAGTGTATGTATACATTTGAGTGTATGTGTGTATTGCGACGGCAGTGATATTGAATGCATTTATATTAAATAACATATAATGCATGTTAGTTTTTCTTTCTTGTTTTCTTTCTTTAGTCCCTTTTCTCTACTTTTCACCCAACTCGCCCAGCGACCTGGATTCTCTGATAAATTAATGAAAATTAACATAGTTCTGGCCAACTAATCATGGGTCACCCTACGTACTGTGTTTTTTAATACAAGTAGTGTGTGTTTATGATGTCCAGGCTGGTTGTTGCCAGGCTAGTGTAACTAGGTAGTCTGAGGCAGATAAAATAACTTTAACATGTCGAGAATATCTTGTAACAATATATATACATGTACTAAATGTATATATATATATATATATATATATATATATATATATATATATATATATATATATATATATATGAAGGTAATGTATTGATGTATATATTACCTGGAGTTTACCTGGAGAGAATCCCAGGGGTCAACGCCCCCGCGGCCTGGTCTGTGACCCAAATATGTAGTCCAATCTTTTTTTTCTCCCTTTTATTCTTTTCTCCTATTCATATTTTTTTGTTGTCACGCTGTTATGATGGAGACATACAGAATCGTCATAAAGATTACATTTCTCCTGTGTATGGGATTGGCCATCCTGGAAGATGGTAATTCCCAGTTATGCTGGAACGAAACCTTTTGAAGGTGACGTAGCTGATGAACCTTTAATGGAATACTTGAAGAGACCCTCATATTCCTACTGAAGTCTCCCAGCTTGCTCAAGCTGGTCCTACTGAAGTCTCCCAGCTCAGGCTGACACTACTGAAGTCTCCCAGCTTGCTCAAGCTGGTCCTACTGAAGTCTCCCAGCTCAGGCTGACACTACTGAAGTCTCCCAGCTCAGGCTGACACTACTGAAGTCTCCCAGCTCAGGCTGACACTACTGAAGTCTCCCAGCTCAGGCTGACACTACTGAAGTCTCCCAGCTCAGGCTGACACTACTGAAGTCTCCCAGCTCAGGCTGACACTACTGAAGTCTCCCAGCTCAGGCTGACACTACTGAAGTCTCCCAGCTCAGGCTGACACTACTGAAGTCTCCCAGCTCAGGCTGACACTACTGAAGTCTCCCAGCTCAGGCTGACACTACTGAAGTCTCCCAGCTCAGGCTGACACTACTGAAGTCTCCCAGCTCAGGCTGACACTACTGAAGTCTCCCAGCTCAGGCTGACACTACTGAAGTCTCCCAGCTCAGGCTGACACTACTGAAGTCTCCCAGCTCAGGCTGACACTACTGAAGTCTCCCAGCTCAGGCTGACACTACTGAAGTCTCCCAGCTCAGGCTGACACTACTGAAGTCTCCCAGCTCAGGCTGACACTACTGAAGTCTCCCAGCTCAGGCTGACACTACTGAAGTCTCCCAGCTCAGGCTGACACTACTGAAGTCTCCCAGCTCAGGCTGACACTACTGAAGTCTCCCAGCTCAGGCTGACACTACTGAAGTCTCCCAGCTCAGGCTGACACTACTGAAGTCTCCCAGCTCAGGCTGACACTACTGAAGTCTCCCAGCTCAGGCTGACACTACTGAAGTCTCCCAGCTCAGGCTGACACTACTGAAGTCTCCCAGCTCAGGCTGACACTACTGAAGTCTCCAGCTCAGGCTGACACTACAAGTCTCCAGCTCAGGCTGACACTACTGAAGTCTCCCAGCTCAGGCTGACACTACTGAAGTCTCCAGCTCAGCTGACACTACTGAAGTCTCCAGCTCAGGCTGACACTACTGAAGTCTCCCGCTCAGGCTGCACTACTGAATCTCCAGCTCAGGCTGACACTACTGAAGTCTCCCAGCTCAGGCGACTACTGAAGTCTCCCAGCTCAGGCTGACCTCGAAGTCTCCAGCTCAGGCTGACACTACTGAAGTCTCCAGCTCAGGCTGACACTACTGAAGTCTCCCAGCTCAGGCTGACACTCGAAGTCTCCCAGCTCAGGCTGACACTCTGAGTCTCCAGCTCAGGCTGACACTACTGAAGTCTCCAGCTCAGGCTGACACTACTGAAGTCTCCCAGCTCAGGCTGACACTACTGAAGTCTCCCAGCTCAGGCTGACACTACTGAAGTCTCCCAGCTCAGGCTGACACTACTGAAGTCTCCAGCTCAGGCTGACCACTGAAGTCTCCCAGCTCAGGCTGACACTACTGATCTCCCAGCTCAGCTGACACTCGAAGTCTCCCAGCTCAGGCTGCACACTAAGTTCCCAGCTCAGGCTGACACTACAATCTCAGCTCAGGCTACACTACTGAATCTCCAGCTCAGGCTGACACTACTAAGTCTCCCGCTCAGGCTGACACTACTAATCTCCCAGCTCAGGCTGACACTCTGAGTCTCCCAGCTCAGGCTGACACTACTGAAGTCTCCCAGCTCAGTGACACTCAAGTCTCCCAGCTCAGGCTGACACTACTGAAGTTCCCAGTCAGCGCACTCTGAAGCTCAGCTCAGCGACACTACTGAAGTCTCCAGCCACTGACACTACTGAAGTCTCCCAGCCAGGCTGACACTACTGAGTCTCCAGCTCAGGCTGACCTACTGAGTCTCCCAGCTCAGGCTGACACTACGAAGTCTCCCAGCTCAGGCTGACACTACTAGTCTCCAGCTCAGGCTGACACTACTGAGTCTCCAGCTCAGGCTGACACTCTGAGTCTCCCAGCTCAGGCGACACTACTGAGTCTCCAGCTCAGGCTGACCAGTCTCAGCTCAGCTGCACTCTGTCTCCCAGCTCAGGCTGACACTACTGAAGTCTCCCAGTCAGGGCACTGAGTCTCCCGCTCAGGCTGACCTACTGAAGTCTCCAGCTCAGGCTGACACTACTGAAGTCTCCCAGCTCAGGCTGACACTACTGAAGTCTCCCAGCTCAGGCTGACACTCTGAAGTCTCCCGCTCAGGCTGACACTACTGAGTCTCCCAGCTCAGGCTGACACTACTGAAGTCTCCCAGCTCAGGCTGACACTACTGAAGTCTCCCAGCTCAGGCTGACACTACTGAAGTCTCCCAGCTCAGGCTGACACTACTGAAGTCTCCCAGCTCAGGCTGACACTACGAAGTCTCCAGCTCAGGCTGACACTACTGAAGTCTCCCAGCTCAGGCTGACACTACTGAAGTCTCCCAGCTCAGGCTGACATACTGAGTCCCACTGGTGACATATGAAGTTCCCGCTCAGGCTGATGTGAATCTACAACCAGCTGAATACTGAATCTCCCCTCGCTCCTCTCTCCCCTCGCTCCTCTTCTCCCACTCGGCTGCCTATTTCTGCTCGCTGCCTCTATTCCCTCCTGAAACTATATCTCCCAAACTCAGGACTGACACCTTGTTTCCCTCTCTGCTTACAATTGAGTTATTTCCATTTATACGTTAAGTGTCACACTCCTGAAATTGATTGATGCTCCATGCATAGTCTCCCACTCTGCACCTTACTCAGTCTCTCCGCCTCTCCCTCTTCCCCTCCTTGCACTTAATTCCCAGCCTCAGGCCTCCTACTGAAGTCTCCACTACTACCTATGAATCTCCCAGTCAGGCTGACACTACTTGATATCTCCCGCTCAGGCTGCACTTCTGAAGTTCCCAGCTCAGGCTGACACTACTGAAGTCTCCCAGCTCAGGCTGACACTACTGAAGTCTCCAGCTCAGGCTGACACTACTGAAGTCTCCCAGCTCAGGCTGACACTACTGAGTCTCCCAGCTCAGGCTGACACTACTGAAGTCTCCCAGCTCAGGCTGACACTACTGAAGTCTCCCAGCTCAGGCTGACACTACTGAAGTCTCCCAGCTCAGGCTGACACTACTGAAGTCTCCCAGCTCAGGCTGACACTACTGAAGTCTCCCAGCCCCCCCCCCCCCCCCCCCCCCCCCCCCCCCCCCCCCCCCCCCCCCCCCCCCCCCCCCCCCCCCCCCCCCCCCCCCCCTGACACTACTGAAGTCTCCCAGCTCAGGCTGACACTACTGAAGTCTCCCAGCTCAGGCTGACACTACTGAAGTCTCCAGCTCAGGCTGACACTACTGAAGTCTCCCAGCTCAGGCTGAGATCCACTATGAGTACCCACTGGTGACAATATGACAGTTCAGCTCAGGTAACTTATGTAGAATAGCTACACAGCTGTAGATACTGAAAAATGTTCCTTCCTTCTCTCTCCTCTCTTACCCTCCCTTCCTTCCTTCCTCCATCCATCCCCTCGTCTGTCCCCTCAGTCCTCTTGCCTTTTCCCCGCCCCTCTTCCATTCCCTCCTGAACATCATCTTAATTATCAACCCATTAAATCTACCAGGGACCTTATGATCACCTTCTTGTTTATTCTCTCTCTCTCTCTCTCTCTTTTACAAAAGGTTTTACAGGGTTAGGTTAATTGTTCCTATTTTTATTTACAAGTTTAGAGCTGTTGCGTACATCAGCTCACTTGAAAATATTTGTATTGTTATGAAACGTACCAATAGGGAACAGGGTGAAGTTGGAGACATCTGTGGGCCAGCGATTTCATTTGCTCAACTGACTTTATTTCTTCAATGTCTCCCTCCCGTCCCCTCTCCCACCTTAACCTCCTTCCTTTATTAATTTTTCCTCTTATGTCCACTTCAGTTCCTTCTCTTCGCCAATTCTCCCTTTACTTTCTCTTGAACTGTGTTGTTCTCTCTTCTTTATCTATCTTTCCCTCTTCCAAACTTTCTGTCTCCCATTTCTTGTCCCCCCTCTTACTTTTACCAGTCTTCGCTTTTTGTTTTCCTTTTTTTCTCCTATCCCTCATCCGCATTCTCTCCTTCTCTACTCTCCCTTTCCCATAACACTCTTATTTTCTCCCTAATCTCCCACTTACCTAGAGGGTGTTCGGGGGTCAAAGCCCCAGTGGCCCGGTCCTTGACCAGGCCTCCCAGTGGATCAGGGCTTTATCAACTAGGCTGTTACTGATGGCCGCGCGCAATCCAACGAAGGAACCACAGCCCGGCTGGTCAGGTGCTTCAGGTATCTGTCCAGTTCGCTCTTGAAAACAGCCAGGGGTCTATTAATAATTTCCCCTATGTATGATGGGAGGCTGTTAAACAGTCTTGTGCCCCTGACACTTTTTGCGCATCCTATTAGTGCACTCACGGCGCCCCTGTTTTTCATTGGGGTAATGTTGCATCGTTTGCTGTGTCTTTTACTTTCGTAGGGAGTGATTTGTGTGTGCAAATTTGGGACCACTCTCTCTAGAATTTTCCAGGTGTAAATTATGTATCTTTCTCGCCAGCCTTCCAAAGAGTACAGGTCAAGGGGCTTCAAACGTTCCCAGTAATTGAAGTACTTGACTGTACTGTACTCATAAACGTAAAGGTTCTCTGTACGTTCTCCAGATCTCCAGTTTCGCCTGCCTTAAAATGGTCTGTTAGCGTATAGCAGTATTCCAGCCTAGAGACAAATGACTTAAAGATCATCATTGCCTTGGCATACCTTGTTTTGAAGGTCCTCATCTCATTGTAATCCCTGAAGGTGCGAATCTCTGACATTATCACTCCTAAGTCCTCCCCATTAGTTTTACACTCTAGCTTGCCTCCCCCTCCTCTTCTTCCTCCTCTTCCTCTCTTCCTCTCCCTCTCCTCCTCCTTCCCATCTCAACAATTTAGTTTATAAAACATCCCTCCTCCTCCTCGCAGTTTATTTACAAAATCCACGGTGAAGAAATTTGCATAAATTTTGGTTGCAAGTGCAGCGTGCACCATCCAAGGATTTATTCTCTCTTGTTGACTGCCAACACAGGATTTATTCTCTCCTGTTGGCTGCCAACACAGGATTTATTCTCTCTCCTGTTGGCTGCCAACACAGGATTTATTCTCTCTCCTGTTGGCTGCCAACACAGGATTTATTCTTTCTTCTGTTGGCTGCCAACACAGGATTTATTCTCTCTCCTGTTGGCTGCCAACACAGGATTTATTCTCTCTCCTGTTGGCTGCCATCACAGGATTTATTCTCTCATGTTGGCTGCCAACACTTTCTTTAAGAAGTATGTCGCTGTCACCACACACTGACAAGAAATCTATTTCCAGGGTGGACCATGGGAAACGTATTTCCAGGTTGTACCATGGTAAACTTATTTCCAGGTTGTACCATGGGAATAGTTCCAGATTAAGGTGGACCACTAGTCTAATTCCAGTGGACAGCTAATCTGGTTCCTGTCGACTAGTGGACCACTAGTCTGGTTGCAGTGGACCGCTAGTCTGGTTCCTGTCGACCAGTGGGCACTATTCTGGTTCCAGATGACCATTAGTCTGGTTCTAGTGGACCGCTAGTCTGGTTTCAGTGAACCGCTAGTCTGGTGGTTCCAGTGGACCGCTAGTCTGGTGGTTCCAGTGGACCACTAGCCTGGTTACAGATGACAAATGGATCACTAGTATTATTCCAGTGGACCGCTAGTCTAGTTCCAGGCGACCAGTGGACCATAAGTAAGAGTTCCAGTCGACCAGTGGTCCACTTCCCCCGGTCACTGTTGCAATATTCGTCTTAGTTTCCGTTCAAATTCAAACACTCGTTATCACTTCCGTTCTTCCGTTCCATACGCCTGTCAACGCCTCAGTTTCGACCACCTGCCATGACTTCATTTTCGACCAGCTGCCATGACTTCATTTTCGACCAGCTGCCATGACTTCATTTTCGACCAGCTGCCATGACTTCATCAAACTTGTGAGGGGAAATTTGCGTTTAATTGGGTGTGCCAAAAACAACAGCAGTTTTGACAGAGCGGAGTTTAACGGATTTAAGAGGCGAGTCACCCTTACCCCTTTGAGAGCCATTCCCCCCTTCCCTTGGAGTTATATTACTTTTCGTAACAGTATTAGGGACTCTAAATCCCCTTTCGATTCCCCCTTACTCCACCCACCCTCTTTACTCCCTCCTTCCTTAATCCCCTCCACCTACTCCCTTTGTGTGTGTACTCACCTACTTGTGGTTGAAGTGGTCGATTCATAGCTCCTGGCTCCGCTAAGTCCACTCTTTCCCTGCTCCATGGGCTTTATCGTACCTCTTCTTAAAGCTATGTATGGATGTGTGTATGTATAATGCTTTACATTTCAAATAATTAATTTGCTTTGTATGTGATATAGACAGGGTTCCTCAACCTGTCTATTAGTACATCTAACAATGGTGAGGGCTCACCTAGATATGTTTGAACATGGTGGGGGCCCATCTAGATATGTTTGAACATGGTGGGGGCCCATCTAGACATGTTTCAACATAGTGAGGGCCACCTAGACATGTTTCAACATAGTGAGGGCCACCTAGACATGTTTCAACATAGTGAGGGCCACCTAGACATGTTTCAACATAGTGAGGGCCACCTAGACATGTTTCAACATAGTGAGGGCCACCTAGACATGTTTCAACATAGTGAGGGCCACCTAGACATGTTTAACATGTTAAAATATATTACTCCTGTTGAAGTATATTGTTGATGAATTAGACTAGACACTTGCGCAACACTTGTGCAACACTTGCGCAACACTTGGGTATCTTTACTGTGGAAACGTTTTGCGTCAGTGGCTTCCTCAGTCAATACAGGGCAGAACGGTGGAAGATGAGAAGGAGTTTGAAGTAATCAGTCCCATAGTCTAGAGTATATTTGTTCAGTCCATCAGTTTTGATAAAAGTACAGCATATGCGTGGAGAAGGGACTTATATCCTGCAGATCTGCTAGGTGAAGCAGTGGTAGGCGGCGTCACTAGTGGAAAAATCCACTAGTTGAAGTAGGTTATGCCTGTAGTTTAGGCAAGCGTACAAGAATTCCCAGCACCAAGATGTTGCATTGTCTGATAACAACTTCATAAAAATGATTTGGAAAATCGACTCGTACTGAGCAGTAGCTCCGGTAGTGAGTAATAACTCCGGTACCAAGCAATGACTCTGGTACTGTGTTCCCAATTTCACAACTTGTTGCTTGGGTGTCCAAAACCACGAGAGGGTGGTAGCAGGCAGTGCCCAACGTTTCCACATCATTACCTCCCAGGAACTGCGCGCTGTGAACCTGCAATTTACCAGAGTCCCATACTCACGCAGCTGGTGAAGACCTGGCCCTCAGGAAACAGGCTATGAGTAGGAACACTGTAGTACGTCTACTGGCTTACGCTAGGCCAGTAGACCTTCTGCAGTGCCCTTTATGTTCTAAATCAGTGTGAGAGTAACATCTATGATCAATATTACAAAATGCCATCAAAATTTCAATCTTGAATATAACCCGAACTACGTCCTACCATCAATCGAACTCTACCCTAACCAACACTATAATAATAATAATAATAATAATAATAATAATAATTTTGAGAAGTCTGTAAATATGAACTTTACTTAATAGAAACTAATAATAAAAAATAACGGTAAGGACAATAATTCATCTTGTCAGTCTCGTGGAAAAAAAAATTATCCATGAAATATTCCCAGTAACGTTAATTTACAAAGACCAAAGTTTGTCTTGCAAGCTTCTCTTGTGTTGCTAGAAGTGTTCAGCAGGAAACACAAGTGGCAAGGTATACATACAATAAACAATGCAGATATAAAACGTGTAAACAATGTATATGATACATTGCTGCAGCAGCCTGGCCACTACACTCCTGTCCAGCCTCGTCTCGTATACATGATCATGAAGAAGAAGAAGAATAAAATAATATAAGAAGAAAAAGACGAAAAAGAACAAGAAAAAGAAGCAAAAGAAGACGATCAAGAAGAAAATTAAAGAGGAAAAGAAATAATAATAATAATAATAATAATAAGACGAAGTAGAAAAAGAAGAAAAAGAACGAGAAAAGAAGCAAAAGAAGAAAAATAAGGAAAATAATAATAATAATAATAATAATAATAATAATAATAATAATAATAAGAATTGTCACCAAGTCAACTCTAACAAAATAAAAATAAATTATTTACATAGAAAATATAAAACACGTTTACAAAATTTCCTATTTTTTAATAGACTATTACAACGTCAATTAAATGGTGATTATAGAGGGGGATAAGGGCGTAATTATAGACAATGATTATGGTGCAATTAGATGGGTAATTACCCACTATCACGGATAACGACCTGCCTGACAGCTGTTTTGTAAACAAGTGTTGCATATTTGGTAAACAAGTGTCGTATATGTGTTGCATATTTTGTAAACAAGTGTTGTATAAGTGTTGCATATTTTGTAAACAAGTGTTGTATAAGTGTTGCATATTTTATAAACAAGTGTTGCATATTTTGTAAACAAGTGTTGCATATTTTGTAAACAGGTGTTGTAATTTTGTAAACAAGTGTTGTATAAGTGTTGCATATTTTGTAAACAAGTGTTGCATATTTTGTAAACAGGTGTTGTAATTTTGTAAACAAATGTTGTATTTGTGAACAAGTGTTTTATATTTTAAGAAGTGTTGTATATTTTGTAATCAAGTGTTGTATGTTTTGTAAAAAAGTGTTGTATGTTTTGTAAACAGGAGTTGTATGCTTTGTAGTGAAGTGTTGTATATTTTGTAAACAAGAGTTGTATACTTTGTAAACAAGTGTTCTATATGTTGTAAAGTGTTGTATATTTTGCAAACAAGTATAATTTGTAAATAAGTATGGAATATTTTGTAAATAGTGATAGTATATTCTGTATACAGTAATGGTATAATTTGTAAACAGTGATGCTATAATTTGAAAACAGTGTTGGTATAATTTGTAAACAGTGATGCTATAATTTGAAAACAGTAATGGTATAATTTGTAAACAGTGATGGTATAATTTGTAAACAGTGATGGTATAATTTGTAAACAGTGTTGGTATAATTTGTAAACAGTGTTGGTATAATTTGTAAACAGTGTTGGTATAATTTGTAAACAGTGATGGTATAATTTGTAAACAGTGATGGTATAATTTGTAAACAGTGATGGTATAATTTGTAAACAGTTATGGTATAATTTGTAAACAGTGATGGTATAATTTGTAAACAGTGATGGTATAATTTGTAAACAGTGTTGGTATAATTTGTAAACAGTAATGGTATAATTTGTAAACAGTTATGGTATAATTTGTAAACAGTTATGGTATAATTTGTAAACAGTGATGGTATAATTTGTAAACAGTGATGGTATAATTTGTAAACAGTTATGGTATAATTTGTAAACAGTTATGGTATAATTTGTAAACAGTGATGGTATAATTTGTAAACAGTTATGGTATAATTTGTAAACATATAATTTGTAAACAGTGATGGTATAATATGTAAACAGTTATGGTATATCTACCACAAGAACAAGTATGCAGACTTGTATTACCACCTTCCTCACTCCGCACCTTTCTACTAGCTTTATCGCAATTCTTGATCTGCAATCTGCATCTGACAATGCAAATACGTTGATACCAAATGTGTGTTGTCTGATGATTCTTATCTACGTCTACTCAAGAGCCAAGATAATTGACTCCACTTTGGTACAAGGACAGTGTGCAGTCACTTGTGTAGGCTGAGAACTCGAGGATAAGATAAGGATAACAAGAACTCAAGGATAAGATGGATAGGGATAACAAGAACTCAAGGATAAGATGGATAGGGATAACAAGAACTCAAGGATAAGATGGATAGGGATAACAAGAACTCAAGGATAAGATGGATAGGGATAACAAGAACTCAAGGATAAGATGGATAGGGATAACAAGAACTCAAGGATAAGATGGATAAGGTAAATATTCTTTAAGAACTATCTTTAGAGTGAGATTCTGAAGGTGTTTACTTATGTAGGTTGTTGAATGGAGCCTCAACTTTACCACGAGGCCGTGGTGCCATACTGTGAAGCCGTGGTGCCATACTGTGAGGTCGTGGTGCCATACCATGAGACCGTGATGCCATACTACAGTGACTGACGTGAGTGGCACTACTTTGCAGAAGTTAACAGTAGTAGAAGCTGTGGTGGCTGGTGGATACTGTTAGCATTCCTGGGATGCACTGCTCCTCCCCATCAGAGTTTTCTATGTCTTGTGGTTTCTGAATAACGATCTCATGTTTTCCTATGATATCTGACAAACGCAACACCTTTCTTGCAGACAGTCGTGGATCTGCATCTGGGACTTGTATCTCTACAAAGAAAAAAGGGTTGCAGGTAGACCCGCCTTCAAGTAATCACTCCACATGAGTACTTGTGCAGTCATCGGGAGGAGAAGAAACCTTTAACCAAACTGCACGCAACCTGAAGAACACACGCCTTCTCTTGATGGCTGGTTCCGACAGTCCCATCCTCTTGATTCAGAAATAGCTTTGTATCTTCAAGTGAATATCCCTGTTGGCCACTGACCCCCAGGAACCACCAATTATGACACTGTTTCTGTTCTCTGTCTGTCCCTGTGTTCACCTATTTGTACTTGCGGGGATCGAGTCTTACCTCTTGGCCTCGCCTCTTACCTTACCCTCGAGACCCTATCATACCTATTAAAAGCTGTATGTGCAGTGCAGTCTGCCTGAACACCTTCATCCAGGTCATTCTACTTTCCTCCTCACCAAACAGACGACTGGTTGGCGAAGCCAAGTCAGGCATTCGCCAACTTTATTGTAATATTATTCACGATGTTGAGGGAGATTTACACCATCGCCACCCAGCGCTCTGGGGTGATACTGCTGCAGTTTTATCTCATTCTCAATTGTTTTTCATGAATTTTAAACAGCCTGGGGAGAAGAACCTGGAAAATGCTGCTCCAAAACGCTCGACGAATTTTTACGAGTGTGTGTGTGTGTGTTTGTATCTATTGTAAATCAGTAGATATATGATTACACATTTTTTTCTTCACTAAGAGAAACTTATATATGTCAAGACATCTTAAGTGAAAATAAGACAGCTGGAATCCTGAGCAAGCATCTTAAATTTGGAATAAATGGTTAAGAAACACGACAAAATGATAAATAAGACACTTGTGCGACACTTACGAATCTTCATTCGCGAAACATTTCCAGAATAAAGATTCCCAAGTGTTGCCCAAGTGTCTTATTTATCATCCTAAATTTTATTGTAACATGAAAAACGACAATTTGTAAAATAATATGAAGCAATATGTACTCTGCTTGCCATTTTATTGCCTAGTTCCTAGGAAATTTGTCTATTAATATGCTGCTGCGCTGCCTCCATGGGATGGATATGGTGTGCACAGTAAACTAGGCCGCTGTCCACAGGATGGATATGGAGTGCATAATAAACTAGTCACCTTAGCAGCACAATTTAAATCCAATCTGAAACTAAATGTGGCCGCAGATGGCATTCTAAGTCACCTATGGCTGGTAACTCTGCATCTGTCAATCTTTACGTCTAGTTTAGTCTGTTGCCTAAAAACAGAAAGACTTCAAGTTTGTATTGCCCTTGGACTTCATCTCCTAAATTGAAAATCCAATTCAACAGCCCATTCCCTGATCCACCAGAAAGTAGGAGAGAGTAGAGGGGAAAATGTGATGGGGGAGGGGAAGAGAGGAGAAGAGAGAAGAGAATTGAAAGGGGAGAAGAGGACGAGAAAGAACACGGGATGAGAGGGAAAGTAAGAGAAAAAGAAGAGATGGGAGGAGAGAGGAATAGAATTAAAGAGAAATAATGGAGAAAGAAGGGAAAGGAAATGAAGGGGAAGGGGTGAGCAGAGAAAGGGGAAGAGTAAAGAACTGAGAGGAGTGGTAGTGGGGAGGAAAACAGCTGTTAAATCTACCCTCCCGTGCTAATACTTCCCAGTGGGCTGCTTTAATGTACTGAACTGCAGACTGGTGCAAGAATTAGGATGGTCAATTGTGCTTGTGATTACCTCCGGCCAGTTGACTCCAAGGCAAGAAGAGCTTACAATCCAGCTTCCAATTTAGAGCGGCAGGTAAATAATCCAGGAGGAAGCTAATTCTATTATGGACTCCACCCCTCCCTCCCCAGTCAACCCCCTCTTAGCAAGAATAAGTCTTCCCTTCTACCTACACTGGGCAGAAACCTCGTACTGACGTCCTCCTGCTCGGGCTGACAGATTTCAGCAAGACGTGTATGGAACCCTCATTCTGTGTAATGGAATGTGACATCGAAGCAGCTTTTGTACCATCAATGTAACTATTGTGTAGAATAGAGTATCAGCACACTGCGGGTGTTCCCACAGTGTAACTAACATACAGAAGAGGAAAGCCACACACTGCAGGTGTTCCCACAGTGTAACTAACATACAGAACAGGAAAGCCACACACTGCGGGTGTTCCCACAGTGAAATTAACATACAGAACAGGAAAGCCACACACTGCAGGTGTTCCCACAGTGTAACTAACATACAGAACAGGAAAGCCACACACTGCAGGTGTTCCCACAGTGTAATTAACATACAGAACAGGAAAGCCACACACTGCGGGTGTTCCCACAGTGTAACTAACATACAGAACAGGAAAGCCACACACTGCAGGTGTTCCCACAGTGTAACTAACATACAGAACAGGAAAGCCACGCACTGCGGGTGTTCCCACAGTGTAACTAACATACAGAACAGGAAAGCCACGCACTGCGGGTGTTCCCACAGTGTAACTAACATACAGAACAGGAAAGCCACACACTGCAGGTGTTCCCACAGTGTAACTAACATACAGAACAGGAAAGCCACACACTGCAGGTGTTCCCACAGTGTAACTAACATACAGAACAGGAAAGCCACGCACTGCGGGTGTTCCCACAGTGTAACTAACATACAGAACAAGAATGCCACACACTGCGGGTGTTCCCACAGTGTAACTAACATACAGAACAGGAAAGCCACGCACTGCAGGTGTTCCCACAGTGTAACTAACATACAGAACAGAAAAGCCACACACTTCAGGTGTTCCCACAGTGTAACTAACATACAGAACAGGAAAGCCACACACTGCGTGTGTTCCCACAGTGTAACTAACATACAGAACAGGAAAGCCACACACTGCGGGTGTTCCCACAGTGTAACTAACATACAGAACAGGAAAGCCACACACTGCGGTGTTCCCACAGTGAAATTAACATACAGAACAGGAAAGCCACACACTGCAGGTGTTCCCACAGTGTAACTAACATACAGAACAGGAAAGCCACACACTGCAGGTGTTCCCACAGTGTAATTAACATACAGAACAGGAAAGCCACACACTGCGGGTGTTCCCACAGTGTAACTAACATACAGAACAGGAAAGCCACACATGCAGGTGTTCCCACAGTGTAACTAACATACAGAACAGGAAAGCCACGCACTGCGGTGTTCCCACAGTGTAACTAACATACAGAACAGGAAAGCCACGCACTGCGGGTGTTCCCACAGTGTAACTAACATACAGAACAGGAAAGCCACACACTGCAGGTGTTCACACAGTGTAACTAACATACAGAACAGGAAAGCCACACACTGCAGGTGTTCCCACAGTGTAACTAACATACAGAACAGGAAAGCCACGCACTGCGGGTGTTCCCACAGTGTAACTAACATACAGAACAAGAATGCCACACACTGCGGGTGTTCCCACAGTGTAACTAACATACAGAACAGGAAAGCCACGCACTTCAGGTGTTCCCACAGTGTAACTAACATACAGAACAGGAAAGCCACACACTTCAGGTGTTCCCACAGTGTAACTAACATACAGAACAGGAAAGCCACACACTGCGGGTGTTCCCACAGTGTAACTAACATACAGAACAGGAAAGCCACACACTGCGGGTGTTCCCACAGTGTAACTAACATACAGAACAGGAAAGCCACACACTGCAGGTGTTCCCACAGTGTAACTAACATACAGAATAGGAAAGCCACACACTGCAGGTGTTCCCACAGTGTAACTAACATACAGAACAGGAAAGCCACACACTGCGGGTGTTCCCACAGTGTAACTAACATACAGAACAGGAAAGCCACACACTACGGGTGTTCCCACAGTGTAACTAACATACAGAACAGGAAAGCCACACACTGCAGGTGTTCCCACAGTGTAACTAACATACAGAACAGGAAAGCCACACACTGCGGGTGTTCCCACAGTGTAATTAACATACAGAACAGGAAAGCCACGCACTGCAGGTGTTCCCACAGTGTAACTAACATACAGAACAGGAAAGCCACACACTGCGGGTGTTCCCACAATGTAACAATCATATAAAAAACGTAACACCATATAGCAGGTGCATTCAGACTTTTTAATGAAAAAAAAAGAGCATCAATAAGCAGCTTAAGAGTGAACCGGTTGAGGGTTGTCTTTACCAGTAGTTTGGTATAGTAAAGTGACTCCTACGTCTGAGGACGGAAAGGCTATTTTAAACACGTATCAAAATTGGTTTCTAATATTCAGAAAATAATTAATCTCCCCCACCTTAAAAAAAAGTTAATAAACATGAGCGTATTGTGACGTTACTGTGACGTCAGTGCTTCTTAAAATCCAAAAAGGCTGTAACAACAGCAGAAGCATCTTAGAACAGTAGTAGTAATTGTTCTTATCAGACAAGTACCCCTAGTAGCAATAAACATAGCGATATGACGTTACCAGAGACAGCAGTTACTAAGTAACCAAACAGGAGTAACATACCAGACAGCAGCAGCAGCAGTAGTAGTAAGAACAGCAGTAGCAATAATAGTAGTAAGAGCTAACATACAACTAGTAAAGCAAAGCAGAAGAGTAACAGACAAAGCAGAAGTAACAACAATAATAATAACAGCAGTAAAAGAACAACAGCAGCAGCAGTAACCGCAGCAGCCTAATAGTAGCAGAAGGAAGAGAAATAGCAGCAGAAATAGTAGCAGCAGCAGTAACAGTAGCATCAATAAGGGTAGCAGCAGTGGCAGCAGTAGCAATATCAGCAGCAGCAGCAGCAACATTAGTAGTAGCTACAGAAGCAGTAGGAGCATTAACAGTAGCAGCAGCAACAACATGAACAACAAAAGCAGCAGTAGGAATAGTAGCAGTAGCAACAGTAACAGGAGTACAGCAGCAGGAGTAGTAGCAGTAGTATTAACAGTAGCAGCAACAGTAACAGCAGTAGCAGTACAGTGTCAGTAGTAACAGTAGCAACCGTAACAGTAGTATTAGTAGCAGCAGCAGTAGTAACAATAGCAGCAGTAGCAACAATAGCAGCAGTAACAGTAGCATTAGTAACAACAGCATTAGTAACAGCAGTAACAGTAATAACAGTAGAAGTAATAGTAACAGTAGCAGCAGTAACTAACAACAGTAACTGAAAGCAGCAAGAGAAGGGATGTTGGCCTGTGTGTTACAGAATGTCTTACATGTACTAAGTTACTCAACACCACAAATGATGAAGTCGAAGTTAGGACAGGTAAGGTTCGTCAGAAAACAGAGCAAGTGTTTCCTGAGGCAGCTGCAGCTTTTGATCAACGTTCTGGCAGTTAATATAAAAAAAACAGAAGCTATTTCTGGTATCCTTCAGGAGTGGTTCAACACTACACGTCACCTTGGTTCAATACTACATTCCTATACGCACATTATTATGTTGAACGTCGGGACTGCGACACTATCTAGTACACACGACTGTACAAGGACCCTATATCATGCCTAACGATAAGATGGACCAGTAGCATGAAGGGCCCTAAATCATGGCTAAGACCAGTTGGACCAGTAGCATGAAGGACCCTAAATCATGGCTAAAGGACCAGTTGGACCAGTAGCATGGAAGATCCTAAATCAAGCCTAAGAATATGTTGGACCAGTTGAATGAAGAACCCTAAATCATGACTAAGGATAAGCTAGAGCAGTAGCATGAAGGGCCCTAAATAATGACTAAAGACCAGTTGGACCAGTAGCATGACAGACCCTAAATCATAACTAAGGACCAGTTGGACCCGCAATACGAGGGAGGTATCAGACTCGGGGGAGGGTTGTTTACGAGAGTGTAAGTCACTGGAACGAGCGAGTGGAAGCCGCGGTTGTGCTCTTTATACTGCCCAGAGCTGCTTCCTCCCCACAGTAACTCCCAGAGCTGGCTCTCAGATTAGAGTTGGCTCTCAAATTAAATATTACTGCTGTAACCTCAACCCGATTTACGTCGCACCAGATTTTAGCTGCGCCAGATTTACGTTGCATGTTATTCCTTATGAGACATTGGCTGCAGCTTCATTACACCAGGCTGGATGGTCCTTTCTAACCCCTTCTAGAGTGCCTGAGGGTGTTTACTTAAGAAGTGGTCTACTAAGCAACCCCTGCCACAGTGTTTACAAGAGGTGGTCTACTAAGCAACCCCTGCCACAGTGTTTACAAGAGGTGGTCTACTAAGCAACCCCTGCCACAGTGTTTAAAGATGCAGTGGTCCATTAAAAAATCCTGCCACAGTGTTTAAGAGATGCAGTGTTCAAATAATCAACCCCTCCCACAGTGGTTACATACGAGGTGGTTAAATAAGCAACCCCTCCCACAGTGGTTACATACGAGGTGGTTAAATAAGTAACCCCTCCCACAGGGGTTATATACGAGGTGGTTAAATAAGCAACCCCTCCCACAGGGGTTATATACGAGGTGGTTAAATAAGCAACCCCTCCCACAGTGGGATGGGAAAAGAGATGTTTTTACTCAAGGTTGTATGGTGCGAAGGAGTGAAGAATATAAACAAAAATACAGTTATGTTGAATGCTCTTATTTACACCTTATTTTCAGGTCCTCTCTTCAAAATCCTATCCTATCTTTTCCTCGTCTTTCCCTTTCCCCACTCTCTCTCTCTCTCTCTTACTTCGATGTTGCTTGTCAAATTGGGCTCTTGAAGCATGAGGGAGCTAGAAACTCCACATGGAGAGTGTACAGAGAAAACTGAATAAATTTACACAATCTTTTTCACACCCACCACACCACACACACCACACACACACACACACACACACACTACACACACATTCAGTCATCACATCAACATTTTCCTGTGCGGAAGTAGAGATCTCTTCAATCCCAGATTACACCTTTCCGGTCTGCCACACACCCACTGCTCTCTCCTACGACAGGGAGGAGTATTTGCTCTTCACTCTCCTTTCTCCTCTACTGCTCTCTCTCTCTCTTTCTCCTATGACAGGGAGGAGTATCGGCTGCTGCTCTAAGTGCAGCCTCACTCTGACAAATAAAAGTGTTCATCCTCACTCTAACACGAAGAATGGAGTGTTCATTCTCACTCTGACACGAGGGCTGCAGTGTTCATTCTCTGACACAAGGAAGACAGTGTTCATTCTCTGACACAAGGAAGACAGTGTTCATTCTCTGACACAAGGAAGACAGTGTTCATTCTCTGACACGAAGAATGCAGTCTAAGTAACCACGTTAAAACATAAGAATGTCCACATTCCCCGCACACTGTCTAGTTTCAGTAGACCTAGAGGCACAATGCCTAGTTTCAGTAGACCTAGATGTACACTGCTTAGTTTCAATAGACCCAGATGATGTACATTGCCTAGTTTCAATAGAACCAGATGATGCACACTGCCTAATTTCAATAGATCCAGATGATGCACACTGCCTAGTTTCAATAGACCCAGATGTACACTGCCTGATTTCAACAGACCGATTCGTTTTAGCAACTTGCACGAGTGTTGCCTGAAGTCACTGCTGAGAGACACTGTCAAGCACCTGGAAAAAAATCACTGTAGCGCAGGAAATCCACCCCATCTTGGGCTCTGGAGTCACCACTACCGTAGCCCCAGTGGGACTGAACCTCACACGTAATACAAGACTGTACGAGTATGGTATACAATAGCGACAAGACGGAGAATTAAGCCATGTGCAACATTTGGATGTCTTTATTTGTAGACGTTTCGCCATCCAGTGGCTTTATCAGTACACATTCAAGGACATGACTGTAAGACAGTAGACCTAAATACAAGAGATGAGGTAATCAGTCCCTCAGTCTGAAGACTCTTCATCAACTCCAAGGCCGAGGGACTGATTACCTCATCTCTTGTATACACTTCTACTGTCTTCCAGTTATGTCCTTGTATTGATAAAGCCACTGGAGGGCGAAACGTCTACAAATAAAGATACCCGGATGTTGCTCGTGTGTCTAGGTCTCCGTTCATAATATAAGAATGGATGAGCACTGTAGTAGGCTAACTGGCCCATGCTAGACTCTTCCCTCTCAACTCTAACCGTTCTCTCACTCACATATCTGCCCACCCTTCCATAATCATGCATAATTATACATGGAATAATAACATTTCTTTCATTATGGCTATACATTATGTATAAATATAACGAACAACATATAAAGTAATTTGTTGGATAATATGTAATTCCTTTATTAGTAGTATACTATAATGGGCAGGCGCAAACAAGGGCTCATCCTACAAGGTGTAAATAAAGGCTGAGTGTAAAATAATATAACGAGCGTGTAAAATATCTGCCTGTAAATTGCACAAAGGCAATTTGTCAGTAATTAATGAGCGTAAACGAATTGCCCATTTTCTTTGCTTTATTGATCACTTTAATGAACTTTACTGCAAGTATGGCTGATGAAATTTTCAACATATGTGGATAACATTACTAAAATATAACCTAACTTTTTGATTATTTTTACTTCAAAACGTCGATATATTTGTTTCATTTCGTTATACCCACTACGTTATAACTGCTACACTTCAGGAACACTGCTGGAGAAAGTGTCTATAAACTGAGCGAAGAAACAATCAGTTATCTTTACTGTTGACTGAAACGTTTCGCTTACACAGTAGTCTTCTTCAGTCAGATACAGAGGCGAATAAACTGGAGGCTGAAGTAGTGCTAAGATGATTTAATCAGTCTATCAACCCAAGAGAAATAGTATTTGGGGTGGTCAGTCTCTCAGCCTGGAGTCAAATACAGAAGAAACCTACAATGTAGGCGACACCCAACTGTTACACATGTATCTTAATCTTCAACGTCTCGGTATTTTATAACATTTTCGATCATTACAAATTACACTATGATCATATAATTAATTTAAAAGTTACAGTTATGAAGTTAGAAACCCCAGTAGGAAGCAGGGACAGTGTTCTTACTGCCGTCTACCTTACTGGACAGTGTACATACTGTCCAGTAGTTACACTACTGAACACTAACATCTGAAAAACTTGTTTCACAGAGCAGTGAAAACTCTCTAAGGACTGGTGGAAAATTTAAAGTTTACGTTTTTATTTTCAGCGAAAGTTACGATAACGTGAACTTTCAAAAGAAGAGAGAGAGAGTTTTGTTTCTTCTCTCGGAGTAGAGGAGCGTTAAATAAGCGAGAGTGAGGGAGGAGGTCTCCTGTCTGATTCTCTGCCACTTTTGCAGCTTACTGTCGTGTCTCTACTTACTACTGTAATGTAAATAATAATGACAACAATGATAAAAATAAAAATAATTATAACAATAATAATAATAATACTTTATTTTCACATGATATATAGCTATCACAATACTGTACGACATTTAATAGAGTCGGAAGATCCTGGTTATGCAGAGACAGGATATATACACTGAGAGGTGTATTTCCCTCAGCGTATATATATATATATATATATATATATATATATATATATATATATATATATATATATATATATATATATATATATATATATATATATACACATACACACACACACACACACACACACACACACACCACACACACACTGCGAGAGTTTACTTAAATATTAATCCCTATGTTAGTGGTTAAGTATTCTTGTCTGGTGGTGGAAAGGTCAACGTCTTAATGACTTTAGTGTGGTTGACAGGCTTTAAACCCTCCATTAACCATTAACCCTGACGTTTAAGACACATATGAAACAGTTAAGTATCTTTACTGTTGAAAAGTTTCTCCTACACAGTAGGCTTCTTCAGTCAAATACAGAGGCAGCAGGTGTAGTAGTGAAATGAAGATGGTGTAATCAGACCATCAACTTTTGAGATATGAGGTGGTCAGTCCTCACCTGGAGAAGAGTTCAGCTCCATGGTCTGGAACAATATCGTCTGGAATGATATCGTTCCAGACCACGGAGCTGAACTCTTATCCAGCTGAGGGACTGACCACCTCAATACTATTTGTCCAAGGTTGATGGACTGATTACATAATCTTCAATTCACTACTACACTGCTGCCTCTGTATCTGACTGAAGAAGCCTACTGTGTAGGAGAAACGTTTCAACAAAGATACCCAACTGCTGCACAGGTGTCTTAATCATCACCTTGAACGTTGCTATTTTAAGATAGATCGTCCACATTTAACCTAGAGGTAAATCTGGTTAGTCTACCCCTCATCTACTTTTTTTTTTTTTACTTCCAATGAGTAATAAATTTGCTTCTCCCTGCAACTGATCCGTTGATATTTTCATGGCTAAGAAATTGTAAAAAGTATTATACATAATGGAAAAATGCTTCTCTACTCTTGTGTATTAGAAGGCAAGTGTTATTAAAATAATGGTGCAGAGTAACGGAAGTAGAAGATTAAGACACACGTGAAGCCCTTCGGAATCTGTATTTCCGAGACGTTTCGAATATACAGTAGGCTTCTTCAGTCGAATACAGAGGTGACTAAATATAGAGACAGCAGAAGCTGTGGATTGATAAAGCTGATGTAATCAATCCATCAGCCTTGACGAAGCAGTTTTGAGGTGGTCAGTCCCTCAGCCTTAAGAAGTGTTCAATTCTACAGTCGTGAACAATGACTATGGTCATTGTTCAGGCTACAACAGAGTTGCAACAGAAGTTAGAGGAGGAGGAGTAGCAGTAGCACAATAGTTCTTATGGTAGTGTGGTTAGGCGTCTTGATGCTGGTAAAGGGATCCTGATCCAAAGAACGTCTTCCTTGAATCGATACTGAATGGCTCCGATTTCCCATGTGCTAGATGATCCTGACGGGATTTACGCTTTCCCCTGATTAAAATGAAAATTGGAATATTCTTAACACGTAATATCTGACTGAGCAGCCTCAGGTGCGCCTAGGTGCCAGTCTTGGCTTAAAAAACTTACTATAGGTTAGTGTGCTTTAAAATGATACTATAAGATTAAAATATATATTTATCTATGCCTGGAAATGTTTTTTTTCCCGGAGACACAAGAGTATAGGGTAAACTATGCCTAAATAGGGTAGATTATTTTTACCAGAGAAGTGGCTAGTTTATTGTGCACCCCACATTCATCTTCTGAAAAGCAGCGTACCAGTACGTGGCTACACAAGAGGCCTAGGACCTAGGCCTTAAGAGAGTGCATCAAATATTTTACAGTCTAAAACAATTTTAGGGTGCCAGCTCAAAATTTCGGTCATATTTTTACTAAAACGATACCTTGACATCACATAGGTTACTGTCCTATATATTCCTCAATAAGTGGACACTCACGCACATAGCGCTCATGAAAAGTGATGACTAAAAGACTGTGTATATTTTACATTCAGTTTGATCATGTTTATGTATGTGTCAAACTGCCAGAAGTATTTGTTTATGTATGTGTCAAACTGCCAGAAGTATTTGTTTATGTATGTGTCAGACTGCCAGAAGTACTTGTAACAAAGCACAAGTCTGCAACATACGTAAGTCTATATATTGAAAGTTACTCATTGAACATGTTTATCTATGTTCATGTTTTCACAGTGCATTATAGATCTATTCCGTCTATCCTACAGCATTCTTACACTCAAAAATACTTAATTCTCTCTTGTTTCAGATACTCAATATACACCAAAGTTACATTTGACGTCTCATATTTGTTATAATTAAATAATTAAGAGAAACCTTCCTTGATAACTTCACCGTGCATGTATACCAGGTTACTTGTTGTGTTCACCATGCATGTATACCAGGTTACTTGTTGTGTTCACCATGCATGTATACCAGGTTACTTGTGTTCACCATGCATGTATACCAGGTTACTTGTGTTCACCATGAGTGCGTACGTCGTGCGTGCCAACATGCGTGTCGTTCTCTCCCTGATCATTCTTCCCTTTGCCCAATGTTACCCCTCACCTCCCAGGCTATACCAACAAAAAACGCTCTCTTCTACCCCTAGGGCGACTCAGGGACGCCCTCACCCCTAAGGTGATTTACGGACACCCTCACCCCTAGTTAAGACGTAAGGAAAGCTGTGTTCGACACTCCTTCGTTACGCTCCCTTAACCAGTGAAATTTGCCGTGTAAGTGTTTAAGGGGAGGAGAGAGGGGAGTAGGGGAGGGGACAGGGGGTGTTGCAGTGTGTGCATGTGAAGGTTGCAGTATGTACAAGTGAAGGTTGTAGTGTGTCCACCGTTGGGAGTTAAGCTCCAGTTCTTGGGGCCAACTTTTGTACTCTGTACAGAGGTATCCCGCAGCTCGATTGCTAGCGCACTCAGCTCACACTGAGGTCCGTCGTTCGATTCCCGGTACGGGTAGAAACATTAGGAAGTGTTTCCTTAAGACACCTGCTGTCCCTGTTCACCTAGCATAAAATAGGTACCTGGGTGTTAGTCGACTGGTGTGGGTCGCATCCTGGGACAAAACTGACCTAATTTGCCCGAAATGCTCAGCATAACAAGGGGCTTTCTATATAGTAGTATGTCACTGATGTCAGCTAGGACTGTATACCATGTACATGTACTTGTAGAAATAAAGATTATTATTATTATTATTGATACAGCTTATTCCAGCGGTTCTGAACCTTACGTGCTTCTGAATCCCTGTATTGAGTCTGCTTCCACTGCATCTCTTCCTGATATATTACATTTATTTTCTATCATCAAATGGAAAATATAATACCCTCAAAAGGTAAGAATTACCCTCAAAAGGTAAGAATTACCCTCAAAAGGTAAGAATTACCCTCAAAAGGTAAGAATTACCCTCAAAGGTAAGAATTACCCTCAAAGGTAAGAATTACCCTCAAATGGTAAGAATTACCCTCAAAGGGTAAGAATTCAGATGTTCCCGTCCTCTGTTTCGTCTCTTATCAAATAGTTTGTCACTATCAATATTGTATGCCTAACTACACTAAAAGAGCTAAAATAATGTCTATTAGTTTTCTCCGGTGTTCTTGCGATGCAAGACAGCCAGTTACTTGTAGCTAGTCATTACTGCGATGCAAGAGTACTGATTATCTTTGGATGCAGACGTAGTCAAGTTATCTTGCATGAAGACGAGCTGAGTATTTGCGATGCAGACTAGCAAGTATTGATAAAGTACTCTTACTTGTCCGAGTTCTGCATGCAAGACGTAGCTGTCGTAAGTTATCTTTGCGATGCAAGACGTAGCTGTCGCAAGTTATCTTTGCGATGCAAGACGTAGCTCTCGCAAGTTATCTTTGTGATGCAAGATATAGGTCTCGTAAGTTATCTTTGCATCCCAGCCCTGGCAGTTGTGGCAGCAAGAAGAAATGCTGGGATTTCTGCCATCTTTTCATATGCCGCAGAGATTAATTTAGTTCGTGTACTCAGACGAAGATCTGATGTGATATTCGCCGCCAGGTTTTCTCTCTTTCCGATTCTATGAACTGCCTCCCTTTCAGCTTGTTTTTGTGACATGTCGTTTACGGTGTATGAGAAAGTATACCCATCCGAATACTGACCCTATGGGACTTCACTCGTCACGTCTTCCCAATCCAGCATGTTCTTAACAATCATTCTCTTTCTCCCACTTAGGTGTTCTGAATTCTAGTGTAACATCCTTCATGTCTCCTGTTAACCCTTTTGGTGACCTGGTTCCTAGACCTTTAGTGTATTCGTATGTTTCTGCGGTACCGTCCACAGGATGGATGTGGAGTGCAGAATAAACTAGCCGCTTCGGCGACAAAAACTAATAAACATTTTTTTTTTTTGCCTGTTCTTGGACCAGTCACAAAGTGTGCTACAACAATCACACGACTTCAAACAATCTAGAAATAAGAAGTCTAATTACCCTTATTTTTCCTGCTGTATCTTTACCTTGTCGTTGAACTAAAATAAGGCAGGACTTCTCCAAGGTGGATGATTGATTGTCTCTCGTGAATCCTGTTGTTCTCCAGGTATTCCACCATACTCTCCCTGATTAGCCTCTCCACTACCACGGATAATATGCATGATATGAATACAGGTCTGTAATCCAACAGTACCAGTCTGCCCCTTGAGTATTGGGATTACATTTACTGTTTTCCATCCTTCTATGTACCTGAATTATTTCCAATGACCTATTGAGGATATTGATAGTGGCTCTCACACAGTTTCTTGCTTTCCAAATCCACTGTGATGCAATAGATCACTTTACTCTTAACGAGTCCAGTTCACTCTGTAATTTCTTCCTATGTTTTCCAACCTCTGGTCTTCTTACTTATTCATCTCTTGGTGTTACCCTCATCCCAGCACAGTAAACAACGTGAATGGTCTGTTCACTGCCCTGTAAGTATCCTTATCATTCCTTGTATGATTTCCCTTTCATTTCTTAATTACTTCCTCTTTTACAACAATCTTTCTTTTGATGTGACTGAGTAGCAATTTCAGTTCTAATTTACCCTTCAACGCTGTTTCAAAATTTTCTTTCAGTTTATCTCACTCTTGTATATTGATGAACTAGACACTCGTGCAGCATGTGGGTATCTTTAATGCGGAAACGTTTCGCCAACCAGTAGCTTCCTCAGTCCAATACAGAGAAGGATGGTTGAATAGAATGATGGACTGATCACATCTACTCCAGGCGGCTGACGGAATGATTATCTCAAAACTTCTGTCTTCAACCATTCTTCTCTATATTGGACTGAGGAAGCCATTGGTTGGCGAAACGTTTCCACCATAAACATACCAAGTTTTGCACAAGTGTCTAATTCATCAACCAGTTATCTACGCAATTATGCATTATTTCCTGGCTTAAGTAGTAGATAGTCCTCCATGAAGATAGTAGTTGGCAGTCTTTCTCTGCAGATAGTCCTAGTGTGCACCGCAATGTCTACTATTTCCTTTCCCATGTAATGTGACACAATGATGCACTTTTGTGTGTGTAACGTGGGGAGAGGAAGGTTAATAGGGCGGAGGTTGAGTTGTAGTGGTTTCTGAGTGTGTGGGGAATGAGAAATTAATGGCTATGATGACTGGGAAGGAAGTTTGGCGGGTGTAGTAGTTGTAACGTGGGGGAACTGTAGGGGAGTGTAACTGGAGGGGATAGGCTGGTTGGTTAGTTGTGTGTATGTGTGGGGACATACCAGTGATGTAGTCTGGAAGGGTACTTGTGGAAGGAAGTAGCTTGCTCAATGTTGTGCATCCGTGCCACTGAGCCTGTCTATGGGTCCAGCTCTTGGACGCTCTCCCTCACCTAATCCTTCTATGTGGTTCCTAGCATCTTGAGTTCTCTCCTATCAACTTCTGAATTCATACATAGCGTTAAATTCCGCTATGTCATCATTTGGCTCATTCCACGTGGGGAAAATTGATATAAAATTCCAACATTTCTCAGCCATATATAATTTGTTCACCCTCTTTTTAAATGTAGCCAAGATAACAGGTTGAAGACACCTCACTTGATCTTCCCCTCACTACACTCCCCATATACAGCATTATCTTTTCTCTCCAGGTACATCTGTTTGTGACTTGATAAGGTCTCCTGTATGGGCGAAATGTTGTCAATAATGGCTCGCATTTCTCTCTTTTTCTAACCATGAATCCAAGTGTAGTTTGCTGTCACTGCCTCTTCACTTAGCTCATTTAACTTATTCATAACATTTACACAGTAAACAGTGATTCCTAATATTCGTGTGACTCACCCAGGCGTCCAGCGTCCATCTGCCATGCCAGTGTACCCTTATTTTCCTTCTGGGATCTGCTACGTCGTGATTACATCTCTTACGGCCCTTCTCTTTTCAAGTGATGGAATGTTATCTAATTATATATATTCCGACTGGAATTTTTTTTATACAAATCCAAACATCACCGACGACAGTCCTGATCCTTACGGAACCCCACAAGTAACATCATCCCAGGAAAATACTTTGCCTATCATAACTTTTCCCACTTTTTTTTTTAAATAAATGTGTCATTTATTGCAACAATTTGTCTTTTGCTCTTATATTTTGTGATTTCAAAATAGTCTCACACGAGGTATTATTTTTTTTCATTTTTTAAATAAAAATATCTTATTCTACATCAAAACAACACATAAGATATACAAGAATAAGTTCAATTTAAGGCCACTCTGCCTATAATTTATCGCAGACTTACCCTGCAAATAATGGTTTTCTAAACTTTGTCATATACACTTGCAAAAATCAGGTTTAAAGTTTAGAGAAGACTCCATATTTAGGTACTAACACACTGGCTCAGTATTTACCTTTTTTAATGAAGTCTGGAAAATAATCCAGAATAGGTAAGCTAAATGCTCGTCAGGGATGCAAGAAGGAATTTACGGAGGGGGAAAGAACGAAAGAGGAACAGATAGAGGGTGTGAAGAGAGAGGAGAGAAAGAGTAGAAATATGCTTGAATCTTTCTTTTACATTAGGTTTAGGTGAAGATCAAAGGTATACAAGTGGTAAGGTTAAGAGAGAGTCATGATACATGTGTTTACAGTGGAGTACCACCTACCAGCCGCTGCCCAGTGTGAGGACCATAAGTATGGTCCTGGCTGGTGCGTGTCACTGTGCCAGTGACACTACATTAGCATTCGAACCCGAGTCTTGCCTACCCTTGCTCCTTAAACTTCTTTCCAGTTACTTTTATGTGTGGGTGTGTATATATATATATATATATAATATATATATATATATATATATATATATATATATATATCCTCAAATTAGGTTGAAATGCATAAAAAACTGTCAATAAATAAACAGAAGGGTCCGACGCTCTACCGTCTAGGCTAACCCCGGCCTCGACAGGGAGGATTCGGAGGTAATATTCACTGTATTACAGTAAGGCACCAACTGTAACCCAACTGAACACCTTCCCTCAGCCCAGGAGCTTTAATAGTAGATCGTTCTTAATCCTCTCAAAGCGTCGGACTGTCAATTTACGGACCGCGGTTCGAGCCCCTCGTTCACCCTTCTGCTTATTTATTGACACCTGTTTATTTATTACTTAGTCGTGGCTTTGTAGATGTCTTCCATTCTCATTACATGGTTAAATACTTCAAACTTCACAACACTCGTGACTTCACCTCATATTTTCTTTTCCACCTCTCCCTACCTCTTCTCTTTCCCTATTTTTATTTGTCTTCCTTTCTTCTGCCTAGTTGTGTTCTGTCTTCAGTTTTCCCCTCCCCCTCCCTGTGTTTTTGGTCCTACCCGTTGTGGGTCATTAGCTCTCCTGTAGTGCTCCTTTATCGTGTCAGACTTTCTCCATTTCTATTCCTACTACCATAACTACCATTCCGTTACTACTACTACCACCACCACTATTGTCTCCCTTCACTCCCCTTTCTGTCTCTTGTGCCAATAAAACTACTCCCCTAGTTTCTACTACCACTACTCCTACTACTACTACTACTTCCATTACAAGCATTATTTCTACCACTACTTCTCCACTTCCTTCTTTCTTCCTCTGTCCCGTCCCTCTCCCCCTCGCCTATATGTGCTGGCTCCCACACTCTCGTATCTTAGTGTGACTTGTAAATGGTCCAAGTCGGGCCGAGACGTTGCTATAAGCTTCTCACTCTCCTATGAGCGGGATATCTGTGTATTGTTCCAGTCACGATATTGGGCCTTTATGTTCTGTACAAGATACATTGCTGATACAGGGAGGTGATTACCATAACGTACAAAATACTAAAAGTCTGAGAGATGTTTAACAAAAACACAGGTGATTTTGTCAACACTGAAATATTAAAAACCTCATTTACGTCCTAAGAGCTGGGAGAGGGATACCACAAGCAGTACCCATCTGAGCTGCAGCAATGATATGCTGGAACGGATAACTAGCTGCTCTGGGATCTTTAGTTGCCATAATGAGTCTTTTTCCTAATTTCTTCAGGAATAATCACGAACTTTTTTTTCCATGAGTCGAGGGTCTGTGAACCTGTAATGATCAGCAGGTTCAATGTTCTTTCTTAAATTTTGGGACTGAATAAAGCTAGGAACTGAACATCATTTATTCCCGTTATTCTGGAGATAGGTATCAGCCAGTGTGAATGTGCATGTGTAGTCCCACAATTCAGACAATCAACCTGAATGTCGTTATACCCTATGTACACGACAAGTATTGAGAAATCCTCAAGTATCATTTGTAAATACCAATTTAGATCTTCCTCAACCACAAATTGAGTTACCCATTGCAACAGAGTTTGATTCTCCCAAAGATGATAACCATTCTGCATATGTCAATCTCACCCTAGCAGAGTTGGGGTTTATGTTGTTGTAGATTTACCGGGAATCTCCCAACCCGGGTCTTTTCCAGATGGTGACCCAGCCTTGGCTGCCTGTCGTGGGAGGGTCTGAGACCTATGTCTCCCATAGGAGGAGGTACAAGTATCCCCTCATCGTCTGGGACCAACTGTCCCCAGGCCTAGCCACGTTCCCTTCCCTCAAGGGGCTCATAGGGAGAAGCTAGGCCCCTTGTCTGCCATTGTCCATGCCCCAGGGGGAACGTGGGAATAGCAGTCTTGAGAACTGCAGATGGTAGCAAGCTCTGGCTCTGGCACCTACCCCGCCCTAAAAGGGCTAGGCATGGTCTCTCCCAGTCCTTTTGAGTTGGGGTTAAATGTTAATAACCTGTATAGATGAATAATATAGTTTAACATTTATTTCAACTGTATATTACTATATCAACTTAGTATTATTCAATAATTTTTCTGAGATTTAACAGTACTAGATTTGAGTGCACCAAGTCTGCCTTTTCTGTTAAACAGTTCCTCAGAATCCATAGATCACATGAATACAGATCGATCGATCATTATTTTTTTTTATCTCTTTTATTGTATATTCCCACCGTTGATTCTATCTATTCCTATGAAATGTGATATATCATACTTGTAATGCATTACATTAATTTCCATCCTGATAATATCCTTATGTATAGTTATAATGTTCAACTGTTGTGTACTTTGACATCGTATAGAATCAGCCCAGAGCCGCACGCCTGTCGCCTCAAGTTTGTATTAGCTGTATGTCGGGCCATACGTAACATGGCCGAGCTGTTAGTAGTAGTTCAGTAGTAATATTTCAGTATAACCGTTACTGAGTCACAGCCTCCCTACGTGATCACTGACCGTTACTGAGTCATTCTGCTGACCTAGCATGATGTCATAAGTCACCCTTTGAATGCCATGGGCGTTCTTGCCCACTGGCTTCAGTTCAGAGCTAGGTATAGAGATGGACAGGTCAGGCCTGAGTGCTTCCCATATTTTTTCCACTAACATATAAGTTACTAAGCCAAGCTACGTTTGTGTTTATTACCAAATCCATCACGAATCCACACGACAGTATTTCATTAATTTTGGACCTGCATTCTGGTAGGTACATGGTGAAAATTGTTAATTGTTGAGCACTACTCGGAGAAAATACACACACACATATACACACACAACTACTACACACACACATACCTGGAGCTGTGACTTGATCCCTGTAAGCACATATAGGTAAGTACACACACACACACACACACACACTCTTTCCCCAGGCATAGATAGCTGATAGCTTTAAAAGCACCCCTTCCCCCTGCCCCCCCTTCCCCTCCCCCGAATCAAAATTAATACTGACGTTAAATTAATAAAGCAGTGTTACCAAGGTACTGGTGGAGCCCAGGAGAGCTGGACTACATCATCAAACAGTGTTACCAAGGACCTGGTGGAGCCCAGGAGAGCTGGACTCCACCATCAAGCAGTGTTACCAAGGTACTGGTGGAGCCCAGGAGAGCTGGACTCCACCATCAAGCAGTGTTACCAAGGTACTGGTGGAGCCCAGGAGAGCTGGACTCCACCATCAAGCAGTGTTACCAAGGTACTAGTGGAGCCCAGGAGAGCTGGACTACACCATCAGTGTTACCAAGGACCTGGTGGAGCCCAGGAGAGCTGGATTCCACCATCAAGCAGTGTTACCAAGATACTGGTGAAGCCCAGGAGAGCTGGACTCTACCATCAAGCAGTGTTACCAAGGTACTGGTGAAGCCCAGGGGAGCTGGAGTCCACCATCAAGCAGTGTTACCAAGATACTGGTGAAGCCCAGGAGAGCTGGACTCTACCATCAAGCAGTGTTACCAAGATACTGGTGAAGCCCAGGAGAGCTGGACTCTACCATCAAGCAGTGTTACCAAGGTACTGATGGAGCCCAGGGGAGCTGGAGTCCACCATCAAGCAGTGTTACCAAGATACTGGTGGAGCCCAGGAGAGCTGGATTCCACCATCAAGCAGTGTTACCAAGGTACTCGTGGAGCCCAGGAGAGCTGGATTCCACCATCAAGCAGTGTTACCAAGGTACTCGTGGAGCCCAGGAGAGCTGGATTCCACCATCAAGCAGTGTTACCAAGGATGATCTGATGATGTAATCGGCACGGTGATGTGGGATGTCACTCGCAGATTCTCAACCACAAGGGTGACATCATTTTTTTAACGTACGTGATGATTCTTAAGTAGATACTCATGTGGCAGTGGTGGTAGGGGATGGGGGGTGGTACGGGGTTGCAGTGGTAGGGGTGGTGGTGGAGGTTGTGAGAGTGGTGGTGGGGATTGGTAGTGGTGGTTGCTTGTTTTTTTTTTGAGTGTTGGAGACTCGAAGGTTGTGGTTGCTGGTTGAAGTGATGGGGAGCTAGTGGTGGTGGTGCTGTAGGTAGGTGGTAGTGGTTGTGGTGATATGAGATGATGGTGGTGGTGACAGTGGTGGTTTTGGAGTAGGATGGTGATGGTGAGAGAAATGGTAGTGGTGGTGGTAGGAAATGGTGGTTGTGGTGGGTTAGGATGGTAGTGGTGGTTGTGGTGTAAGATGGTGATAGTGGTGGCTGTGACGTAAGATGGTGGTTGTGATGTAAGATGGTGGTAGTGGTGGTTGTGATGTAAGATGGTGGTAGTGGTGGTTGTGATGTTAGATGCTGGTAATGGTGAGGAATGATAATGGTAGTTTCCTGGAATCTCTTCCAGAGGTCACCGCGCCCGCGACCCGGTCCCAGACCAGACCTCCTGGCTGCTGGCCTGATCGATCAAGCTGTTAGTACCCGCCGCCCACAGTCCAGTGTATGCACCACAGCCCAGCTGATCAGGAACCAGAGGTTTGTTGGTAATCCTCCTTATGCATGAAGAGAGGGTATTGAAGAGTCGTGGTCCCTTAACACTCACTGAGTTCTCTCTCAGTGTACTCATCGCTCTTCTGCTTTTCACTGGAGGTATCCTGCACCGTCTGCCAAGCCTCTTGCGTTCATAAGTAGTTATTTCGGTGTGTAGGTTTGGGACCAGTCCATCCAGAATATTCCAGGTATACATTATGATTATCTTTCTCGTGTATCTTTCTACGTTCTAAGGAGTACAGTTTTAGGGACTCCAAGCACTCCTAGTAAGTTAGGTGCTTCACCTAGTTTATACGAACTGTGAAGCAATTTATCTTACCTTGAAAGGGGCAGCTAGTACACAGCAATATTCCAGCCTACAGAGAACGAGTGATCTGAAGAGTATCATCACTGGCTTGGCAACTCTTGTTTTCAAGGTTCTAGTTATCCAATCTATCTTTTTTTTCTGCAGGTGCGATGATAGCATTCTTGTGCTCCCTGAACATAAGATCCTGTGACACTGTCACTTCCAGGTCTCTCACATTTGACTTACATTCTATTGAGTGGTTCGAGTTTATCATGTACTCTGATCATGTTTTTATTTCCTCCATTCTTCCATGGCGTAGCAACTGAAATTTGTCCTCAGTGATCATATTGTTGCCAGTAGCTCACTGGAAGACTTAGTTTGTATCAGCTAGGAGGTTCACTGTGTCTTTCATGGATGACACTTTCATACACATTCTAGTATCGTCTGCAAAGGATGATACAGTGCAATAGTTAAATGTGTGTCTGTGTCAGATATAAGAATGAGAAAGAGAAGTGGGACGAGTACCATGCGTTAGGGAACAACATTTTTCACTGTAGCGGCCCCTGATTTCACTTTGCTTACTATTACTCTCTGGGTTCTATTTGTCAAAAAGTTAAATATCCATCTGTCTACCTTTCCAGTGTTTTCCTTTGCACGCATCTTGTGTGCAATTACCCCGTGGTCACGCTTGTGAAAGGTGTTTATAAAGTCAGTGTATACTACGTTTGTATACTGTTTCTCTTCTAGTGAACCCAAGACCATGCTATAATGGTCCTGCAATTGCGACCAGTTCTAAACCCAAGTTGACATGAATTGTGTAAATGCTGTGGTGGCTGTGGTGTAGGATAGTGGTGGTGGTAGTGGGGATGATGATAGTGGTAGGCTGCTCACACTCACATATACCTCTGCCCACCTCTCCCAAGACTGCTCACACCACACTATGCTACTACTCCTCCCACTTCTGAACACTGAAGCTCAAAATCCTCTGATCATCCAGATTAATAATTCAACAACAATCATCTTTATTACTGAGTCGTTGATAGCACTTATATACGCTCAGATTTAAGACAGACACATTTAGTTTATAGTATTGTAAAATAAATGCTTTACCTCCAAGGCTTGAATATCCATCGTAAGATATCAAATACATTGTCACTGTCGTTGTATTAAGCTATAATGCATTACTGTCAATATTTTATTAAGTTATTTTTCATTACTGTTGTTGTGTTCACAGTTCTATTGCATTAGTGTAGTCATTGTATTCAGTTCTAATACATTATTGTTGCCACTGTATTCGCAATTTCATTACGTTACTGCTAACACTGTATTGTATTCCCAGTTCTGATACATTACTGCATGCGATGTATAGTGTGTAGTCTTTGCTGCCACTCTAGTAAAACCTTGTAATGTTTGCCCGTCAATATGGCGGCCGTCACACAAGATGGTTCCATATATGGCACTGAAGTAACGTACCACTATAACGATAGTAGTAGTGTGACACAGTGATAGTGAAGGGTGTCAGTATAGCAGGGGTAGTGTGAGTGCCATTATGGTAGTGAAGAATCCTAGTAGTGTCTATATGAGCTCCACTATACCAGAGTGCCAGTATATCAGTAGTTGTGTGTGTGACACTATACCAGAGTGCCAGTATATCAGTAGTGTGTGCCACTATACCAGAGTGTCAGTATATCAGTAGTTGTGTGTGTGCAAGTATATCAATAGTTGTGTGTGTGTGTACCACTATATCAGTAGTTGTGTGTGTGTGCCACTATACCAGAGTGCCAGTATAATATGGCTGTGAGTGCCACAAACAAACGCGCCAGTACACTTACGTTTGTGTGTCTGGATTTTCTATATACAAGAGCAACTATTACTCACGAAATCGTAATATGATTGGTGGCCCAGTGGCTAACGCGACGGTCTGGAGTTATGAGACTGATCTCGGGTTCTAACCCCACCCGTGGTATGTTTTTTTTTTTTAAGAGCAAGTATTGTTCTGAAGGAGTTACTCTGGGAAGCACAAGAGCCAATACAACTGCCAAGTGTACATACTCTGGCAAGCACAAGTGTCATTACCAGTGCCAAGTGTATACTTTGGTGAGTTCAAGAGCCAATAACAATGCCACGGGTGTCCTTACAAGTTAATCAAATTATGTCTCACCAAGTTAGTAATTCCTCGGGCCTTTTACGCTCACAGGAGCTGGTCGACGCTTACAACACAAACACAATACAACAACACAACACAATACAACACGGCACAACACAATACGTATCCCATACTACAGCAGATCCGAAAATCATTCTCAAAAAAAAAAACTCTTTCCTACAACCATCCTAAAACTAACAGCAGGTCCTAAAATCATTCTCCATAAAATGTAAGTCCCTACAAGCAATACCAGGTCCTACAACCATCCTACAAGCAATACCAGGTCCTACAATGCAATACTAAATCTTACAATAATCCTACAACGCAAAATCAGGTCCTACAACAATCCTTCAACGCAATATCAGGTCCTACAATAATCCTACAACGCAATATCAGGTCCTACAACAATCCTTCAACGCAATACCAAGTCTTACAACAATCCTACAAGCAATACCAGGTCCTACAACTTTCTTACAAACAATAACAGGACCTACAGCCATCCTTCAACGCAATACCAGTTCCTACAACCATCTACAAGCAATACCAGGTCCTACAACCATCCTACAAACAATAGCAGGTTGTACAACCATCCTACAATACCAGGTCCTACAGCCATTCTACAAGCAATACCAGGTCCTACAGCCATTATACAAGCAATAACAGGTCCTACAACCATCCTACAAACAATACCAGATCCTACAACCATCCTACAAATAATACCAGGTTCTACAGCCATTCTACAAGCAATACCAGGTCCTACAACCATCCTACAAACAATACCAGGTCCTACAACCATCCTACAAGAAATATCAGGAATTACAACCATCCTACAAAACCAGTTTCTACAAAGGAGTGCACAATCCACAGTGCAGAGAATCATGTGACATTGTTTCTGTTTCAAGTATGCGGGACCGGGACATGATGGGACACCTCCGCGGTTCCGGGACATGATGGGACACCTCCGCGGTACCGGGACATGATGGGACACCTCCGCGGTACCGGGACATGATGGGACACCTCCGCGGTACCGGGACATGATGGGACACCTCCGCGGTTCCGGGACATGATGGGACACCTCCGCGGTTCCGGGACATGATAGGGAAGGGAGATATGGAGGTGAAGGAAGGGGAGAGGTGGAGGTATACCTGGAGAGGGTTTTGGAGGTCAACGCCCCAGTCTATGACCAAGACTCCTGGTGGATCAGAGTCTGATCCAACAGGTGAGGGAAGGGGAGAGATGGAAGTGAGGGAAAACAGTCATACTCCTGGCACTTACTGATAAACATTCCTGGCACTTACTGCTAAACATTTCTGGCACTCACTGTTAAACATTCCTGGCAGCACTCACTGCTAAACATTCCTGGCAGCACTCACTGCTAAACATTCCTGGCACTCTGCAAAACATTCCTGGCACTCACTGTTAAACATTCCTGGCAGTACTCACTGCTAAACATTCCTGGCAGCACTCACTGCTAAACATTCCTGGCACTCACTGCTAAACATTCCTGGCACTCACTGTTAAACATTCCTGGCAGTACTCACTGCTAAACATTCCTGGCAGCACTCACTGTTAAACATTCCTGGCACTCACTGTTAAACATTCCTGGCAGCACTCACTGTTAAACATTCCTGGCAGCACTCACTGCTAAACATTCCTGGCAGCACTCACTGCTAAACATTCCTGGCAGCACTCACTGCTAAACATTCCTGGCAGCACTCACTGCTAAACATTCCTGGCAGTACTCACTGCTAAACATTCCTGGCAGCACTCACTGCTAAACATTCCTGGCAGCACTCACTGCTAAACATTCCTGGCAGCACTCACTGCTAAACATTCCTGGCAGTACTCACTGCTAAACATTCCTGGCAGCACTCACTGCTAAACATTCCTGGCAGCACTCACTGCTAAACATTCCTGGCAGCACTCACTGCTAAACATTCCTGGCAGCACTCACTGTTAAACATTCCTGGCAGCACTCACTGCTAAACATTCCTGGCAGCACTCACTGCTAAACATTCCTGGCAGCACTCACTGCTAAACATTCCTGGCAGCACTCACTGCTAAACATTCCTGGCAGCACTCACTGCTAAACATTCCTGGCAGCACTCTGCTAAACATTCCTGGCAGTACTCACTGCTAAACATTCCTGGCAGCACTCACTGCTAAACATTCCTGGCAGCACTCACTGCTAAACATTCCTGGCAGTACTCACTGCTAAACATTCCTGGCAGCACTCACTGCTAAACATTCCTGGCAATACTCACTGCTAAACATTCCTGGCAGCACTCACTGCTAAACATTCCTGGCACTCGTCTGGTGATGCTAAATTTTAGACTAACTTTATTCACCTCGAATTTTACCTAAAACTTTTGCAATGTCTTCACTTGGTCTGGCTAGTAAGTGGACGGGTGAACGCCTTCCCGTCGACCGGGAAAATTACTGTAAGGCACACACACATGCGCGGGCGCGCACACACACCAAAAGATATCCAACTGTTGCACAACTCTGTAAGTTTAAGTAAAAGGACACAAGTGCAACTAACGTGACATTTAATTGTGGCAACGTTTCGCTCTCCAGGAGCTTTATCAAGCAGTTACAAGTTTACCTAATGTCTACCTGGAGTCTACCAGAAGTCTACCTGGAGTCTACCTAGAGTCGATTTCGGTGAGTAGAGGATTGAATTGTTTTGATCATGGCAGTGCGAGGCTGGTGATGCCTGTCACCACAATGAAAGCAATAATTTGGACCGTCTCTCTCTCTTTCTCTCTCACACACAATGATATGCAAGCCAATGGACGTGGCTCTGGGATCTGCATAAACGCACGCATGCTTTACCTCACCCCTTTATTGCTCACACCCGACATTTCTATTTCGTTTGATACTACAATGATCCAACATTCAGGTTTCAATTTCAACCAGCTTTTATGGCTGGTATTTGGGATGCTATTGACGGCATTCTTTTTTTTTTTAATCGACAGTGATATGTATGGTGTGTGTGTGTGTATGTGTGTACTCACCTAGTTGTGGTTGCAGGGGTCGATTCATAGCTCCTCTGTGTGTGTGTGTGTGTGAACTTCAATTCCCAGGTCCACCATTGTGTACTTACATAATTTGGTTTGAGAGGGAGAAGGGTGGGCACTAGCTCTTGGTCCAACCTCCGCCAACTAACGTGACAAGTAAAACAGTTTTGTCATACCTATTCTTGAACCGCTGTAAGGGATCCATTTTCCACCGTGAAAGTCAATCCACTTCCTTACTACCCAATACAAGAAGTGAAGTTTTTACTTTCAATTTTACAGTTGTATTTGGCTCAGTCTTTCAACCATACGCTATACCGTCAACCATACGCTATACCGTCACCCATACGCTATACCGTCAACCATACGCTATACCGTCACCCATACGCTATACCGTCAACCATACGCTATACCGTCAACCATACGCTATACCGTCAACCATACGCTATACCGTCAACCATACGCTATACCGTCAACCATACGCTATACCGTCAACCATACGCTTACCAGTCCAACCATCGCTTATACCGTCACCCATTAGTATACTGTCAACCATACGCTATACGTCACCCATACGCTATACGGTAACCAACCTCCGCCCAACGTAACGTACCAAGCTAAAACCAGTTTGTCATACCATACTTAACCGCTCAACAACGTATCCGTCACCATCGGTGAAAGTCAACCATTCCTTACTCAACCATACGCTAAAGTAACCAAGCTTTACTTCAACTACGCTTATCTCGTCTTTAACCATACGCTATACCGTCAACCATACTCTCAAACCTTCACTAGCACCTCTTGTCACCAATAAACATCAGTCAGTCAACCATACCAGCAATAAATCAAACATACCCTCACTCCATAACTCGTACGTTAGTCAACTATATCCTCCATCTTTCATCCATCAACTGTACCCTTAATCCATCACCTGTACCATCTATCCATCAGACGTACCCTCCATCAGACGTACCCTCCATCCATAGATAGCCAAGTATGTGAGAATGTCGTTTATTAACTTCTTATCATCTTGTGATGGATGATTGTCGCCTCACTCAGGTTCACTTGATCTCTAAGATTACTTTTTGGTATGTATCAGGACCTCGTGCACAATGTTTCATCCAGTGCACCATTGAATGCTAAAACATGTAATCTTAGCCCGATACAAGTACATTAAAGTACTGTCTGATATATACGTGTATATATATATATATATATTATATATATATATATATATATATATATATATAAAAATTTCAGTAACATTTTTTTTTTTATATATATACAGTGACACGACAGGGAGAAGAAACTTCTGAGGGACCTGGACACATCAAAGGCCATGGGACTTGACACGGTATCACCATGTATTCTACGGTAGGGAGAAGCAGCATTGTCTGAACTACTAGCTAGGATCTATAATAATAATTCAATGTATACGGGAGAGTTGCCAGAGATCTGGAAGACAGCGAATGTAGTCAGCATATTTAAGAAACGAGACAACCAGGACGTGTTAAACTACAGACCAGTTACGCTAACATGCATACCATGCATGGTTATTGAGATTATCAGAAGAAGAGCGGTAGAACACTTGGGGAGACTTTGTTTCATTAACAATAACCAGTAAGAGATGGCAACTCTTGTCTTACCAACCTGTTGGAGTTCTATGACAAAATAACAGATGTGAGACTGGAGACAGAGGATTGGGCAGACTGCACTGTCTTCTGGAACCAGGCATTTGATGCAGGCAGGGGTAACAGGGAACGTACTCTGGTGGATCAGCGTTCTTCCTGGAAGCAAACAGTGTCAGGGAAGAGACGTCAGAATGGGAAGAGTAATCTAGAGCGCTTTCACAAGGATCGGTAATAGGACCAGTACTAGAAGTAGTAACAGGTAGGGGAGTAGAGGTAGTGGCACTGTAGTGGAACTCTGTCTAGTTTAGGTAAATGACATTTCAGATGAGAATGAATCAGATGCATCCCTGTTGGATGATGTAACAGTGTTGAAGAGAATAAAAATAGACGAAGAAAACTTGAAAGGCTCCAAATGGATCTGGACAAAGTAAAATTGATCAGGTATGCGGAGGAACACAGGCTGCAGACTTCACTCAGAGAAAAATCTAAGAGTGAGCATAGCTATGCCTGGTATATCGCCAGAGGCTCAAATCAACCGAATAACCCCTGGAGCCAATGCTCGTCTGGCAAATGTGAGAGTGACTTTCAGAAATCTCAACAGTCATTCCTGGCCCTTTATGCAACATACATAAAGCTCATCTCGGAGTACGCAGCACTAGTATGGAACCCACACCTGAAAAGCATGTTAAGAAACTGGAGAAGCTGCAGGAGTACGCAACTAGGCTTCTTCCAGACCTAAAAGGTATTAGCACTGGAGGTCAGAGAAACCAGGGAAGACATGATAACAACATACAAAATACTCAGAGTGGAATGATCTCGATGAAGACGTCTTAAAGTCAGGCTCCACTCAATTAAATCACAGAACGGGTGGGACTCGAACCCATGGCAATTGAGTCCTCACAGCCCAGTGTTTTATCCACTGGACCATATCGGCCTAATAGGATTCATATAACTAGCATGTTTCTATACACCATAAGGATGTTAGCATGGGCCACCACTGTGACTACAAATGCAAGTTTAACAGATGACTCTCATACCAGCATGGCCTGCCATGGCTTCCATCCCAACCCGTCCTGTGATTTGATTTTAGTCGTGTTATTACGAGTTTCAACACAGTTTTAAGAGCGGGGTCAGGAGCTAGGACTCTACCTCTCCATCAACATATGCGGAAGGTAAGCACGCAAGCAAGCAAGCACGCACGCACGCACGCACGCATGCATGCACGCGCGCGCACACACATTCAGGCCAAATATCTATTGATATGTGCCTTTGACAACTGGTAACACACACACACACACACACACACACTTATAGCGTTCCGAATTGAATTTAAAATGCTGTGAAATATGTTGTCTGGCTCCGAAAAAGATGCAAAAGTTTAAAGGTACGAGCGCACAGATGGATAAACAATAACATAAGAATGAATCACAAATTACTCATGGCGCACTAAGTCAGGTCAGACATATTTAGTTACACAAGAAAGCTGTCCTTGTCGAGCCAGAGTGCACACCTGGTCACCAGTGACTGACTGAAGTCCCTGGTGGGCGAAACGTCTTCTCACCAGAATACCATGAACCGCATATTGTCTTAATAATACTAACATAAGTGCAGATATGTGAGAGTGAAAATGCTTAATCAGTAGAGAATTTGAAGATATCCTTGGAGGGAACTGAGCAGCAGGAAGGCAATGTTGTGACACGGAGCGGTGATCACCCCTGCGGCCCGGTCCCAGACCAGGCCTCCCAACAACTGCTCCAGGGCACTGAGTTGAGTTGGATAACCCCTGTGGTAAAGGGCTTCTATTTGATTATAATAATAATAATGGCACCAGACAAGCCTGGCCCAGGACCGGGCTGCAGCAGTAGGAAAAACTCTCGAAACCCATTGAAGATATATCACAAAGTAGACAACATTCGAGTACCTACTTGCCTTAAATAATCAGCGTTTAGGATAATAATCATTTCTACAAGTACATGGTACAACGTATACAGACCATAGCTGACATCAGTACCATACTACATAGAAAGCCCCTTGTCATGCAGAGCATTTCGGGCACCTTAGCTTAATTTTGTCCCCAGTATGCGACCCACATCAGTCGGCTAACACCCAGGTACCTACTTGCTGCTAGGTGAAGAAGGACAACAGGTGTTTTAAGGAAACACTCCCAATGTTTCCACTCGCACTGGGGATCGAACCATGGCTCCCAGTGTATGAGCCGAGTGCGCTACCAACCGAGCTACGGGACACCAAATACAAATGGTGATACAAATGTATCACCAAATACATACACCATCAACACATACAAATAATAATAATAATAATAATAATCTTTATTTCTACAAGTACAAGGTATACAGGCCTAGCTGACATCAATTACATACTACTATATAGAAAGCCGCTTGTTATGCTGAGCATTTTGGGCAAAATAGGTCAGTTTTGTCCCAGGATGCGACCCACACCAGTCCACTAACACCCAGATACCCATTTTACTGATGGGTTAACATGGACAGCAGGTGTCTTAAGGAAACACGCCCTAATGGTTCCTGCCGTACCGGGAAATCGACCCCTGGACCTCAATGTGTGAGCCGAGTGCGCTAGCGATCGAGCTACGAGACACCGTAACTACGAAAACCCCTCCTCACTCCACACACCCCCTCCTCACTCCACACACCCCTTCCTCACTCCACACACCCCTTCCTCATCCCAAACATTTCCCCTTCCTCCATACACATGCTTACAGACACATTCAGGCACACTCCTGGCATCCGTCTGCATACAGACGTATGATGACCCACTGGTAGAACAATGGTGAGACGGCCGTATTGCCCAGGCACTGATGCTGGCTCCTGCAGGCACCCTCGACACTAAAATGGTACTTCTGGTTCCCTAAGGGCTCTCCACCAGCTTCTGAAGAAATGGAGTGAAAAGATAGAATGTATTGTGTGTGTGTGTGTGTGTGTGTGTACGTACTCACCTAGTTGTGATTGCAGGGGTCGATTCATAGCTCCTGGCCCCGCCTCTTCACTGGCCGCTACTGGGTGTGTGAGAGATAGAGAGAGAGTATAACTATGAATAATTGCCTATCTGTAGCTTCAGACAGGGAGTTATGCTCCTGGTGTTCCGTCTTCAGCAATCATTGTGTGAACACAGAGGTGTATTGCATACCAATGGTATACAACACCGACAACATAATGCATTAGACACATGTGCAGCATCTGGGTATCTTTATTTTGTGGACGTTTCAATATCCAGTGGCTTTATCAATACAAGGAGATAAATGTGAAGACTGTAGAAGTAAATACAGTGAAAGACGGGGTAATCAGTCCTCAGCCTAAGAGCAGGTCATGCATACCTTAGTCTTGGAGATGCTTCAAGACTACGCTGCTCATCACCTGCTCCTAGGCTGAGGGACTGATTACCCAGTCTTCCACTGTCTTCTGCATCATATTGATAAAGCCACTGGATGGCAAAACGTGTACAAATATACCCAGATATTGCACATGTGTCTTAATTTACTATCCAGGGTACTTAACCTTTATACAATTACAGACCCCCCAGTGGATTACCCAATATGTTCTAATACCCCCTTCACCAGACTGTCGAAGTCACCATCATCACCACTATATATATTAAGCACCAGTATGACTTCAAAAGATGTCAACAGTTTGATTTTACTTTACATATGGATAGTTAGGAACAGAACAGATTATTGTCTGGATAACCCCTGCACTATACTTTGGTCTGTTCAGCGATTCCTGTTTGCAAGCGCCAAATCTTGGCTCCTGGCCCCGAATTTTTAGCTTCGCCGACCTACTGAACCCCATCATGCCCAATCGTAAAACTGTGGATAGAATCTGCCTCCTCCACTCCTCGTACTCTTCATTCCACTTTCCGTGTGTTTCCTAGTAACCCAATCAATTCCTCTTAGAATCTATAATGTCGCAATCATTTTTCCATCTGACTTTTCGCCCTCATGTCAGCCCCGCCTAGCACTCTTACTCAGCACATTAGCCCTATTGACACTCCTGTGACTGCCAGTGCCACCTGGAACTCCCATCAAGCATATTAATACCACCTGATACTTCAACCCTTAATTTTAGTACCACCTGGCACTCCCATTCTGCATATTAATACCACCTGACACTCCCCTGTGAGTGTCAGCACCAGCTGCCACTCACTAACTACAATTAACACCGACATCAATTTCCCCCCTTGAAAGACAGATGGTCAACAAAGCCGTTGTAATGCCTGCCTTCCCTCCAGCCACGTCAACAGCTGGCTTTGGTAGCTCTCCTTTCCCCTTGGTCCAGCTATCCCTTTCCCCTTCCCTTGGTCCAGGTATCCCTTTCCCTTTACCTTGGTCCAGCTATCCCTTTCCCCTTCCCTTGGTCCAGGTAACCCTTTCCCTTTACCTTGGTCCAGCTATCCCTTTTCCCTTTCCGAGCAAAGAGGGTAACTTCTGTGTGTGTGTGTGTGTGTGTGTGTGTGTGTGTGTGTGTGTGTGTGTGTGTGTGTGTGTGTGTGTGTGTGTGTATATATATATATATATATATATATAATATATATATATATATATATATATATATATATATAAATATATATATATATATATATATATATATATATATATATATATATATATATATATATATTATGCAAACATTCGCAGACAGGCGATTTTAATAATGCAAGACAAGCCACAGGGGGAGGGGGTGGAAATCTTTAGCTCAAGTACTTTCATACTTCTCAGTGCGTCATCAGCTGTGCAATATTGCCTCATTTCTCCTGTTGCTACCTTTGCAACATTGCACAGCTCCTGATGACGCACTGATACTTGAGCTAAAGATTTCCACCACCGTGGCTTGCCTTACATATATATAATGTCGTGCCGAATAGGTAAAACTTGCTGTTTTGGTTTAAATAGCAACGCTCTTCTTGCCGAAATAAGGCAAGCGAAAATTTGTGTATGTAATAATTTCGCAAAAATCATTCTGAGCCTAACGAAAAAAATATATTTCATTGTGTTTGTTTATTATTAAATTATTGTAAACTTATCTAAAATATATTTAGTTGGATTAGGCTAAATTAAATTGCGCTTGTTATAATAAGGTTTTCTAAGGTTCTTTTGGTACAAAATTATTAATTATAACATTAACATTATTGAAAAAATATATCTTTAAACGTACAAGATAAATTTTTAGAAAGGACTTAATTTTAAATGAGTTCTTGCTAATTGACCAGTTTTACCTATTCGGCACGACACACACACGCATATATATATATACATACATACATACATACACGTACCCTAATGGGTAGGAGGTTATTCATTATGAAATATCAGAACAGAAGCAACACCTTATTGATCAAAATAAGATACCAGACATATTAAGCAAATATCAGTTGGAAGCAATTTTAGAATAAGACAATGGCAGATATATATCCAGATGTACTCATGTTAACCCTTTTGGGGTCTAGTTTCTAGGATGGATATGAGGTGCAATGACCTAGCCACTACCATCCACAGGATGGATATGGGGTGCACAATAAACTAACCACTACCGTCCACAGGATGGATATGGGGAACACAATGACCTATCCACTACCGTCCACAGGATGGATATGGGGTGCACAATAAACTAACCACTACCGTCCACAGGATGGATATGGGGTGCACAATAAACTAACCACTACCGTCCATAGGATGGATATGGAGTGCACAATAAACTAACCACTACCGTCCACAGGATGGATATGGGGTGCACAATAAACTAACCACTACCGTTCACAGGATGGATATGGGGTGCACAATAAACTAACCACTACCGTTCACAGGATGGATATGGGGTGCACAATAAACTAACCACTACCGTCCACAGGATGGATATGGGGTGCACAATAAACTAACCACTACCGTCCACAGGATGGATATAGGGTGCACAATAAACTAACCACTACCGTCCACAGGATGGATATGGGGTGCACAATAAACTAACCACTACCGTCCACAGGATGGATATGGGTGCACAATAAACTAGCCACTTCGGCATAAATCTCTAAATTTAACAATTTTCATCTTTGTCAATGGACCCTTGACTCACCTCTGCTCCTTCCTGAACATCTCGTACCAGAGACTCAAGTGTGCAGCGCCGCCATTATTTATATTTACAAGATCAATCAGTTTATATAGGTGCCAACATCTGGCCACGGTGCCAACACCTAGCCACGGGTGCCAACACCTAGCCACGGGTGCCAACACCTAGCCACGGGCGCCAACACCTAGCCACGGGTGCCAATACCTAGCCACGAGTGCCAATACCCATCCAAGGGTGCCAACACCTAGCTACGGGTGCCAATACCTAGCCAAGGGTGCCAACATCCAGTCACGGATTCGACACACACACACACTAGTAGTGGTGGCAGTTAATAACCAGACTCGTGTCACTCTGGTGCCAGTCTGGGATCATCTGCCTCACATGTAGCGTAAAGTAATCCGGATCAGCATATATTACGCTGCCAACTGACTTGATCCTTCCTCACACCATTCTTGTTGCTCTCCCATTCCCAGTACTCCACAGAGTGCGGTTTGGATTTAATCCGAGGAATGGGAAGAAAAAGCCAATTCCTCGAATCAAGAGCCCTTTCGGCATGGCAAAGTGACTATTCTTGATGCCTGATGCATTTCATTGCTGATGGTTCATGAACCACTACATGAAGCCTGGTCACAGACCGGGCCGAGGGGGCGTTCACCCCCGAAACCCTCTCCAGGTATACAGTGTACTACGTTACTGCGTAAATAATTGCTAGGTTTGCCCTGGGTTGAGTTTCAGCTCCTGGTCCTCCTAAGGGCGTTGATCTATAGCCCCCGTGTCCATGGAGGATGTTGAGTTATAGATTTTACACTTATGGAGTGTGTTAAGCTAAAACTTCCGGGCCTCGTGAACGTGATCTCCCGTTCTTTGATCTCTTGGAAGGATTGACTTGCAGTTCTTAGGGCTCTTGAAAAGGTTGAGTTGCAGCTCCTGTGCTTCTCGAGGTTTCGGAAGTACTACTATATCTCTTGCGTGCATCTAGGTACCGGGAGCTGAGTTGACGGGATAAGAGGGATACTCTTCTAGGATCACAACCACCAAAACACATCTAGTTACTCTATGTTTCTTACGTATGTCAGCTAAACTCTACCATAACATTGTGTAATATAACCTAAATTATTATTACTATTATTATTAATTTTATTATTATTGTTGTTGCTGTTAGTGTTATTATTAATTTTATGCACTAAAACCGTATGGGTCATATACAACCCTGTTACCAGAACTCAGTCATCATGGCAGAGTAGAACAAATCACAAGCCCTCGATTCAGCTGGTCAAAAAAAAAAAAAAAAGAATAAAATTATTCCTGCTGAAACTGATAGGTAACAATGCAACTCAGTAATGTAGGTATATTTCCCCTCTTTGTGTTTGTCAAGTGACACCACTATCAACAACTGTTGACACCACTATCAACAACTGTTGACACCACTATCAACAACTGTTGACACCACTATCAACAACTGTTGACACCACTATCAACAACTGTTGACACCACTATCAACAACTATTGACACCACTATCAACAACTGTTGACACCACTATCAACAACTATTGACACCACTATCAACAACTGTTGACACCACTATCAACAACTATTTGGCAACAAAGCAATTCGGTGGTGTAATTTTATTTGGGAGAGATAACACGCTGCACAATTTATTCTCTCTCTGGTTTAAAACAAATTGACATTAATTGATTCGCGCTTGTTTGTATGTGTTAATTGTAGTGTTGTAGGGAGGTGCCCCTACTGGACGACCTTAGTTTATTAGAAGGGTCGTGTCGGGAGGCGCCTCTACTGGACGACCTTAGTTTATTAGAAGGGTCGTGATGGAAACTTGACTACTTTAAGACGCATAGTCTAACCGAAGGGTCGTGATGGAAAGTGTTTTGTTACAGTAATATGTCTCTTGTCTCTCAGCGTCCACGGTAGGGTTGGTGACCATGTCTCCACGTACCACGCGACGTGACGCGAAAACGGTGATAGCGGTGGTGATAATTTTTGTGACGATGGAGGAGGAGGAGGAGGAGGAGGGAGGAGGAGGAGGAGGAGGAGGAGGAGGAGGAGGAGGAGGAGGTGGTGGAGGTGGAGGTGGTGGTGGTGTCGATTACGATGAGGAAGTAAGAAAAATAGCAATCTATCCAGAATAAGTAAAACAACAACAAAAGGAAGTTCAACTCCTTGTTTGTTACAACTAATGTGTAGTTGTCACAGGCCAAGCAGGGTTGTGTCACAGGCCAAGCAGGGTTGTGTCACAGGCCAAGCAGGGTTGTGTCACAGGCCAAACAAGGTTGTCTCAGGCCAAGCAGAGTTTAACCCCAGGCGAAAAACGCTGTTTTCTAAACTGATTTACTTGGAATTATAAACTTGCGCAATAATACACCAATAATACTGTGACCACTGAGTCCAGCGCTGGTAAGCCAGTGGTCACCACTACCCTGGTCCATCATAGTGGCATTCTAACCACTGAGTCCAGCGCTGGTAAGCCAGTGGTCACCACTACCCTGGTCCATCATAGTGGCACTCTAACCACAGAGTCCAGCGCTGGTAAGCCAGTGGTCACCACTACCCTGGTCCATCATAGTGGCATTCTAACCACAGAGTCCAGCGCTGGTAAGCCAGTGGTCACCACTACCCTGGTCCTACTCTATTATCGCACGTTACCTAAAGGCACTGCCTTGCAGTGCCTCCGCTGTAGCGCCGGCACTGCTGAAAGACCAATGACCCGCATCAAGTTATTGTTTTTCCTGACAAACAAAGCAGCAACAGATGACAATAAGCCCTGGAGAACACAGGCAGGAGACAACGCTCGCCTAAATGTACTCAACGTCTTTACTAACGAAACATTCTGCACCGAGCACGAAAACACTGAAGACAACACGGCCTACTGCACAAGGGGTGCATAAAATTAGAATGCATTACATTATCTTATGTGGATTCTGTGAAATTTTATGTGGTGGAGCGAACGAAAGATCATGTTTTTTTTAGCACTCTTTACAAGATAAAGGGAAATTTATTACACAGCAGAGCCCCTCATCCAGTATGATGGCGACAAAGCCGCCAAAACGGCCGCACCAGTGTACTTCGCCACAACTGTGCAGAAACCATTAGTAAGATTTTGCATCTAAGTGACTTTTCAAATCGATATCAGTTGACCTATTATCAGGGTAAGTTAGTTTTAACATGCAAGAAATATTATGTAGTAGATTATCGCCCCCTGCTACAGTATGCCAGGGTAGTAATACTTCCCCTGCTACAGTATGTCAGGGTATTAATACTTCCCCTGCTACAGTATGCCAGGGTAGTAATACTTTCCCTGTTACAGTATGCCAGGGTAGTAATACTTCCCCTGCTACAGTATGCCAGGGTAGTATACTTCCCCTGCTACAGTATGCCAGGGTAGTAATACTTCCACTGCTATAGTATGCCAGGGTAGTAATACTTCCCATGCTACAGTATGCCAGGGTAGTAATACTTTCCCTGCTCCAGTATGCCAGGGTAGTAATACTTCCACTGCTACAGTATGCCAGGGTAGTAACACCTTCCCTGCTACAGTATGCCAGGGTAGTAACACCTTCCCTGCTACATTATGCCAGGGTAGTAATACTTTCCCTGCTACAGTATGCCAGGGTAGTAATACTTTCCCTGCTCCAGTATGCCAGGGTAGTAATACTTCCACTGCTACAGTATGCCAGGGTAGTAACACCTTCCCTGCTACAGTATGCCAGGGTAGTAATACTTCCCCTACTGTCGCATGCCAGACATAAATATCACCTAGGGAATATATTAGAGATATGCGCCCCACCCCTGTTTAAAATGGTTACCTATAAACACCTCACAGAATATGTTTGTTCCTATGTTGGTTATCAAGTTACAGAATATGAGTGTTTGTATATATTAAGATGGAAGCAACAAGCTCCAAGATAAGAAGAGTCTTGTTCCAGTTCCTTAGATCACGAGCACTTCACCAGCACTAGTGACATAGATGTGAGCATATCCTTTACTGAGTATGTCAAGGCAGATTTTACATCTTGCTGCCGAAGTGGCTAGTTTATTGTGCATCCCATATCCATCCTGTGGACGGTAGTGCAAGAACATTTGGATACACAAAAGGCCTAGGAACTAGGCCCAACAGGGTTAACAAGAGTACGCCTGAATATATTTACAGTTTAATATGTCTGATATCTTATTTTAATTAATAAGATATGTTGACATCACATACAATATATTCCTCAAGAGGTGAACAATAAAGCACATTGTGTTCAAGCTAGTGACCGTAGGGCTGTGGCTACATACTTTGCATGTCAACAATGGTGTCATAATAGAGGTTACGAGTGGTGTGAAGACTGTCATGAGTGGTGTGAAGACTGTCATGAGTGGTGTGAAGACTGTCATGAGTGGTGTGAAGACTGTCATGAGTGGTGTGAAGACTGTCATGAGTGGTGTGAAGACATTCATGGGTGTGAAGACAGCCATGAGTGGTGTGAAGACTGTCATGAGTGGTGTGAAGACTGTCATGAGTGGTGTGAAGACTGTCATGAGTGGTGTGCCGAGTGTGAGGTCAGAGTGACAGTATCTGGACGATATCTTGGTAAAAGTCCAAGACGTCCTGTGATGTCACCACCGAACAGACATAGGGCCTGGACAGTGTCAAGGAACTGACATAAGGCATGGACAGTGCCAAGGAACAGACATCAGGCATGGATAATAACAAGGAACAGACATCAGGCATGGACAGTGCCAAAGAACAGACATAAGGCATGGATAATAACAAGGAACCGACATAAGGCATGGACAATAACAAGGAACCGACATAAGGCATGGATAATAACAAGGAACAGACATCAGGCATGGATAATAACAAGGAACAGACATCAGGCATGGACAGTGCCAAGGAACAGACATAATGCATGGATAATATCAAGAAACAGACATCAGGCATGGATAGTATCAAGGAACAGACATCAGATATGGATAGTAGCAAGGGAGAAACATCAGGCATGTATAGTACCAAGTAACAAACTTGGATAGTACCAAGTAACAAACTTGGATAGCACCAAGTAACAAACTTGGATAGTACCAAGTAACAAACATCAGCCACGGATAGTACCAAGTAACAAACATCAGCCACGGATAGTACCAAGTAACAAACATGGATAGTACCAAGTAACACACATGGATAGTACCAAGTAAACAGCCACGGATAGTACCAAGTAACAAACATCAGCCACGGATAGTACCATATAACAAACATGGATAGTATCAAGTAATACACATGGATAGTAAAAAGTAACAAACAGCCACGGATAGTACCAAGTAACAAACATCAGCCATGGATAGTACCAAGTAACAAACATGGATAGTACCAAGTAACAAACAGCCACGGATAGTACCAAGTAACAAACATCAGCTACGGATAGTACCAAGTAACAAACATGGATATTACCAAGTAATACACATGGATAGTACCAAGTAACAAACATGGGTAGTACCAAGTAACAAACAGCCATGGATAGTACCAAGTAACAAACAGCCACGGATAGTACCAAGTAACAAACAGCCACGGATAGTACCAAGTAACAAACATCAGCCATGGCGACAGCCACTTGCACTATGGTGGACTAACAAATTACATCATAAAAGCATGGCTGTCAACAAACACACAACAAATTGTCAATTCATACACATTTGCATTTGTATTATTTATGAGCAACAATAATTTGTGTTGTTGTTTGACTGGACAAACTGACTCACGTTTGTTGTGTATAACAAACCTTTGCAATCCCTAAGCATTTTTAGATTTTTTTATTTTATTTTTAGCAAAAATTATGAAGTATATAATTCAAAGTCATAAACTAAAAATTTATTAAACTTAAGATTTCCGACAAAATTTTTATGAGAATTTGGAAAAAAAGGACATGGGCAACAATCATCTATAGGTGTATGACACAATATATAGCTTTAACAGATATTTTAGATATTATTCTTGACTGGTGGCGAATAGGTGACGTGAAGCCTTAAAGACCATCGTGTAGTTGATAGACTTTAAACCCCCATTAACTAATTATGAACAACTATTTTAACCATAAAAAAAATGCTAGACTCTTTTAATAACCCCGAGGGAATGTGTAAGCAAAATAATTGATCAGATCTTTGAAGCTGATTCAGTATATCATAATATTCTTTGATGATTCAGTATATCATAATATTCTTTGATGATTCAGTATACCATAATAATCTTTGAAGATGATTCAGTATACTATAATAATTTTTGAAGACGATTCAATATATTATAAGTATCTTAAGATGAGTCAGTATACCATATAAACACAGGAACAAGGAGGTCAAGGATCCTAAGGTGCACACAGGAACAAGGAGGTCAAGGATCCTAAGGTGCACACAGGAACAAGGAGGTCAAGGATCCTAAGGTGCACACAGGAACAAGGAGGTCAAGGATCCTAAGGTGCACACAGGAACAAGGAGGTCAAGGATCCTAAGGTGCACACAGGAACAAGGAGGTCAAGGATCCTAAGGTGCACACAGGAACAGGGTCAGGATCTAGGTGCACAGGAACAGGTCAATCCTAGGTGTCAAGGATCTAGGGTGCACAGAACGGTCAGATCTAAGGTGCACACAGAACAAGGAGGTCAAGGATTAGGTGTCGAAGTCGAAAAGGTCCCTAGGTACAGAACAAGAGGTCAAGGATCTATTTAGGTATGCACTTCAGGTTCAAAATATTGACTGTTGTGAGTGCATCGGGTAAGTAGTTATTTAGGTATACACAATACATAGCATGCAGATATGTGTAGAAAACCTAAGATAACCCAAAAAGTCAGTCAGATGTAAAAGAATCTTGCTTAAGAGAACTCCAGTCTTGCTGGAAGTAATATCCTTCTGGGTAAAGTGTAGCCGTGCGGTCAATCTAATGTCGTTAGTTAAAAAAAAAAAGACACGTATTGCAGGACCTGGCATCACTGTCGTTTGCTGTGCAATTAACTCAGCGGCAATGGTGAGGGGAAGCTCGAGTGTGGGAGCACAGTGCCTGGTGGGCGCAGTGCCTGGTGTGGGCACAATGCCTGGTGTGGGCGCACAGTGCCTTGTGTGGGTGCACAGTGCTTGGTGTGGGCGAGCAGTGCCTGGTGTGGGCGAGCAGTGCCTGCAGGAGAGGCCTCATCATGCCTGGGCTCACGCCGCCACCTCCACAAGATTAATGAGTTGGCCAAGTGGAAGACTTCATGTGTTATCTGCGGCCGCAGGCACCAGCCCTTACCACCGCCCTCTCCTCTGTATCCTCCTCCCGCTGCTGCTTCTCCTGCTACTGTTGCTGTTATTTCTGCTGTTGCTCATTCTTCTCCACCTGCAGAGCTGCCCTCCAACTGTAAACGTTGAATTCTCGCACAACTTAAGTCAAATTTCTTGAAATATCAGCTATAGGTTAGATTAGGCTAGGTCAGGTAAGGCAAGGTTAGGTAAGGTTTGATTATGCTAGGTCAGGTCAGATTAGGTTATGTTAGACTATAAGCAAAATTTAACCAATTATAACATACCATGGCCCTAATAAATGCAATAATACCACAAAGTCAACAGAAACTTTAGAAGGGCGGACAGGAAAAGGAAATTCTCCGAATGCACGATAAAATTAACATAAAAATAATTACGTTTTCATTGTACTCACACATTTGACGTTCTTAACCAAAGTCACATACTGACGTTCATTAGAAGGATGAGCTGTAGACAGATCCATCATCCTCTCCTCCGTATGTCCTCTGTCTTGTACATGGTTTCCTGAAGACGATGACGACGAAGAAGAAAAAAATGGAAGCTGAAAGAAAATATTAAGAGGAGTAGAAGGAAGTGTTAAGTGACTACACAAGTGAGTGAAGTTGGGTTGTATAGCACACATTACAGAGGGTCTTTGGCACCTGACCGTAAGACAGATCACCAGTAAAGAAACAGTTAAGGAGTATTAAAAATAAAGACAAACACCAAATGTTTACAATATTTACAATATGCGTGAGCAAGAGAAGCAGATAAGTAATAAGAGAAAGAGTACCCTTACTGCCATTCCCTCTTAAACTCATACATGAGAGATCTGTATGTGCAATTAGCCAGAGCTGATGAGAAACTGACCACCAGACCTGGGTGTAGGTATAAAGTCAACTCATCTGGATTGATTGATTGACCCTGACTGATTGATATTTATAACTGCCAGCCAGTCACAGCATAGTCATGGGCCCCGATTACCACACGGCAGTAACTACCGGGTATGACTGACTGAAGAGGGAATACAAGATGTTATTGTGTGATGTACACCGAATAGATGTAACATGCTCTGTACACGCCACAGGTAGGGAAAGTTGGGGGTTAGCAAGAGGTGGGTGAAGTGGGGTGAGGCAGGTGGGTGGGAGGTGGGGGTGAGGCAGGTGGGTGAGGTGGGGTGAGGCAGGTGGGTGAGGTGGGGTGAGGCAGAAGGTGGGGAGGTGGAGGGTGGGTGAGGCAGGTGGGATGAGGTGGGGTGAGGCAGAAAGTGGGTGAGGTGGGGTGAGGCAGGTGGGCGAGGTGGGGTGAGGCAGAAGGTGGGTGAGGTGGAGGTAGAGAGGGTGGGTGAGGGGGTGAGGCAGAAGGTGGGTGAGGTGGAGCGAGGCAGAAGGTGGGTGAGGTGGGGTGAGGCAGAAGGTGGGTGATGTGGGGTGAGGCAAAGGTGGGGGAAGGCAGGTCGGTGAAGTGGAAGTGAAGGAAGTGGGTGAGGTGAGGTGGGGTGAGGCAGGTGGGTGAAGAGGGGTAAAGCAGAATGTGGGTGGGGTAAGTGGATGCAAAAGGTGAGTGAAGGGTCAGGTGGGTGCTGGATGTGGGTGAGATAAAGTGGATGAGCTCCAAGAGGTCGGGTAAACACCACTTGAGGCACTCTAAGTGCCACAATTTACGAGGCTGGCACCTATTGACACAAATACCCATCTTACGCCCCATATCACCACGCAAACAAACACCTACCTCCTTAATTATCCTCCTCACCTAAGTAACTTTAATCTCCAGAGTTCATAATCATACTAAAATATATCTATGACTGACCTGAAAGCCAATATTCATACTGAAGTCTAACCAGGCATGGTATGAAAACACATATTGATGATTATATCAACATATACCATGCATGGGGATACAGAGCAAACCAACCACCTGCACTATACACGTACCTACAAACATACATTCATACGCAACTTTATTTAAGGTACTACTTGTGCTATGATTCGTAAACACACACACACACACACACACACACACACACACACACACACACACACACACACACACACACACACACCTGCCTCCACTACATCGCTTCCCGAGCTGTTCCACTTCCCGACCATTTTGTGTGTGTTTGTGTAAATACACATACACATAAATATGCATACATATACATTCATACATACACATATACACAGATATACATATATATGTGTGTGTGTTTGTGTAAATACACATGCCCATAAAGATGCATACATATACATTCATACATACACATAAATATGCATACATATACATTCATACATACACAAATATACATATATACACATACGTACATACACATATACATACACACACATATACACACATACATACACATATACATACATACTGTGATCTTTTTGCACATATATACATACATATGCATACATATACATACGCACACATACATACATACAGCGCCCCGATGGCATGGTGGCTAGCGCTCTTGCTTCAAGCACAGAGGGCCCGGGTTCAATTCCCGGCGGGGCAGAAACATTTCGAAGTGTTTAAGTAAGTTTTATTTTTATTATTAACACATCGGCCGATTCCCACCAAGGCAGGGTGGCCCGAAAAAGAAAAACTTTCATCATCATTCACTCCATCACTGTCTTGCCAGAAGGGTGCTTTACACTACAGTTATAAAACTGCAACATTTACACCCCTCCTTCAGAGTGCCGGCACTGTACTTCCCATCTCCAGAACTCAAGTCCGGCCTGCCGGTTTCCCTGAATCCCTTCATAAATGTTACTTTGCTCACACTCCAACAGCACGTCAAGTATTAAAACCATATGCCTCCATTCACTCCTATCAAATACGCTCACACATGCTTGCTGGAAATCCAAGCCCCTCGCACACAAAACTTCCTTTACCCTCCCTCCAACCTTTCCTAGGCCGACCCTACCCCGCCT
>WNWK01000036.1:690000-730000 GCA_009830355.1 Cherax destructor
GCATTCAGGCTTAATTCAGGGAACTGGAGCACAGATCCAATTCCCTAGACCAAGAGCCTCTCACCAGCGTCAAGGAACCTTCCTTGAGGGGTGTGTGTAATAATAAAAACTAACATAGCGAAAGTAGAAACTAAAACCTGAGTGCTTTCACGTGCTTACCCACACATCTTCAGAGGAATAGGAAGAAGAGGCAAGAGAGGCACATTTTATATGTTAAACCCTGAGTGACACCTCACTCAGAGGTGACAACACCTCACATAAACAAGACCCGCACAAATATAACCCACACATCAAGTTAAATTATTCGCCTCACAAAGAACATACATTGTATTTTTGTGAAAAATAGTTTTTACCTTCGAGATTATAAACAATATTCTGGACAATAAAATTGTCAAGCACATACAAATTTGAAGTATGTTGTGCATCATGAGTGATGAGAGATTATTCCACAATATTTCGTTGAACTACAGGGAAGCAATTCCTCGGGATTAGTCCAATCTACACAATGGCCTTACATAACTGAACAAAGCGCTGGATTCATGTCCACTGGATATTGCATATTTATGTTTAATTCTGGTCTCAAGTGATTTTAATTCGTCCTAAATAAAAGGTATCACAACTTTTACATTGGATGGAATACACACAACCTACAGATTCCTTGGCAGAATTTTTTATTAATTTTTGTTTTAAGGTAAAGACAACTTTAACATTAAAGTATTCTTTATATAGTAAAGCCAACAAATTCTCACGCTTATACTCTGTCTTGTAGAATTTTTTTAGCTTTATGAGAGTTTTATCAATAAATGTTCGTGGATATTGCAAATTAGAAGCAATTTCATAGATTTTCCTAATTTCTCCATCATAGAATTCAGGGCTACAAATCCCAAGGGCGTGTATTTTATGCTTCGATTGGCACCACCTGCGTACTAATTGTGAGTCTTGTTTAGTCTAGGTTTGATTAGGTTAACGTATATTAACACATATTCGAAATTTACCGACGATAACAAAAAGAAAAACTTGAGGCGCACGTCTGGCAGATAAGGCATTTGTTCCACCTTAGAAGGTACGTTTTTCTCAAAGTTAGTAGACACAACACCACTACCACTCTCCACTGTACACCTCAACACTGAACAAACACTGCTTTGGTAAGTAGTGAAGATGTCAACATCATTGGTGATGGTAGTGTGTCAGAGGGTACCAAGCAAACACTACACACATGATAACTGGTGTCAGTGGTACCAAGCAAACACTACACACATAACTGGTGTCAGTGGTACCAAGCAAACACTACACATATGATAACTGGTGTCAGTGGTACCAAGCAAACACTACACACATGATAACTGGTGTCAGTGGGTACCAAGCAAACACTACACATATGATAACTGGTGTCAGTGGTACCAAGCAAACACTACACACATGATAACTGGTGTCAGTGGTACCAAGCAAACACTACACATATGATAACTGGTGTCAGTGGTACCAAGCAAACACTACACATATGATAACTGGTGTCAGTGGTACCAAGCAAACACTACACACATGATAACTGGTGTCAGTGGTACCAAACAAACACTACACATATGATAACTGGTGTCAGTGGGTACCAAGCAAACACTACACATATGATAACTGGTGTCAGTGGGTACCAATCAAACACTACACACATGATAACTGGTGTCAGTGGTACCAAGCAAACACTACACACATGATAACTGGTGTCAGTGGTACCAAGCAAACACTACACATATGATAACTGGTGTCAGTGGTACCAAGCAAACACTACACATATGATAACTGGTGTCAGTGGTACCAAGCAAACACTACACACATGATAACTGGTGTCAGTGGGTACCAAGCAAACACTACACATATGATAACTGGTGTCAGTGGTACCAAGCAAACACTACACACATGATAACTGGTGTCAGTGGTACCAAGCAAACACTACACATATGATAACTGGTGTCAGTGGTACCAAGCAAACACTACACAATGATAACTGGTGTCAGTGGGTACCAAGCAAACACTACACATATGATAACTGGTGTCAGTGGTACCAAGCAAACACTACACAATGATAACTGGTGTCAGTGGTACCAAGCAAACACTACACACATGATAACTGGTGTCAGTGGTACCAAGCAAACACTACACATATGATAACTGGTGTCAGTGGTACCAAGCAAACACTACACACATGATAACTGGTGTCAGTGGTACCAAGCAAACACTACACATGATAACTGGTGTCAGTGGGTACCAAGCAAACACTACACATATGATAACTGGTGTCAGTGGTACCAAGCAAACACTACACATATGATAACTGGTGTCAGTGGTACCAAGCAAACACTACACATATGATAACTGGTGTCAGTGGTACCAAGCAAACACTACACATATGATAACTGGTGTCAGTGGGTACCAAGCAAACACTCACACCAAAAGGATTAAAATTGTCCGCCAGAGGTAATTACCATCAGTGAAGCGGCCCCGTGTGAGTGTTGCCTAGCAACGATAATGGGCGTGGCCTGTTCTGTGTTTACAGTTATTACTGCGTGTCTCTGGTAGTTAGGCCAGCTTGTTATGCTTGTTGAGTTATTACACTTTCCACTTATTTATGCTTTATCGTTACGGTGTTTTTATTCAATTACCTCTGGTTTCCCCACAGCCCGGTGCAATGTTTGGCTCGTGGAACATGAAAATAGAGATGAGTAAAAGGGATGTTAGGAAATATTTCTTCAGCCTTTAAGTGGACTGGTAGAGGCAAGATCCATACATAGTTTTAAGAAGTATCATAAGTTCTCCGAAGCCAGGAGTGAATCCAGTAGCGATCAGCAAAGATATGGGGCCAGGCGCCGAGACTCGACCCCTGAATACTTAGGATATGTTTCACCATAAGTGACTTCTTCAGCTCTAATACAGAGAAAGCTGAAGCAACATGGTGATTTGAGGTCAAGTAAAATAGTGTAAGGAAGCGAGAAGGATGTGTGCGTTGGTTGATGTCAAGTGTTGACAGTGTTCAGGGTTGATGAAGCTCTCTGAGTTTCGTGGGATGGTGTTTGCAGCTTCCAAGCATTTTCATCTGTGTATGTCAGTCTCACGGATAACTCGTCCCACTTCATGAGGTGTTCCTGTGTTGTACAGAAGCGTATGCCTTCGTGCAACACATCTTTGCAACATCAACATACCTCGTACAATGAACTGACATGAATTAAATCCTGAGCGGAATGAGATGTGTAGACATGACTTCTAACCTGCTGCACCAGTTTACCTAGCAATACTGTACCCAGAGTTACTCAGCTGCTCTGGGCGGCATATGAGATGACCTGGGGGAGCCCAACGAAAACACCCACACTCCCTGTCGTCTTTGGGTTATCCCAGGGTTATTAATCCACCAGGGTTAATAATCTGAAAACAGTTTTCTACTGGCGAAAAAATATATATAGAAAATATCGAAAACTCTAGTTTCATTAACATGAAATACATTTACTTGGAGGTTGTCCAGGAAGGAGGGTCAACAACCCCACTGCCTGGGGGGTCATCAACCCCTAGAACAAGGGGGTCATCGCCCCCGCAGCCTGAGCAGTAAAATAACGAAAATTTGACAGCTAACAGATTTTTATTACACTTTGCTGCCAACTGGTTACTTTATTGTACACCCTATAACCTTGCTCTGGACAGTAGCCCCTAGTTTATTAATGCTTTTTTTTTAAACACTCGCTAGCGACCGACATCCTTCCTTTTCAAAAAAAAAAAAAAAAAACACTAACCATTATTCGTTCAGCAACTGTTGCCAAAAAAGGAAACACACTAACCATCATTCGTTCAACAACTGTCTTGCCAGGAGTGATCCGACAAAAACAATTCAACTGGCGCTACAACCTAGCATTCAGTGCACCATAAACTGTATGACCCTTGTGGGTTTAGCCTTTAGTTTTGATAATAATAATAATAATGTGCACCATGGAGAATAGAAACTCACAATTCCGTGGGTAAAATAATTCACAAATAACCCACAGACAGGAGAGGAACGTTATGGCGACGTTTCGGTGCAGGAGGGACCGAAACGTGGATACACAACTGACCTAGAACTTAGGCCGTGAAAGAGTTACACATGAGAGTTTCAGGTGATAGAACACCTACAGTCTTCGGAGTTAACACCTCAGGTGTCTCAACATGTTTCTAAACGTAGGTGTCTAAACATAGGTTTACAAACATAAGTGTCTAAACATCGCCGTGGAGTGTTACAATCTTCCGTTATTTTAACCAACGTCAATAACGATTAAAACTAACGCTTCCGTCTCGATAACGGAGTCCTACCTTCCATTAACGTATTGTTTTTTTTCCAAAGCTCATGCCATCCTGAACCACACAACGCATACGGTTTTTGCGTTTTTTAATAATAATAATAATAATAATAATAAAATAATAATGAATACTACTACTACTAGTAATAATAATAATAATGATGAATACTACTAATAATAATAATGAGTGGAAATATCAATAGTTCCCAAAATCTCACAGTGTTTTACTTCTTTTAATACCTAATAACACTTGGAAATATGTGCAAAAAAAATTACGGTGAACGAATAATATTGACACAAAAAAATAGCACAGAGTAAACTCGAAACGGAACACGAGGCATAAGAACACCAACGAGGACGACATAAGAACACCAACGAGGACGACATAAGAACACCAACGAGGACGACATAAGAACACCAACGAGGACGACATAAGAACACCAACGAGGACGACATAAGAACACCAACGAGGACGACATAAGAACACCAACGAGGACGATATAAGAACACCAACGAGGACGACATAAGAACACCAACGAGGACGACACATTCCGTGTTTCAAAAAGCAAACTCTCGCAACGTGGGGAAGGGAGGTGGGGAAGGACATCATCCGGACACAAGAATCTAGTTTTCCACGGTTGGTTTGCTGTTTGAGAAAGCCCTGGATGGCGGACAAGGCTCACACTGTCTGCTCCAGGCGCACCATTTTGATCATTCCCATCCTGGCTGAATGTTTGTGTGTGTGGGGGGCCAGAAAACTTCCAGAGACAACTGAGGGTTGATATAGCAAGGAAGTGAAGGTTGATATAGCAAGGAAGTGAAGGTTAATATAGCAAGGAAGTGAAGGTTGATATATCAAGGAAGTGAAGGTTGATATATCAAGGAAGTGAAGGTTGATATAGCAAGGAAGTGAAGGTTGATATAGCAAGGAAGTGAAGGTTGATATATCAAGGAAGTGAAGGTTGATATATCAAGGAAGTGAAGGTTGATATATCAAGGAAGTGAAGGTTGATATAGCAAGGAAGTGAAGGTTGATATAGCAAGGAAGTGAAGGTTGATATATCAAGGAAGTGAGTTGATATATCAAGGAAGTGAAGGTTGATATATCAAGGAAGTGAAGGTTGATATATCAAGGAAGTGAAGGTTGATATAGCAAGGAAGTGAAGGTTGATATAGCAAGGAAGTGAAGGTTGATATATCAAGGAAGTGAAGGTTGATATATCAAGGAAGTGAAGGTTGATATATCAAGGAAGTGAAAGTTGATATATCAAGGAAGTGAAGGTTGATATAGCAAGGAAGTGAAGGTTGATATAGCAAGGAAGTGAAGGTTGATATATCAAGGAAGTGAAGGTTGATATATCAAGGAAGTGAAGGTTGATATATCAAGGAAGTGAAGGTTGATATAGCAAGGAAGTGAAGGTTGATATAGCAAGGAAGTGAAGGTTGATATATCAAGGAAGTGAAGGTTGATATATCAAGGAAGTGAAGGTTGATATATCAAGGAAGTGAAGGTTGATATATCAAGGAAGTGAAGGTTGATATAGCAAGGAAGTGAAGGTTGATATAGCAAGGAAGTGAAGGTTGATATATCAAGAAAGTGAAGGTTGATATAGCAAGGAAGTGAAGGTTGATATAGCAAGGAAGTGAAGGTTGATATAGCAAGGAAGTGAAGGTTGATATATCAAGAAAGTGAAGGTTGATATAGCAAGGAAGTGAAGGTTGATATAGCAAGGAAGTGAAGGTTGATATAGCAAGGAAGTGAAGGTTGATATAGCAAGGAAGTGAAGGTTGATATATCAAGGAAGTGAAGGTTGATATATCAAGGAAGTGAAGGTTGATATATCAAGGAAGTGAAGGTTGATATAGCAAGGAAGTGAAGGTTGATATAGCACGGAAGTGAAGGTTGATATAGCAAGGAAGTGAAGGTTAATATAACAAGGAAATAAAGGTTGATATAGCAAGGAAGTGAAGGTTGATATATCAAGGAAGTGAAGGTTGATATATCAAGGAAGTGAAGGTTGATATAGCAAGGAAGTGAAGGTTGATATATCAAGGAAGTGAAGGTTGATATAGCAAGGACGTGAAGGTTGATATAGCAAGGAAGTGAAGGTTGATATAGCAAGGAAGTGAAGGTTGATATAGCAGAAGTGAAGGTTGATATATCAAGGAAGTGAAGGTTGATATATCAAGGAAGTGAAGGGTTTATATATCAAGGAAGTGAAGGTTGATATAGCAAGGAAGTGAAGGTTGATATAGCACGGAAGTGAAGGTTGATATAGCAAGGAAGTGAAGGTTAATATAACAAGGAAATAAAGGTTGATATAGCAAGGAAGTGAAGGTTGATATATCAAGGAAGTGAAGGTTGATATATCAAGGAAGTGAAGGTTGATATAGCAAGGAAGTGAAGGTTGATATATCAAGGAAGTGAAGGTTGATATAGCAAGGAAGTGAAGGTTGATATATCAAGGAAGTGAAGGTTGATATATCAAGGAAGTGAAGGTTGATATATCAAGGAAGTGAAGGTTGATATATCAAGGAAGTGAAGGTTGATATAGCAAGGAAGTGAAGGTTGATATAGCAAGGAAGTGAAGGTTGATATATCAAGGAAGTGAAGGTTAATATAACAAGGAAATAAAGGTTGATATAGCAAGGAAGTGAAGGTTGATATATCAAGGAAGTGAAGGTTGATATAGCAAGGAAGTGAAGGTTGATATAGCACGGAAGTGAAGGTTGATATAGCAAGGAAGTGAAGGTTAATATAACAAGGAAATAAAGTTGATATGGCAAAAGTGAAGGTTGATATGACAAGGAAGTGAAGGTTGATAATCAAGGAAGAGTTGATATAGCACAGAAGGAAGGTTGATATAGAAGAAGAGGTTGATATAAACAAGAGTGAAGGTTGATATACAAGGAAGTGAAGGTTGATATACAAGGGAATAAGAATACAAGAGGAAGGTAGAATACAAGAGTGAAGTATAAGACACAAGAGGTTGATATAGCAAGGAGAAGGTTGAATTCAAGGAAGTGAAGGTTAATATAACAAGGAAAGTAAGGTTGATTAGCTAGAAGTGAAGGTTGATATATCAAGGAAGGAATTGATATAGCAGGAAGTGAGGTTGAATAGAGGCAAGGAGGTTGATATAGCAAGGAAGTGAAGGTTATATACAAGGAATAAGGTTAATATAGCAAGGAAGTGAAGGTTATAAGCAAGGAAGTGAAGGTTGATAACAAGAAGTGAAGGTTAATATAACAAGGAAAGTTGTTGAGGCCATTGCTTCTTTCCCCTTCTTCTTTCTATTGCTCTTACATGCATTTTTACCACATGTTCTCCATCTCCACTCATCTCCTGGTGAATCCAGAGCATCACTCTACCTAAAACCATATTAGCAATTTAAAATATAATGATAAAATTTATTTTTGTTTAAACCGCGGTGAAGACCTAGCCAGGGCCGGCCAGTACATGACCTGTGTCAGGAGATGCTTGTCCTGTTTCCTGACGAACAAAACACCACCACAATGAAATGTGTCAGGAGATACTTGTCCTGTTTCCTGACGATCAAAACACCACCACCATGACCTGTGTCAGGTGACACTCGTCCCATTTCCTGAGGTAGAAACCGTAACCACCATCATGACCTGTGCCAGGTGACACTTGTCCTGTTTCCTTAACAGGACACGTCTTACATAATTCCCAGATGTTCCTCAAATTTTGTGCTAAACGAAGCGCCAACGTGGAAAATACTTGTGTTCCGCACACATACTGCAGCCAAGAATAAAATACCTACACACAAGTCTCCATTAAAAGTCAATTTTTGAGTCCAGGATCCATTTTTAATGGCATGCTGTGGGGTTCCTGGGGTATAAATCACAGCAAATGGTTTAGATCCTATTAAGGTTCAGCTCAGCCAGTCAGGAAGAGAGAGATGAAGCTTGTTTACTGTGATTGGCTATCGTTGAGAGGGATTAATGGTAGTGAAGCTTCTATACCTCCTGGGGTATGATCTATAATGGTAGTGAAGTTTCTATGCCTCCAGGGGTATGATCTATAATGGTAGTGAAGTTTCTATGCCTCCAGGGGTATGATCTATAATGGTAGTGAAGTTTCTATGCCTCCAGGGTATGATCTATAATGGTAGTGAAGCTTCTATACCTCCAGGGGTATGATCTATAATGGTAGTGAAGTTTCTATGCCTCCAGGGGTATGATCTATAATGGTAGTGAAGCGTCTATACCTCCTGGGGTATGATCTATAATGGTAGTGAAGCTTCTATACCTCCTGGGGTATGATCTATAATGGTAGTGAAGCTTCTATACCTCCTGGGTTATGATCTATAATGGTAGTGAAGCTTCTATACCTCCAGGGGTATGATCTATAATGGTAGTGAAGCTTCTATACCTCCTGGGGTATGGTCTATAATGGTAGTGAAGCTTCTATACCTCTGGGGTATGATCTATAATGGTAATACTGGTGTCGTATTAGTGCTATACCTCCAGATGATATATTGTAACTTCTACTATGATCTATAATGGTAGTGAAGTCTATACCTCCATGGTATGATCTATAATGGTAGTGAAGCTTCTATACTCCAGGGGTATGATCTATAATGGTAGTGAAGCTTCTATACCTCCAGGGTATGATCTATAATGGTAGTGAAGTTCTATACCTCCATGGTGGATGATCTATAATGGTAGTGAAGCTTCTATACCTCCTAGGGGTATGGTCTATAATGGTAGTGAAGTTTCTATACCTCATGGAGTATGATCTATAATGGTAGTGAAGCTTCTATACCTCCTGGTTATGCTCTATAATGGTAGTGAAGCTTCTATACCTCCAGGGATATGATCTATAATGGTAGTGAAGTTCTATACCTCCTGGTTATGATCTATAATGGTAGTGAAGCTTCTATACCTCCAGGGTATGATCTATAATGGTAGTAAGCTTCTATACCTCCTGGAGTATGATCTATAATGGTAGTAAGCTTCTATACCTCCTGGGGTATGGTCTATAATGGTAGTAGAAGCTTCTATACCTCCATGGGTATGATCTATAATGGTAGTGAAGCTTCTATACCTCCGGGGTATGGGTCTATAATGGTAGTGAAGCTTCTATACCTCCTGGGGTATGGTCTATAATGGTAGTGAAGCTTCTATACCTCCAGGGGTATGATCTATAATGGTAGTGAAGCTTCTATACCTCCTGGGGTATTGTCTATAATGGTAGTGAAGCTTCTATACCTCCTGGGGTATTGTCTATAATGGTAGTGAAGCTTCTATACCTCCTGGAGTATGATCTATAATGGTAGTGAAGCTTCTATACCTCCTGGGGTATTGTATATAATGGTAGTGAAGCTTCTATACCTCCTGGGGTATTGTCTATAATGGTAGTGAAGCTTCTATACCTCCTGGGGTATGATCTATAATGGTAGTGAAGCTTCTATACCTCCTGGGGTATTGTCTATAATGGTAGTGAAGCTTCTATACCTCCTGGGGTATGATCTATAATGGTAGTGAAGCTTCTATACCTCCTGGGGTATGGTCTATAATGGTAGTGAAGCTTCTATACCTCCTGGGGTATGGTCTATAATGGTAGTGAAGCTTCTATACCTCCTGGGGTATGATCTATAATGGTAGTGAAGCTTCTATACCTCCTGGGGTATGATCTATAATGGTAGTGAAGCTTCTATACCTCCTGGGATATGATCTATAATGGTAGTGAAGCTTCTATACCTCCTGGGGTATGATCTATAATGGTAGTGAAGCTTCTATACCTCCTGGGGTATGGTCTATAATGGTAATATTGGTGTCGTTTATGTGTCTCATAAACATGCAAGATAACAGATATATCTTGTAACTTCTACTTCCACTTAGGTCACACTACATATGCACATGTACACGCATATATATACACAATCATCTATTTTTTTTCTATTTTCTTAATAGTTCTTGTTCTCTATTTCCTCTTATCTCCATGGGAAAGTGGATTTTTTTTCCCTATACTTATATATATATATATATATATATATATATATATATATATATATATATATATGTCGTGCCGATTAGGTAAAACTGGTCAATTAGCAGAACTCATCTAAAATTAAGTCCTTTCTAAAATTTTCTCTTATACGTTTAAAGATATATTTTTCATTTATGTTAATGTAAGAATTTATAATTTTGTACCAAGAGAAACTTTGAAAACCTACCTAACCTTATTACAACAAGCGCAATTTAATTTAGCCTAACTCAACTAAATATATTTTAGATACGTTAACATTAATTTAATAATAAAGAAACACAATGAAATATATTTTTCGCTATGTTCAGAATGATTTTGGCGAAATTATTGCATACACAAATTTTCACTTGTCTTATATGGCAAGAAGAGCGTTGCTATTTAAGCCAAAATCGAAGTTTTACCTAATCAGACATATATATATATATATATATATATATATATATATATATATATATATATATATATATGTCGTGCCGATTAGGTAAAACTTGCGATTTTGCTTAAATAGCAACGCTCACTGCCATATAAGAAAGTGGAAATTGTGTATGCAATAATTTGCCAAAGTCATTCTGAACATAACGAAAAAATATATTTCATTGTGTTTGTTTATTATTAAATTAATGTTAACGTATCTAAATATATTTAGTTGGGTTAGGATAAATTAAATTGCGCTTGTTATAATAAGGTAGGTAGGTTTTCAAGTTTCTCTTGGTACAAATATAAATTTTACATTAACATAAATGAAAATATATCTTTAAACATAAAGAAAATTTTAGAAAGACTTAATTTTAGATGAGTTCTTGCTAATTGACCAGTTTCCTAATCAGCACATATATATATATATATATATATATATATATATATATATATATATATATATATATATATATATATATGCAAACAATCGCAGACAGGCGACCTTAACTATCAAGACAAGCCACGGGGGTGAAAATTTTAGGTCAAGTCTTTCACACTTCTCAGTGCGTCATCAGGAGCTATGCAATGTTGCAAGGATGCAGCAAAGGAGTGGTGAAGTTTCTCAGAATAGCGCAGTGCGGGTGTAGTTCCTGCTCTGGCGCTATTCTGAGAAAACTTCCCTCACTCCTTCATTGCATCCTTGCAACATGCATAGCTCCTGATGACGCACTGAGAAGTGTGAAAGTACTTGAGCTAAAGATTTTCACCCCCCGTGGCTTGTCTTGCATTAAGATCGCCTGTCTGCAATTGTTCATGCAATGCATACACACACACACACATATATATATATATATATATATATATATATATATATATATATATATATATATATATATATATATATATATATATAGAGAGAGAGAGAGAGAGAGAGAGTAATGAAGATACAGGAGATAATACCATCTCGTAAACAACAAAGTCAGTTTTAATCGAATTACCTTCAAAGCTTCATCTGAGCTAGCCGGGCCAGACGTGTGTGTGTGTGTGTGCTCACCTAGTTGTGGTTGCAGGGGTCGAGTCATAGCTCCTGGCCCCGCCTCTTCACTGGCCGCTACTGGGTCACTCTCCCTGCGCCATGAGCTTTATCATACCTCTTCTTGTGTGTGTGTGTGTACTCACCTATTTGTGGTGTGTGTGTGTGTGTACTCACCTATTTGTGGTGTGTGTGTGTGTGTGTACTTACCGAGTCTCAGCTCCTGGCCTCGCCTCTTAAACCACAATCGCCGACATTATTGGTTCCTGGCCTCATGGTCCTTATCGTACTTACTCTTGAAACTGTGTATTGAGTTTACCTCTACTCCATCATCTAACTCATTCCATTTGTTTACCAACCTGACTTAAAAATATTTCCTAATATCCCTGTGGTACATCTTCATCTTTAATTACAGCTATGATCTCTTTTTCCTATGCCTTTAATTAAAAAAAAATCTGTCCCTATCTGCTCTGTCAAAGCCTCCGAGTATATTTTGTTTATATCGTAATCAGTGTTTCTCTCCTAATTGTTGTAGCCTCTTAAGTCGTTAGGCTCAGTTCCTTTAGTCTCTCATCATAACTCAGCTGTGGGACTACTGCTGTCGCAAACTTTTGAATCTTTTCTAGTTTTCGTATATGTTTGATCAAGTGAGGGGCTCCATGCTGGTCCTGCATACTCCATGATGGACTAATACATATGGTGTAGAGTCCAAAAAACTATTGAGGTTTTGTAGGCAATTCTGAGATTAGTTTTCCTCGCATATACTACAACATAATTAAATTTATGTGAACCTCCAGCGATGTGTTGGGTGTAAAGTTCACCCAAAGACTTTTTCTTGAGCGATACCTGCAGTTTCTCACCTCTCAATCTGTTCCGTCTCTCTCTCACCTTCCCCAATTTACATGACCTTGCACTTGCTGGGGTTAAACTCCAGTAACCACTTGTTTGAGCATTCTTGCAGTTTGTCCAGATCTACCTCTTCAGTTAGTATTATTCTCATTAGTTTTATGTCGTCAGCAAGCAATGAATATATGAGTCAACACCCTCTGGCAGGTCATTTATGTTTATTAAGAACAAAGTCCCTGAGCTGACCCTTGGGGAACCCCACTTATTACACTTTCCCATCCTGAAGCCTCTTCCCTTACTACCATCCTTTGTCTTCTGTTCATTAAGTATTCCTTGATCCACTGTATGACTGTACCTCATATTCCTGCATGTTCTAATTTGTGAATCAATCTATTCCGTCGTAGAACTCGAGTAGATTTGTGAGGCAAGAATTACCTTCCATAGTTTTGATATTACTTCCTTGTTTACAAATGTTCCTGTTGATGATTTATTAAATTTCTTATCTGAAGAATTTGTTAATTACGATTTACCATTGCCAGTTCCTACTATCATTAAATTTATTAAACATTGTACTGTTGATGCAAAAATATTTAATGGTGAATTTTACATTCAGAAGTTTGGTATGGCAATAGGAAATCCTCTCTCACCTGTTCTTAATAATTTATACATGGAATTTTTTTAAACAAAATTGCTTAACACAATCCTTCCTAATAGAGCTAAGTGGTATAGATATGTTGGTGATATTTTGTGTCTTATGCCTAATAATGTAGATATAAACCATTTCCTTGTTAAATTAAATAGTTTAGCTCATTCTATTAATTTTACCGTTGAGTTCGAAGGAAATAAATCATTGTCTTTCCAAGATGTTTTAATTATTAAGGGTAACAATGATTTTAAATTTTAAATTTACAGAAAACCAACAAATAACTGTTCCTATATACACTATTATTCTTCACATCAAGATAGAGTTAAACTGTCGGTATTCTCATCAATGTTTTTGAGAGCTTTACGTATTCGTAGTCCAGAGTTCATAGATGAAGAAAGCTCCAAAATTTATGAAATATGTAATGATCTAAAATACCCAAGAAACTTAATTGATAAATCCTATAAAATAGCTAGAAATACTTTTTACAATTTAAAAGGGACAACCAGCCTTTTCAACTAAAAATATGTTTGTTCTCCTTACCAAGAATTTTAATATTAAAGTTGTATTTAAAAATCTTGATAGTTAAAAAACTTTTGATAAAAATTCCCCAAAATGTTGATGGGTATGTCTATAAGATTCCTTGTCAAATATGTGATAAAGTTTAAGGTCAAACTGGTAAAAGTCTTGAACAAAGGTTAAAACAACATAAATATAGCATTAGAACTGGACAAGATTCTAATGCTCTTTTTATTCATGTAAGAGATTTTAACCATCCAATTGATTTTCAAAAGGCTGAGAAAGTTATATCAAGCAATTCATTGTCGATAGAAATATAATAGAATCATGCTTCATAAAAAGCAGTTTTGAAAATAATATGAATATTTCGTTTGGTTTATATAAATTGGATTCATTTATAATTAATAAAATTTAGGAAGAATTTATGATACATTAGACAAATTTTTGGGTAGAATATAAGCTGTGTTTCAAGGATCACTGACTACTATCTACATCATCATAAAGTCAGGTGTTGTTGAGGGGTGGCAGCGAGATGTAGTCTGGTCCTTATATGCCTTCCTGTTAACCTTTTATCTTTATAGTTCCTTGATAATGTGAGAAGTCACGAAAGCGCTTGGAATTTCGCTATATTTTCACAGTGGTTGTTCTGCATTATATATATATCATATATATATATATATATATATATATATATATATATATATATATATCAATAACAACACTGCGACTTGGATCACGGTACAACACCTACCTCTGCTGGGTGCGTGATTCTTCTAGGATTGTATGGTCCCGTGGGTTAGAGCGTCATGGAATTTTCGCTCACCATGAGTCGGGCTAAAACGACGTGGGTTCGAATTCTCGGCTAGTCGCAGTGTTGTTATTCTCTCTCTCTCAAAACCTTTGTTATTCCTCCCAAGTCACGACTATGCAAATGTTATGGAGAAATTTGGCGTGCGCGAAAGCTGCTGCTCTTTATGAGCACACACAAACATACACGAACAATAAAGATAATAGTAAAAAATAATAATAATGATAAAGAGTGATACAATAAGGTCTGGATTTTATGGAGGAAAGATGGAAGCGTCTTCAGAGTCTTAGAGAAAAGCGTGATTTTATTTGACCAAAATTTTAGGATGGTTTGTGTGTAGAGTGAATTAGACGACTTATTTCACGAGGAGGAGGTAGGGGAAGAGGAGTGAGGAAGAGGTGGGAGAAGGGAGCAAAGATAAGGGAGGGTGTAAGGGAAAAATGGTGGGAGGGAGGAGATGGGTAGCAGGGACTGATGGAGGGAAGGAAGAATAAGATGATGCTGTTACTATTAGTGTTGTTGCTCTTACTGCTACTGCCTCTCTTTTTGCTGCTGCTGGTGCCGTTACGCCACCTGCTGCTGTTGCTTCTGCTGCTGCAGTTGTTATTGCTGCAGCTGATGTTGCTAAATTGCTGCTGCAGATGCTATTGCTTCTGCTGCAACTGCTTTGCTTCTGCTGCTGCAGCTATTGTTTCTGCTGCAGCTATTGCTTCTGCTGCTGCAGCTGCTGTTGCTTCTGCTGCTGCAGCTGCTGTTGTTGCAGCTATTACTTCTGCTGCTGCATCTGCTGTTGCTTCTGCTGCTCCAATTTGTACTGCTCATGTTTCTGCTGCTGCTGTTGCCGCAATTAATGCTGCTTGGTTATTACTGCTGCTGCTTCCTGCTAGCAGAGGCCGACCTCTGCCATCCTCCTTTACATATAAATGACAGCGTTGTATCATACACATGATCGGTATCATACAATTGATGAATATTGATCAATATCGGCAGTGTTGTATCATACACTTGATCAATATCGACAGTGTTGTATCATACACTTGATCAATATCGGCAGTGTTGTATCATACACTTGATCAATATCGGCAAAGTTGTATCATACACTTGATCAATATCGACAGTGTTGTATCATACACTTGACCAGTATCGACAGTGTTGTATCATACACTTGATCAATATCGACAGTGTTGTATCATACACTTGATCAATATCGACAGTGTTGTATCATACACTTGATCAATATCGGCAGTGTTGTATCATTCACTTGATCAATATCGACAGTGTTGTATCATACACTTGATCAATATCGACAGTGTTGTATCATACACTTGATCAATATCGACAGTGTTGTATCATACACTTGATCAATATCGACAGTGTTGTATCATACACTTGATCAATATCGACAGTGTTGTATCATACACTGATCAATATCGACAGTGTTGTATCATACACTTGATCAATATCGACAGTGTTGTATCATACACTTGATCAATATCGACAGTGTTGTATCATACACTTGATCAATATCGACAGTGTTGTATCATACACTTGATCAATATCGACAGTGTTGTATCATACACTTGATCAATATCGACAGTGTTGTATCATACACTTGATCAATATCGACAGTGTTGTATCATACACTTGACCAGTATCGACAGTGTTGTATCATACACTTGACCAGTATCGACAGTGTTTTATCATACACTTGACCAGTATCGACAGTGTTGTATCATACACTTGACCAGTATCGACAGTGTTGTATCATACACTTGACCAGTATCGACAGTGTTGTATCATACACTTGACCAGTATCGACAGTGTTGTATCATACACTTGACCAGTATCGACAGTGTTTTATCATACACTTGACCAGTATCGAGTGTTGTATCATACACTTGATCAATATCGACAGTGTTGTATCATACACTTGACCAGTATCGACAGTGTTGTATCATACACTTGATCAATATCGACAGTGTTGTATCATACACTTGATCAATATCGACAGTGTTGTATCATACACTTGATCAATATCGACAGTGTTGTATCATACACTTGATCAATATCGACAGTGTTGTATCATACACTTGATCAATATCGACAGTGTTGTATCATACACTTGATCAATATCGACAGTGTTGTATCATACACTTGATCAATATCGACAGTGTTGTATCATACACTTGACCAGTATCGACATACAAGGGCAACTTATGACAATGATATATTCAAATACAGCCATGTTTTGCGCTTCTTAGCGTCAGTTTCGTACTGATGGCAGGGAGGGGAGTATAACTGTGATGGGGAGAGATCTGCCTCTAGTTATGGAAGGAAGAATAGTGACGTTAATTGAATAGTGAAATCCTCCTCTACCTTTCCCGATACAATCACGAACCTCACAGTTTCTTCTTGACCTGTCCTGACCTTATGTCACAGATACCAAGGTCGTAACACACACACACACACATCCTACTACTACACACACACACACACACACATACTAAAGATGAAAGACAGAAGATCTAATATTCGTTGAAATAATTATTGAGGAGGTGAGGGAACGCTTAATCGAAGTGAATCCACCAAGGGCATCAAGGACCATGGCAACATCACCACCAAATACCGTGCCAGCGACTTGCACAGACTTTTAATAATCTTTAATGTTAGGTGAAGTACCAAATAAGTGAAATATAGCAAACATCATACCATTATTCAAGAATGATTAAGAGGCAGTAAGCCCTGAAACACAGACCAGTCGGATAAATGGTTGCTGGGATTCACCCCAACAGAGTTACCGCAATAAATAGTTCTCCCCTGATGGTGCTATGGTCAAATCATCTGGGGAGAATAGCTCACGTAAACAGAGAAGAGGACTTGGGAATAAAAAATTATCCCAAAACTGTCTCTTCAGGCACAGACAAAAACTAACTTCTGCAGCACAGGTTAAACTTGCAAACACAAGAGTGACGTTCAGGAACACAAAGACTAGTCAAAACACATTTTACCTTATGCGTGTGACCCATTCTTGTGAATGAAGTGCCAGTGTGAAACCCACATCCAGTAAAACAAGCCTAGTACATGAGTTGATGGAATGAGCTACGTGGAAAGATTGCATCTTACGTCACTGGAGGTAAGAACAAGGGAAAATACAACAACTACATTCAAAACACTGCGGGGTATAGACAGGTTAGACAAGGATAGGCTATTTACCATGGGTGTAGCATGAACAAGAGGGCATAGCTGGACACTACTCAACATATTACTGTAGATACGAGAGAGAGAGAGAGAGAGAGAGAGAGAGAGAGAGAGAGAGAGAGAGAGAGAGAGAGAGAGAGAGAGAGAGAGAGAGAGAGAGAGAGAGAGAGAGAGAGAGAGAGAGAGAGAGAGAGAGAATAAAAAACTAGATGCAAACACGAGGAACAATCATGGTAGGAACACAACACATCCACAGGTGCAAGAGGACACCAAACACCCGAAGCAGACATAATCATAGTAGGAACACCTGAGGTAGACTTATGGTAGGAACAGCAGAGGCAGACATAAGGAACAAAACACATACCACAGATACAAAGGAACATCAAAGACAGATATTAAGAAACAATCATGGTATGATGTTCAATGAGGACAAATTTCCGTTACTCTGTTATGGAAAAATGGACGAAATAAAAACCAGAACGGAGTATACAACTAACTTTAATCATTTAATAGAGCGAAAAAATAAAGTGACAGGATGGATAATGAGAAATTTCAACATAAGGAATGCCAAGCCAATGGTGGTCTTATTTAAGTAACCTCGTCTCTCTAAGCTGGAATACTCTAAGAGCCTCTTTAAGACAGGCGTTTGAAGTTCATTGACCTGTACTAAGAATGGAGGCGAGAAAGATACATCAAAATGTACACCTGGAAAATCCTAGTGGGATTAGCCCTGAATCTGTACACAGGAATCACGCCCTGCCCAATTAAGAAGCTCGGCAGACGATGCAAAATACCCCAATGAAAAGCAGGGATGCCATGAGTACACTAAGAGATAACGCAATGCTTTTCAACAGTCTCCCTTCATGCACAAGGGGATTACCAACAGTCCACTGGCTCTCTTCAAGAGGGAACTTGATAAGTTCCTCAAATCGGTTCCTGATCAGCCAGGCTGTGATTCTTAAGTCGAACTGCATGCAGCGAGCAGCCTAGATTATCGGACCTTGATCCACTAGGTGGCCTGGTCTGGGAATGGGCTGCGGAGATGGGAGGGGGGAAGTCTTGATCCCAAAAAAAATCCTTCAGGTATCCTTCAGTTAGGAATACAACAAATTACTGTAAGTACAAGTGAGCAAAGGTATACTCCTTCAATTATACTGAGAGGTGAGAAGTTCCAATGTGAATTTTTTGGGGAAAGGGGAGAAGAAACGGGGTGGTAGTGAAGGAGCAGTAGTAAGGAAGAAGGGGCAGTGAGAAACGGAGGAGGGGTAGTTACCAAGGATGGAAGGGGGTATTGAGAGGAGGAAAGGGGAGGTGGAGAGAAGGGGAGTTTGAGAGAAGGAAAGAGGAGTTTGAGAAGAAAAGGGAAGTTTGAGAGAAGGAAAGTTTGAGTAGTAAAAGAGTAGAGTGGGAGAGCACAGGTGAGGAGAGAGTATGTAAGCAGGATCAACAGGGGTCAAGAGGTGGCAGAGGGCTTCAGGACGAGTCCCCAGCCACGACCAGTGGTGCTGTGGGTAGGTGGTTATGTGGGCGGATTATGAAGCACTGCTGAGTTGTATTACTAATCCTTCTTTTCTTCGTTTATTCTCTCTCTCTCTCTCCACCACTCTCCCTCTCTCCCTTTCTCTCTACCAACCTCCCTCCCTGTGATATACCTGTGACTGGTGATGAGAGCTTTTCTACCCTCGCAGCTCAGTCAAGCTTTTCTGACGAATGCCAGTTCAACCACACTGTTGTTGTTAGCTGCCCACTGGCCCACTTATCCATTTTCTTTATTCTGTAAATCAATTTTTTTTAATAACAGAATTTTTCTCCTGCCCTTTTATGACAAGGAAACGAATCTCTTCTTCCTTAGAATCCAACTCCTTCCTCTGATATATTTACTCTTTCACATCTTTCATGGCAGTCTGACAACCACATCTCACTTTCCAAACATGCGCTATTTGTGATGGCAAGAAACCCGCATGCAGGGAAAGACAGGAGAATAGTTGATCTATATATATATATTTCAAGCTGCGTCTGAGAGGCTCATCAAGTACAAATAAAGAGAAAATTACTTGTTTGTGTAGTGTAGACTGGGTGGTGGTACAGGCGTATGTCAGTCGTAGTTGTTGAGTTCTTGTGTGTGTTTCTGTGATCGCTCTAAGTATTGCATTTACCTCTGCTAGAAGCTCATTTGTATAGTTAACGTTATTTTTATCTGCTTTTAAACCCTGAATATTAGCAAAACAGGAAAAAGGATTTACCATTTAGAATATTTGGGTTACTTGGCTGTGTTAGTACGTCTGGCACTGTACCATCTGCTATATGGCTCTTAAGAGTACATATCCTCGTTGTCTCCAGAACTGGTCGTACTGCGAGCTGCTGTACGCTTGACCCTGATGTATGAAAAAACTGGTTGGTTGTGCTCCATTGACCTTCATTTTTCAATCCCGCTGTCACTTTTTATTGTTTGTCCTCTCTTTCTCTCTCCTTTCTCTCTCTCTCTCTGCCTAAAAAATCTTTCCCATGTATTCATTTTCTGGACACATAATTTTATATCTTTGTGTTCTTTTCATGTTGAATTTTGTGATACTTGGGTCGTAATGTTGTTGTTGTTGCAATGATTCACACATATCAGTGTAAACATACTTGTAATCTTCGTCAAAACAACACCGTCCCTTCCATAACATCTTAGAACACTTACTGCTGTTAAGGTATTTACATCTCAGTCTGTATTTGCAGATTCCTCTGGCACACTGCTTAAATATTTCATCAATTTTGTCATTTTCTGTGGCATTTTTGTTTTGTTTTATTTTGTTTGTTTTTCTAAGGTAAACTCCTTCTCCTCCTCTCTACTTCCTTAAAGTAAATATGTTAGTCTGACTTGAGTTCAGAAAACACGAGGGTTACACCGACGGAGGAGCACATTTGTTTACAATTATGACACGTCTACTGCATCAACAATAACAACAACAGCTGCTGAATAAACTTACTTACTTACTTATTACTATCAACGACATCAACAGCCTGAGGGTGGAAGACATGCCTTCACCACCACCATCGTCACCTCCACCAAGCCTCATCGTCACCTCCACCAAGCCTCATCGTCACCTCCTCCAAGCCTCATCGTCACCTCCACCAAACTTCATCGTCACCTCCACCAAGCCTCATCGTCACCTCCACCAAGCCTCATCGTCACCTCCACCAAGCCTCATCGTCACCTCCACCAAGCCTCATCGTCACCTCCACCAAGCCTCATCGTCACCTCCACCAAGCCTCATCGTCACCTCCACCAAGCCTCATCGTCACCTCCACCAAACTTCATCGTCACCTCCACCAAGCCTCATCGTCACCTCCACCAACTCATCGTCACCTCCACAAGCCTCATCGTCACCTCCACCAAGCCTCATCGTCACCTCCACCAAGCCTCATCGTCACCTCCACCAAGCCTCATCGTCACCTCCACCAAGCCTCATCGTCACCTCCACCAACTCATCGTCACCTCCACAACTTCATCGTACCTCCACCAAGCCTCATCGTCACCTCCACCAAGCCTCATCGTCACCTCCACCAAGCCTCATCGTCACCTCCACCAAGCTCACGTCACTCCACAGCCTATGTCACTCTCACCAAGAGTCATCGTCACCTCCACCAAGCCTCATCGTCACCTCCACCAAGCCTCATCGTCACCTCCACCAAGCCTCATCGTCACTCCACAAGCTTATCGTCACCTCCACCAGAGTCATCGTCATTCACCAAGAGTCGTCGTCCTCCACCAAGAGTCATCGTACCTCCACCAAGAGTCATCGTCACCTCCACCAAGCCTCATCATCACCTCCACCAAGCCTCATCGTCACCTCCACCAAGCCTCATCGTCACCTCCACCAAGAGTCATCGTCACCTCCACCAAGAGTCATCGTCACCTCCACCAAGCCTCATCGTCACCTCCACCAAGCCTCATCGTCACCTCCACCAAGCCTTGAATATTAATAAGCTTGAAGCACACAGCTTATACTTATGAAAAACTAAAATATTCCACACTGCCTGAAAAGCTTCTTTAACCAAGCAAATTTAAATTTACTGAAGTTAATTCTAGTATAGTTTTGTAAATTTGTTGTTGCCTAAGACCAATCATCTCTCGAATTCATGTAAGAAGTTCGCTCTCATTAAAACCACCCAGGCAATGCCCCAGAGTACCTTGTACGTCGTGATCAAGTCTCCCCTCACCCTCTTCCACTAATGTGAAGTTTACTACCTTATCCTCGTAACACATGATTTTTATTTCTACAATCGAGAGGGCGGAAAATTTCGTAAATTCTTTGTTTGAATAGGTGCAGGTTCCACGCTGGTGCTGTATACTCGAGGACTGGTGTAACATGAGCCGTATACATCATGTGTGAACAAACTCTAAAGATTTGCAACCAGACTCGTCCTAAAACTGGGAGAAAAGTATTATGAGAGGTTAAGGGAACTGAACCTGACGATTTTGGAGGAGAGAAACACACACTTGCGACAGAAAAGTTGAATGAGTTGCGTGAGAAAGTGGCAGACACAAACTGCATACTCTGTTTCAGGAGTAGGTATGGTAAAGTTCAAGAGGGCAGCAAACAGTAATGTTATCTCTGATACACGGTTTTGAGGCCTTTGCTGCCTCTGCAGCCCGACCTTCACTCAGGCTCATTTGTTGATTTACCGTTCAACCAGGCTGTTCCTGTCAGTGACGCGCTGGCTGACAACAGCCACCACAGAGGCAGTGTTCCAGTTTCCTCCTGAAGACTCGACCCAACGCAACCACAAAACGATAAGTACATCAGCAAGCAGATATACATGTTAATATGCAAATTAACATGGTTACACAAACAATTAACTTATAATTCTAATATACATTAATAATTACTTGCATTTCCATAAACATCCAAAAATGATCTCCCTTGAACATTCATCTTCAAAGGAAATTAAGAACATGGATCATGTCTCAGCTAACTGTACCTTTGTAACGCACCTTTGTAATGTACCTTTGTAACGCACATTTGTAATGTACATTTGTAACGCACCTTTGTAATGCATTTTGCAGTGTATCTTTGTAATGTACCTACTTAATATATCTTTGTAATGTACCTTTCTAATGTACTGATACCTGACACTAGTAAGTAACGAAGTTTCATTAGCTAGAGTGGGTAACGTGAGGCTGAGAAGGGGGGGGAGGCTGCTGCTGCTGCTGCAGATCGTTGTGGATAATGCTACCTTAATTCTGCAGCCTGTGGTATCAACATAAGGTAGACACAGCCTCAGCTTGCAGTAACAATCTGTTTCTTGGTGTTGGAGTTGCGACAGTGCAAGGTCTGTGTGGAATTTACAGAGCAAGGGGGACTAAAAGGTCATTAAGCGCTCAATACCATGATAACTCACGCTGACTCACCGCATACAAAACACACACACACGATAGGGAAGGAGACTGGTAGACAGACTGTCCTCTTAACCACACACATCATGTCATTGATGTGAAAACAGTCAAATGGGAGACTGTTGAAGGAGCCTTGAACAGTTGAATTATGAATGATTTGTTGAAGCCGTGAGCAGTGGCTGCAGGACTTGTCGATTTTTATTTTATATTTTTTATGGATAAAGGACAACGTAACTTAACCTAACCAACAGAACCTAACTTCAAAATGTGCTGCAAACAGTATGTGAAGAATCTACTTAAATACTTGAAGAATGAGACACTTGTGCAACATTTTGGAATCTTTACTGAGGAAACGTTTCGCCAGCCAGTGCCTTCTTCAGTCCAACACAGAGAATGAGAGTGGAATATGATGAGTTTGAGGTAATCAGTCCCTCAGCCTGGAGTTGATGTTTTCATCACACATACTTAAATACTTGGATTACGGGTTCTCAGAAGAACCCACACGAGCAACACAAAACTTATCACGAGAGACTTGAACCACGAGGAAACATAAGTGAGAATGTGAACCCAGACGGGAGACCCGAAACATGGAGGACTAAGTTGTTGTAGGTGGCCATGATGGAAAACTTCGTGTGTCAGCACGCCAGGGATACGAGAGGTGATAAACCAGCAAGGCTGGACCTTGTATTCACCCCTAAGTGACTCTGAAGTAGGGAACACTGAATAATAGAGGCCCATTCGGTGTTAGCGACCACTCAGGAAGTGAACGCGGAAGAAAAAGAGCGTGAAGGGTGGGTTTGGTTCGGTCGGTCGGTCGGTCGGTCAAGTCAGTCAGCCATCGCATCCTGGGCTGCCTCCCTCACAACCAATATTCCTCTTTCCCTGGACTGACTTACGTCGCAGGAGTATGTGTGGGCGACGAACTCCCCCTCCCCATACACACAGCAACTGACATGGTCTTGACGTAACTGTGAGACCTGGCCACAGGAAGCGAGACCTGGCCACGGGATACGAGAACTGGCCACGGGAAGCGCGACCTGGCCACGGGAAGCGAGACCTGGCCACGGGAAGCGAGACTTGGCCACGAGAAGCGATACTTGGCCTAGGGAAGGGAGAACTGGCCAGGGAAGCGAGACCTGGCCTAGGGAAGCGAGACTTGGCCACGAGAAGCGATACCTGTCCTATGGAAGGGAGAACTGGCCACGGGAAGCGAGACCTGGCCACGGGAAGCGAGACTTGGCCACGAGAAGCGAGACTTGGCCACGAGAAGCGATACCTGGCCTAGGGAAGGGAGAACTGGCCAAGGGAAGCGAGACCTGGCCACGGGAAGCGAGACTTGGCCACGAGAAGCGATACCTGTCCTATGGAAGGGAAAACTGGCCACGGGAAGCGAGACCTGGCCACGGGATACAAGAACTGGCCACGGGAAGCGCGACCTGGCCACGGGAAGCGATACCTGGCCTAGGGAAGGGAGAACTGGCCACGGAAAGCGAGCAAAGTGCTTGAAAGGCTTCGATGTCATCTTGAACCAGTTTCAATCCACTAGAAATTGACAGTGGCTACCGGGGAGATAAAGAGACAATCTTCATCTATCTATCTATCTCCTTTTCTCCTTTTGTACCTCTCGTTGATTCTCTTTCTCTGACTGTTTCTCTGGCAATGAGAAAGCCGACAGTGAACAGCTGACAGTGGTAAATACTGTACCTGGCAGAGTAAATGTTGTATCTGGCAGGGGAAATGTTGTATCTGGCAGGGGAAATGTTGTATCTGGCAGGGGAAATGTTGTATCTGGCAGGGGAAATGTTGTATCTGGCAGGGGAAATGTTGTATCTGGCAGGGGAAATGTTGTATCTGGCAGGAAATGTTGTATCTGGCAGGGGAAATGTTGTATCTGGCAGGGGAAATGTTGTATCTGGCAGGGGAAATGTTGTATCTGGCAGGGAAATGTTGTATCTGGCAGGAAATGTTGTATCTGGCAGGGGAAATGTTGTATCTGGCAGGGAAATGTTGTATCTGGCAGGGGAAATGTTGTATCTGGCAGGGAAATGTTGTATCTGGCAGGGGAAATGTTGTATCTGGCAGGGGAAATGCAGTGTTTGTTGCTAAGCGCAACCCTCCACCGGGATGATGACCCGGTGGAAGGTGCAACTTCCGGTCTACCCATCACTCAGGACAAGATATCTCCGGTACAAGACATCTCCGGTACAAGACATCTCCAGGTACAGAACATCTCCCGATACAAGACATCTCCCTGTAGAGAACATCTCCCGGTACAAGGCATCTCTCCTGGTCCAGTATCATCTCATGTCCACGTCATCCGGCAGTTATTCCTCTAAGATGGGAAATATTCTAAAGATATCCCTCACATGTAGGTATCCGTCATAAGGCGGTATCCCTCACAGGGAGGTATCCGTCATAGGCGGTATCCCTCACATGTATGTATCCCTTACAGGGAGGTATCCCTCCAAGTATTGCTTGACTCAACGTTAAAAAACTTATTTTGTTTTCCTCTTTTGTTGCCAAACAGTCCTGATAATAACCTCACAATGGTGATAGTAACCTCACAATGGTGATAGTAACCTCACAATGGTGATAGTAACCTCACAATGGTGATAGTAACCTCACAATGGTGATAGTAACCTCACAATGGTGATAGTAACCTCACAATGGTGATAGTAACCTCACAATCGTGATAGTAACCTCACAATGGTGATAGTAACCTCACAATGGTGATAGTAACCTCACAATGGTGATAGTAACTTCCTATCGTGATAGTAACCTCACCATCGTGACAGTAACCTCACTATCGTAACTTAATGAGTGTTAGGATAATTCTTCCTCGTTTATTCCCTTTCCAGGGTTTATGGGTTACATTCATGGGTGCCTAAAAATAGGGCGCAACCTAATGTCTCCCTGCAATCGGGTCCAATTCATTCGACAATGCAATAATTCCCTTCTGATGATTGCAACTCGTCCTGCACCACAATGGATCACTCAGCAACATTGGCAGTTACCTCCGGCGAGCGATACATTTCGCTCCACAGCGATATAAGAACATAAGAATGGAGGAACACTACAGCAGGCCTACTGGCCCATACTAGGTACGTCCTTCTTAAATCCAAACCCACTAACAAAAATATTCCCCCAACCCATTTTCAATGCTACCCATATTAACTCTTGTGCAAGTCCCACTCATGTATTTATCCAATCTAAATTTGAAGCTACCCAAGGTTTTAGCTTCAATGACCCTACTAAGCACACTGTTCCACTCAATCACTACCCTATTTCCAAGCCAATACTTTCCTATATCCTTTCTAAATCTAAACTTATCCAATTAAAATCCATTATTTCGAGTTCTTTCTTGGAGGAATATCTTCAGGACCTTAACAATATCTCCCTTGATGATTAAGACGCATGTGCAACAGTTGGGTATCTTTATGGATGAAACGTTTCGCCTACAGTAGGCTTCTTCAGTCAAATACAGAGGCAGCAGTGGTAATGAAATAGATATGATGTACTCAGTCCATCAACCTTGGAGAAAAAATATTTGAGGTGGTCAGTCCCTCAGCCTGAAGAGTTCACCTCCATAGTCTGGAACGATATGAAGCTGAAACATCAGAACGGACTCTTATATGTATATTATTTAATAAACTCTCAGAACAAAAGATTGATATGTATATTTTTTATATTATAGTATATATATATATATATATATATATATATATATATATATATATATATATATATATATATATATATATATATATATATATATACGTAAAACTTGCTATTTTGGCTTAAATAGCAACGCCCTTCTTACTAAATAGGTCAAGAGAAAATTTGTGTATGCAATAATTTCGAAAAAATCATTCTGAACCTAACGAAAAAAAAATATTTCATTGTGTTTATTATTAAATTATTATAAACTTATCTAAAATATATTTAGTTGGATTAGGCTAAATTAAATTGCGCTTGTTATAATAAAGTTTGGTAAGCTTTCTTTTGGTACAAAATTATTAATTTTTACATTAACATAAATAAAAAAAATATATCTTTAAACGTACAAGAGAAAATTTTAGAAAGGACTTAATTTTAAATGAATACTTGCTAATTGACCAGTTTTTACCTATTAGGCACGACATATATACACATAGAGAGCAGTAGCAGCACCTCCGTGCAGACACAGTGTTATCCTGATAACAATAACTACACTATAAAAAATAAGGTCCAGGGGAAAAATGAAAGTCTGGAGGACGATAATAATGGCGAAGTGGAGGTATCTGGGAGGAGCCCTGGGGAGGGAGCTGGGTGGAACAAGATGTGAGGGAACTAGGAGGAACAAGAGGTAAGGGAGCTGGGAATCTCAGGACTCCCAGCAAGGATGCTGAGTTGGGAATAACTCAACTTTTTTTTAGTGTGGATGGAAAAATGTAAAGGAAAATGTAATTAAGGGAAAGGTAATAAGAGTGGAGAAAGGGAGGCGCCTGGGGGCGCTGCAACCTGCGTTGAGGGTCTGAAACCAGCGTTGATGAGGGTCTGAAACCAGCGTTGATGAGGGTCTGAAACCAGCGTTGATGAGGGTCTGAAACCAGCGTTGATGAGGGTCTGAAACCAGCGTTGATGAGGGTCTGAAACCAGCGTTGATGAGGGCTGAAACCAGCGTTGATGAGGGTCTGAAACCAGCGTTGATGAGGGGTTGAAACCAGCGTTGATGAGGGGTTGAAACCAGCGTTGATGAGGGTCTGAAACCAGCGTTGATGAGGGCTGAAACCAGCGTTGATGAGGGCTGAAACCAGCGTTGATGAGGGCTGAAACCAGCGTTGATGAGGGCTGAAACCAGCGTTGATGAGGGCTGAAACCAGCGTTGTTGAGGGTCTGAAACGTGCGTTGATGAGGGGCTGAAACCAGCGTTGATGAGGGTCTGAAACCAGCGTTGATGAGGGGCTGAAACCAACGTTGATGAGGGGCTGAAACCAGCGTTGATGAGGGGATGAAACCAGCGTTGATGAGGGGATGAAACCAGCGTTGATGAGGGTCTGAAACCACCGTTGATGAGGGGTTGAAACCAGCGTTGATGAGGGGCTGAAACCAGCGTTGATGAGGGTCTGAAACCAGCGTTGATGAGGGTCTGAAACCAGCGTTGATGAGGGTCTGAAACCAGCGTTGATGAGGGGCTGAAACCAGCGTTGATGAGGGCTGAAACCAGCGTTGATGAGGGTCTGAAACCAGCGTTGATGAGGGGCTGAAACCAGCGTTGATGAGGGATGAAACCAGCGTTGATGAGGGGATGAAACCAGTGTTGATGAGGGGATGAAACCAGCGTTGATGAGGGGCTGAAACCAGCGTTGATGAGGGCTGAAACCAGCGTTGATGAGGGCGAAACCAGCGTTGATGAGGGCTGAAACCAGCGTTGATGAGGGATGAAACCAGCGTTGATAAGGGGCTGAAACCAGCGTTGATGAGGGGCTGAAACCAGCGTTGATGAGGGGCTGAAACCAGCGTTGATGAGGGGCTGAAACCAGCGTTGATGAGGGGCTGAAACCAGCGTTGATGAGGGGCTGAAACCAGCGTTGATGAGGGCTGAAACCAGCGTTGATGAGGGCTGAAACCAGCGTTGATGAGGGGCTGAAACCAGCGTTGATGAGGGCTGAAACCAGCGTTGTTGAGGGTCTGAAACGTGCGTTGATGAGGCGTTGAAACCTGCATTGATGAGGCGCTGATAGCTAAATAATTTAAATTTTTAAGCCAGTGGAAAGCTTCGGTCAGTTAGGTTAAGACTCATCAAGAAACAGGACAAGTATTTCCTAACGCAGGTCTTAATCATGTAATGACCCGCCACTCGAGCTTTCGGTCATCTGACAGAGGCCTTCCGCTGGCTTACCCGTCCATCCCTTTAAAAACTAAAATGTTGCGAGTCATCATCTGACTAAGACCCGCGTCAAGACACACTTGTCCTGTGTCCTGACGAATCTTACCTAACCTAACCTGCGTTGATGAAGGGAGGCACTGAAACGTCCGTTGCGCTGAAAACTGCGCGAATGTGCGTATAATGTAGGAGCGAAACTTGTGTGAGAGTGCAGAAACGTGCGAGGGATGTGTCTTCACCTAGCTGTCTTTGCAGGGGTCCAATCCTGGCGCCTGAAGGATGTTTTCGGCGGGATCAATGCCCCCCCACAACCCACTCCCAGAACAGGCCTCCTGGTGGATCAAGGTTTGATCAACCAGCCTGTTACTGCTGGCCACACGTAAGCCAAAGTACGAATCACAGCCCGGATGATCTAGAAATGACTTGAGGAACTTATTTAGTCCCTTAATGAAGATAGTCGGGATCTGTGGTATTCCTCCTCATGTACGAGAGAGAGAATGCTGGAAAATCTTGGGTCCCTTACACTTACTTATGGCACCCTGCTTTTCATCAGGGGTATTTTGCAGTCTGCCGAGCCTCTTGCTTTCGTATTTAGTGATTTCTGAGTGCAGATTTGGAACCAGTCCCTCTAGGATTTTTTCAAGTGTAAATTACGATAAGTTGTATCATGTACTTGTAGGATTATAATAATAATAATAATATTATTATTATTATTATGTATATCGCCTGTTTCCCAAGGAGGTACAGATCAAGGCACTTCAAGTACCAATAATTTAGGTGCTTGACTAAAGTTATACGCGCAGTGGTTCTCTTTACGTTCTTTAGGTCTGCAATTTCGCCTGCCTTAAAAGGAGTTGTTAGTGTACAGCAATGTTCCAGCTTAGAGAGAACAAGTGACCTAGAGAGGATTCTCAGTGGTAGGATAGTGTCAAGTATATAGATGTTTCTCAGGTAACGATGTGTATACAAATAACCCGCACATAGAAGAGAGGAGCTTCGAGACATTTCGTCGACTTGGACCATTTACAAAGTCTCATTAACAAAAGGAGAAGGAGGAGTATATATGAGGCCAACAGACAGGATATCCTTGTCTGCTTGTCGTGTCGATCATATATACACTTGTTTAGTGTATCTTATAAGCTGGTCCCTTTGCGTGTGACGTCACGGTACCCGCTGACGTCAGAGGCTCAGCCATGTGCACGGCTATCATAGGCAACTGCCTCACTAACGTTAGACCTACAAGCGAGACGACGGTGCTAGACTCTCCTCACATACTGTAAAATACGTAACCATCCAACAAGGAGTATCTTTGACCTCCTATACTTCTCAGAACCCTACGACATGCTGGCCTCATATACTCCCTCCCTCTCCTTTGTTAGTGTGACTTTGTAAATGGTCCAAGTCGGACCAAACGTCGTCAAGCTCCTCTCTTCTATGTGCGGGTTATTTGTGTATTGTTCCAGTCACGGTATTGTGCCTTTTTTGTTATTTAACGATGTGTATAGGCCACCTTTGTAACCATGTGAATAGATCATTTCTGTAACAATGAGTATAGATCATTCTCCTGTAGCGATGTGTGAAGATCACTCGTATAACGATGTGTGTGCAGATCACTCGTGTAGCGATATGTGCAGATCACTCGTGTAACGATGTGTGTGCAGATCACTCATGTAACGATGTGTGTGCAGATCACTCATGGAATAGTGTATATAGATCATTCTCTATACAGAGCATAAAGACGTACGGACTCAACCTTGTATTTATTTCATAACAAAATCACGAACTGAGGCAAAAAGTTAATTAGTTATGAAGTGGTCCTTGTCGAGTAGCGGGAGTGTGAGGCCCTTGTCTCACCTCTCCGCACTCCCATCCCCACTTCTTAGGTGGGGGGTAGAGGAGTAGGTGGTGGGGTTAGGTTGGACAGAATGTGAATGTGTGGTAGACGTGGGGAGGATAGTGTTGAGTGAAGTGGCGAGCAATGTGTGGTAGGAACTAGGGAGGATAGTGTTAGTAAGTGGAGCTGTTGGTAGACGTGGGAGGATAGTGTTGAGTGAAGTGGCGAGCAATGTGTGGGACTGGAGATAGTTTGAGTGAGTGGAGCAATGGGAGATAGAATAGTGGTTTACTTCATAATGGAGACTGTTTTAGAGGGGGGGGGGGTATGGAAGACTAACTTCATAATAAGGAGAAGGGGAAAAGGTTATTTTCCCGGTAGCGAGGGAAGACCGTAGAGCTGAGACCCGGTAGCGAGGGAAGACCGTAGAGCTGAGACCCGGTAGCCGAGAAAGAGCGGATTCTAAAATTAAGAAGAACCTTCCAAGCACGGGCCAACAGACCAGCTGCAGTGTTATACCATTCTTATGTAATTCCCTCAGGAAGGCCGCAGACATGTACTGTATCTGGTGTGCGTGTTAATGGTTCCACCGATTGTCACTAAACCTGAAGTTAAACATTAAAGGAATAAGAACTACTAAGAAGCACCTAGAAGAGCAAAGTGTAAGGAAAGTATGGCAGGAAGGTAGGAGGGTAGTACCTCCTGGTACTACCAACCTTCTTAACCGTCTACCGAAGACAACTAGTTCCTTCCAAACTTCCTGGTCAGACTGGTTCCTGTGTGTTCGTCGGAAAACAAATTGCCTACACGAACAGCCTAACTGATCATACCACCATAGTTCCATAGCCTATTTTTTTCCAGATCTTTCACAGAAAAAGTCGCAAGAAAAGAAATAGTAAACAAACCGTATAATAAGGCAGGGTAATGGGCAGATAAGAGAGGGTAAGGGGAGATAAGCAAAGATAAGGAAGGATAAGTGAGGGTAAGGGGAGATAAGCAAAGATAAGCAAGGGTAAGGGGAGAAAATGGAAGGAAAGGATGGACAAATAATGGGTGGTGGTGCAAAGCAGTGGTAGCAAGATCTGGGTGTGGATAAGAGAGGATCAGTGTAGCCTGGGTGTGGATTTAGGAGGATCAGTGTGATCTGGGTGTGGATATGGATCAGTGTGACCTGGTTGCGGATATGGATCAGTATGACCTGGGTGTGGATATGGATCAGTATGACCTGGGTGTGGATATGGATCAGTGTGACCTGGGTGTGGATATGGGAGGATCAGTGTGGATATGGGAGGATCAGTATGGATATGGGAGGATCAGTGTGGATATGGGAGGATCAGTGTGGATATGGGAGGATCAGTGTGGATATGGGAGGATCAGTGTGGATATGGGAGGATCAGTGTGGATATGGGAGGATCAGTGTGGATATGGGAGGATCAGTGTGACCTGGGTGTGGATATGGGAGGATCAGTGTGGCCTGGGTGTGGATATGGGAGGATCAGTGACCTGGGTGTGGATATGGGAGGATCAGTGTGACCTGGGTGTGGATATGGGAGGATCAGTGTGGCCTGGGAGTGGATATGGGAGGATCAGTGACCTGGGTGTGGATATGGGAGGATCAGTGTGACCTGGGTGTGGATATGCGAGAATCAATACTGTATCCTCCGCTGAGGTAATCTGTAGGTGACGTTCTGGTCGTGGAGAAGGAAGGTGGGGGGAGACGGATGGTGGGGAGAATTTTAGTGGGGAGAAAGATGGCGGGGAGGATGGTGGTGAGAAGGTGGGGAGACGGATGGCTGGGAGAAGGAAGGTGGTGAAACGTATGGTGGGGAGAAGATGGAAAGAAGGATGATGGGGAGAAGGATAGTAGGGAGAAGGAAGATGGGGCGAAGCAATGTGGGGAGGAGGATGGTGGGGAGAAGGAAGGTGTTGAGGATGGGGGAAAGTGAGGGTGGAGGGAAAGGGAAGGAGGAGGGAAAGTGAGGGTGGAGGGAGAGGGAAAGAGGAGGGAAAGTGAGGGTGGAGGGAGAGGGAAAGAGGAAGGTGGGTAGGGTAGATAGGAAGGATTAGAGAAACAATCGGAATAGTACAGAGGGTTAGATGGACCACAGTCATCAGTGAACCAACACAAGTGACCACAGTCATCAGTGAACCAACACAACAATAACCACAGTTATCAGTGAACCAACACAACAGTGACCAGTCATCAGTGAACCAACACAACAGTGACCACAGTCATCAGTGAACCAACACAACAGTGACCAGTCATCAGTGAACCAACACAACAGTGACCACAGTCATCAGTGAACCAACACAACAGTGACCAGTCATCAGTGAACCAACACAACAGTGACCAGTCATCAGTGAACCAACACAACAATGACCACATTTATCAGTGAATCAACACAACAGTGACCACAGTCATCACTGAATCAAAATAAGTGACAACAGTCATTAGTGAACCAACACAACAGTGACCACAGTCATTAGTGAACCATCACAACAGTGACCACAATCATCAGTGAACCAACATAACAGTGACCACAGTCATTAGTGAACCATCACAACAGTGACCACAATCATAAGTGAACCAACACAACAGTGACCACAGTCATTAGTGAACCATCACAACAGTGACCACAATCATCAGTGAACCAACATAAGTGACCACAGTCATCAGTGAACCAACATAACAGTGACCACAGTCATCAGTGAACCAACACAACAAAGACCACAGTCATCAGTGAACCAACACAGCAGTGACCACAGTCATCAGTGAACCAACACAACAGTGACAACACACTACTCGTGCAGTCATAGGCAGAAGAAATCTCTGGGTAGACTACAGGTATCCTGAAGACAGAAGAAAAGAAGAAGAGAGAGAGAGAGAGAAGAGAGACAGGGGGAGAGGCAGAACACAACCAGAAGTAGCAGGAAGTCACAAGAGGTCAAATAACGTGGCTGGAAAAGCAGTAAACGTCATGGTGTCTCCACGTAAACAGGCAGTGTTGTGGTGTTTCAGCCAACACTCGCACACTAACTAAAACCACCACTACACCTCCACAACACAAGGTACTTCTTCCACTGTTGTGTGTGTGTGTTTATTCATCTATATGTAGTTTACAGGGGTCGAGTCTCAGCTCCTGGCCCCGCCTCTTCGCTGGTCCTTACTGAATTCACACTTTTCTGGTTTCGCGAGCCTTATCGTACATCTTCTTACTAAGAGCTATCTATATGGATCCTGCCTCTACCACCTCATTCTCCAGGTCGCTCCACTTCCTGACTACACTAAGACTGAAGAAATACTTCCTAACGTCCCTTCCAGCTGTGCCCTTGTGTTCCTGTTTTCCATTTCTCGAACAAGCTGTCCCAGTCCACCATTTCAATTTCTCTCAGTATTTTGTACGTTGCTATCATATAACCACTAGTCCATTTTTTTGCTTTGTCATCTGGTTTAGCTCCCTTAATCTCTCTTCTGTGGGTTCCATACTGATGTGTATTCCATTATGGACCTGGCGTACGCGATATACAGTGAAAGATAATCTTAGAATTACGAGAAGACCATTTGCTGCAAGAGTTATTCGGGTGATGTGCGCCTCAGGCGATATGCCTGATACAATGTTCACCCAAGGGTACTTCTCTGAGTGAGGTTTGTAGCCTTTGGTCCCCGACTCTGTACTCCGTTTGGGGTCTTCTTTCCCCATTCCCAATCTTCATAAATTTACCTGTCCAGATCCATTTCTGGTCTTTGCAGGTCCTTACCTGTCAGTATTCTCCTCATTAGTTTCACATCAACTGCGAACAGGGACACCCATGTCTCTACCCCTTCCATCATGTCATTCACGTATACAAGAAATAGTTGATGAGACACTTGTGCAACATTTGGGTATCTTTATTCTGAAAACGTTTCCCCACACAGTAGCTTCTTCAGTCCAATACAGAGAAAGGTGGAAGATGAGGTGGAGTCTGAGGTAATCAGTCCCTCAGCTTGGAATCGATGTGTTCAGTCCATCAGGCTTGTAAACCATTTATTCACACAAGAAATAGTACCAGTGCCAGTGTGGATCCTTGTGGACCCCCATTCCGACATCACTTCTGGCAAAATCACTTTTCTCCTTCCTATTAGTATTTCTTGATCCATTATAGAGCCTTGCTCCTCTAGCTTTCCCTCCTAGTCTCGTGTGTACTCACCTAATTGTACTCACCTAATTGTGGTTGCAGGGATCAAGACTCAGCTCCTGGCCCCGCCTCTTCACTGTCCGCTACTGGGTCCCTTCTCTCCCTGCTCCATGAGCTTTTTCATACCTCGTCTTAAAGCTATGTATGGTTCCTGCCTCCACTACACCACTTGCTGTGTGTGTGTGTGTGTGTGTGTGACGTTTAAGAGGTGCTCCGTGTGGTATGACATTATATGGTAACATTTTATAAGCGCTGCTACTACTGCTAGTAGCACCTGGTGTGATGGAAGGGGCAGGATGGAGGGAGGGAAGACGGGAGATGGGGTACACGCAGATGGAGTGGGAAAAGGAGAGCGATAAATTTGACGATACATAGTACGAAGCAGAATTCACACACACACACACACACACACACACACACCACACACACACACACACACACACACACAGCGTACATTAGATATGGGATGGGATCACCATAACAACTGAGAGGATCTGACAAGGGACTAAGATGATTCCCACACCGTGTATGGCATCTGACGTTCCTTACTTTTACACACACACACACACACACACACACCCTCGTCAGGAAAGCATCCAATACCACCGAAGAAAACACTCACAAACACCTCACTACTTAACCTGTAGTGGAGAAAATACTCTCTGCTAAACAAGTCTTTACTGGGATAATGTTGCTGAACAAGCCTGTACTGGGACAACGTTCCAGTAAAGGCTTGGGTCCCGGTCCCAGATCAGAACTTCCGTTGTCCCAATAAAAGAGCTAGTTGAACAACATATTTTACTAGTGTGGTTAGTTAACTGGATGCTACTCACCTGTAATCTCCCTAAGTATCTACCCTCGACAGTTACAGCAATTGTGTATTGAGATCCCACTTAGCTGCTACAGCAATAATAATAATAATAATAATAATAATAATAATAATAATAATTTTTATTTTTACAAGTACATATATAACATATACAGGCCTAGTTGACATCAGTGACATAGTACTTCATAGAAAGCCCCTTGTTATGCAGAGCATTTTGGTCAAATTAGGTCAATTTTGTCCCCAGGATGCGACCCACACCAGTCGCCTAACAACCAGGTACCTATTTTACTGCTAGGTAAACAGGGACAGCAGGTGTCTCAAGGAAACACGCCCTGATGGTTAAGTTAAAAAAAAAATGAAACGAAGATATAGCCTACAGTGAATCACATCTCTGTTTTGTACTGTATTAAACTTATGCGGGTCATTCAGTACACTGAGTGGTGCAGGCTTGATCCTCCGTAAACACACACTACTTATTTCACACTCAGTGTTCAGTGCAGAAATAACTCTCAGTTCGTAAAGATGCTAAAAAAGAGTGGAGATATGTGTACAAAATTAGGACTGCATGTGTACACAAGGCAGGTGTGCAGGAGGTGCTCAGGGGCTCTGACGTCAAGGCACGCACCAACACAACACAGACCACCAAACATGAAAATCGTAAGACAATCTTGCAATGAAGGTTGTTTGTGTGTGTGTGTGTGTGTGTGTGTGTGTGTGTACACTCTGGCTGTATCTTTCTCAATAAAGTCTCTTCATCTGTGATTATTCATTACTAGAATGACTCGAGTTTGGAACACGTTCGTACAGCGTAACAACTTTGGAAATAAGTCATCTACTTAAATAAAAGTCATGATGACTTTATTTACAAGTCACAATCTTGATGGAACAATTACAATACCACGTATGGAACAAGTCACAATACAATGTATGGAACAAGTCACAATACAATGTATGGAACAAGTCACAATACAATGTATGGAACAAGTCACAATACAATGTATGGAACAAGTCACAATACAATGTATGGAACAAGTCACAATACAATGTATGGAACAAGTCAATACAATGTATGGAACAAGTCCAATACAATGTATGGAACAAGTCACAATACATGATGGAACAAGTCACAATATGGATACAACAGTATGGAAAAGTCACAATACAATGTATGGAACAAGTCACAATACAATGTATGGAACAAGAATATCAGTCAATACAATGATGGAACAAGCTCATGTTGACAGATACAATATATGGAACAAGTCCCAATACCATGTATGGAACAAGTCACAATACCTGGAGAGGAACATATCACAATATCACGTATGGAAAAAGTCACAAATTGGGCGAACAATTACAACTGAACAAATCGGATTGGATCGCAAACAAGAGGTTTCTTGGTCATTAGCACTGTTAAACCGGGTGGCTGGTCGCGTAAACAACATGATGCTCCGAACACGTTCCATGGCTGGAACAGAACAACACTGTGGACGAACCTGGCTGGAACAAGAAAACACTGTGGTTGGAACAAGAACACTGTGGTTGGAACAAGGAACAACACCGTGGTTGGAACAAGGAACAACACTATGGCTGGAACAAGGAACAACACCATGGCTGGAACAAGGAATAACACCATGGCTGGAACAAGGAACAACACCGTTGCTGGAACAAGGAACATCGTGGTTGGAACAATTCTCTGTGTTTACCTCTACGGTGAATGTGATCACGTGACCTACTGACCTTCCCCAGGGTCAATATTAACACGTGCGCTAAACTCACACTGGTACAAGGACTCAACTTTACTGCTGATTACCAACCTTAATTAAAACATAATTATCAACCCTAAAACATAATTACCAACCCTAAAATCATAATTACCAACCCTACAACCTCATTATGAACCCTAAAATCATAATTACCAACCCTAAAAGAATGATAGTCATCAGCGTTGCTAATTTAAACTTCCCGTTAGTTGAGTTGTGGGATAGTGATGTTAGTTGAGGTGTGGGGTGGTGTTAGTTGAGGTGTGAGGTGGTGGTGTTAGTTGAGGTGTGGGGTGGTGGTGTTAGCTGAGGTGTGGGGTGGTGGTGTTAGTAGAGGTGTGGGGTGGAGGTGTTAGTAGAGGTGTGGGGTGGTGGTGTTAGTAGAGGTGTGGGGTGGTGGTGTTAGTAGAGGTGTGGGGTGGTGGTGTTTGCTGAGGTGTAGGGTTGTGGGGGAATGTCTCAACCTTGCAACACTACAGTGGGGTGGTGATGGTAGCTGAGGTGTGGGGTTGTGGTGGGGTGTCTCAACCTTGCAACACTAGAGTGAGGTGGTGGAGGTGCAACATCTAGTTAACCAGTGTGGCACTAAGCAGGATGTTGCTCAGAATGACCCTCCTTGGCACCCTTCACCCTCGAACTCCCCCCTTCACTCTCCATCACCCTAGGCCCCCACCCATCCCAATATCTCCCTACTGACCCTAAACCATCTCTGTCTCTCTCCCTCTCACGCAGACAGGACAGGAAGAAGTGAGAAGAGTTAGATATGAGAAGGACCTACCTATCATGGGCCAGTATACCTGCTGCAGTGCTCCTCTGTCTTCTTATATTCTAAGGGAAAGATGACCCTGAAGAAGAGGCAACAGCATAATGTGGAAAAAAAGTCATTTATGTGCAGTTCAGGACATTTATTAGGGGAAACGTTTCGCCACTTGCGGCTAAACGTTTCCTTTAATAAATGTCCTGAGCTGTACGTGTCTTTCTCCACATCATGGCGGTATTACCATAACATTTTTCAGCAGCAGTAATGAAAGATGCTCAAGATGTCATGTAAAACTAAAGGCAACGAAAACCCGAAATTAATTTAGAACAATGCGAAGAGAAAAATGGGCTGAAATTATAAGAAATAGCACATAGAAGCACTCCAGTAAGCCTACTGACCTACACTAGACAGGTGTTAGTGAACTATCAATGAAGGCACCTCAGTAAGCCTACTGACCTACACTAGACAGGTGTTAGTGAACTATCAATGAAGGCACCTCAGTAAGCCTACTGACCTACACTAGACAGGTGTTAGTGAACTATCAATGACATACCACAGTGTAACAAAGGTAAACCATTCATCACAGGTATGATACCCAGTACCCAGGCGATCCCCACGCCAGACAATGGGCACTCTGGCATCCCCTTTTTCCCAGTCTCGTCCCACAGTGACTAACGTTTTTTTTCCCCTCGACCACCTCGTTGCCAGACGTATAGTAGTTGCTTTATTTAATACTTTATTTTATTTTATTGTACACTTTTCTTAATTTAAATAACCCAACCAAACTCAACCCAAACCTGACCTAAATTAAATCGGCCTAGTCTAACCTAACCCAAACCTAAACCAGCCTAGTTGAAGATTAAGACATGTGCAACAGCTGCAAGAGCAACAGAAGCAAGAACAACAGCAGACGCAACAGCAACTGCAACAGAAGAAAGAACAACAGCAGTAGAAACAAGAGCAAAGACAGAAACAAGAGCAACAGCAGCAACAGAAACAAGAGCAACAGCAGCAACAGAAACAAGAGCAACAGCAGCAACAGAAACAAGAGCAACAACAGAAGTACCAAGAGCAACAACAGCAGCAATAACAGAATAGAGCAGCTGCAACAGAGAACAGCAGCAGCAGCAACAGAAGCAAGAACAACAGCAGCAACAGAAACAAGAGCAACAGCAGCAGCAACACACTCCGGAGAAGATAAAGTCTTAGTTAGAATAATAATAACTTCAACAAAGACTGTGTATGCAAGAGAGCAATTAACAATGGACAAAATAAAGACGAGAATAACAGAGGCGACAGTAATAAAAGCTGTTAATAACAACACTCCTATAAGAGTGGTATTGGTGGTGGTGGTAGTACTGGTGGTGGTATTGGTGGTGGTGGTAGTACTGGTGGTGGTGGTAGCACTGGTGGTGGTGGTAGTAGTACTGGTGGTGGTGGTGGTAGTACTGGTGGTGGTGGTAGTACTGGTGGTGGTGGTGGTGGTAGTACTGGTGGTGGTAGTACTGGTGGTGGTGGTAGTACTGGTGATGGTGGTGTACTGGTGGTGTAGTGGTGGTAGTACTGGTGTGGTGGTAGTACTGGTGGTGTAGTGGT
>WNWK01000036.1:735000-822500 GCA_009830355.1 Cherax destructor
GACGCGGAGGTTGAAAGACATTATATATAGGCGGACAGTGAGGTGTGAGTGACGCATGGTGACCTGAGTGAGGTGTGAGTGACGCATGGTGACCTGAGTGAAGTGTGAGTGACGCATGGTGACCTGAGTGAGGTGTGAGTGACGCATGGTGACCTGAGTGAGGTGTGAGTGACGCATGGTGACCTGAGTGAGGTGTGAGTGACGCATGGTGACCTGAGTGAGGTGTGAGTGACGCATGGTGACCTGAGTTAGGTGTGAGTGACGCTGGTGACCTGAGGTATGAGTGACATGGTGACCTGAGTGAGGTGAGGACCATGGTGACCTGAGTGAGGTGAGTGACGCATGGTGACCTGAGTGAGGTGTGATGACATGGTGACCTGAGTGAGGTGTGAGTGACGCATGGTGACCTGAGTGAGGTGTGAGTGACGCATGGTGACCTGAGTGAGTGTGAGTGACATGGTGACCTGAGGAGGTGTGAATGACGCATGGTGACCTGAGTGAGGTGGGGTGACGCATGGTGACTGAGTGAGGTGTGAGTGACCCTGGTGACCTGAGGAGGTGGAGTGACCATGGTGACCTGGTGAGGTGTGAGTGACGCATGGTGACCTGAGGAGGTGTGAGTGACGATGGTGACCTGAGTGTGTGTGGTGACGCATGTGACCTGAGTGAGGTGTGAGTGACATGGTGACCTGGTAGGTGGTGACGCTGTGACCTGAGGGTGTAGTGACGCTGGACCTGAAGAATGCCATGTTGGATGAGGACGGTAGACGATGAGATCACGTCCTGTGTTGCTGGGTGGTGGCCTGCTTGACTATCATGTATGCTAATGTTTTAGAAATTTTGTGGTTTCTAGTGTTACGTTTTATTGTGTCGGTGTCTAGAAGCCTCGCTAATCGCCATTACCGACACAATAAAACGTAACACTGAAAAACCACAACATTTCTAAAACATTAGCATACATGATATTCTCATCACATGAACGTACATCATATACATATCTACAAGAAATCACACACTGTTATTTAATTCACGTGAAGCGCTAAACCCATGTGGGTCATTCAGCGCAAGATGTGGTTTAGGCTTGATCTTCCGTCCGCTGAGCGCGAGACAGATGCGCTTCCTACCTGGAGGCTACCTGGAGGGTATTCCGGGGATCAACGCCCCTGCGGCCCGGTCCACGACCAGGCCTCCGGGTGGATCAGGGCCTGATCAACGAGGCTGTTACTGGTGGCCGCACGTAGTCCAACGTACGAACCACAGCCCGACTGATCCGGCACCGACTTTAGGTATCTGTCCAGCTCCCTCTTGAAGACAACCCGGGGTCTACTGGTAATGCCCCTTATGACTAGTGGGAGGTTGTTGAACAGTCTTGGGCCCCTAACACTTATTGCGTTACTCACCTATATAAGAAATTACACGACAACTTCTGTATAATAAAACGTGATAAGTTTTCCTTCAACCCTGACGTCAATTATTGTCTATTTCACAAAACTTACGCTGCTTCTCCTTTCCTCCTCCATTTCGCTCTAATGAATCACTTATCATTTCTTCATCTGATGAAGTCATTTCCTTCAGCACCCCATATTTCCCTGGAGCCATACTATCATCTCCCCTGATAGCAGACCCTCCAGACCTGCCTTTCATTCAGGGAATATCTAAGATTTATCTCTCCAACTACAGGGTCCATAAAGTCTCCTAAATTTACACTAATTGTTTGGCCCTGACACCTTCCCCGCATCCACCTCAGTTTCCTCCCCCTTGAGCTCTTTACCCCCCTTCCCCACATCCAACCTGAGTTCATTTAACCCCTCCCCCCCACACAAACCTTGTTTTGACAGAACGCTTCAGAGACTTTGTGTGTCTTGTCAAGAGTCTTTTGACTTTGTCTTTCAATTAACTCTTTTATTTTTACGCCAGGAATTTAACGCTGGACAAATCCCTCATCTATCGGCCAATTAACAATTTAAATCAACAAATCTTTTTAACATTTACTGACATTGAGTCATATTTTAAAACATCCCAGGCCGAAGAATCTTTCGAATCACCAGTATAGCTTCTCAAGACATCTACTGCCTATCTTCTGCTCTCTGGTGACATCTATATAGCTGTTCTCTCATCTCTCATTCTCTTGACGGGCCTAAGTTCAAAACTACCATTTTTTAAACATTCTTCCTAGCATTTTCTTACCTGCACAATTGATCCATAAATTAGACACATGTGCAACACTTGGGTATCTTCACTGAGGAAACGTTTCGCCACACAGTGGCTTCATCAGTCCAAGAGTGGTAATCAGTCTCTCAGCCTGGAGTGAAAAAAATGAGGGACTGATTACCTCATACTCCTTCTGATCTTCATTATTCTCTGTACTGATGCCACTGTGGGGCGAAACGTTTCCTCAATACAGATACCCAAGTGTTGCATATGTGTCTAATTCATCAACTTGTTGGTTCTCTAAACCATTCATCTACAACTGATCCATCTTTACTATTGACAACAATGCTACTTGTTCTGTCTTTCATGAAGATCGTCACACTGTGTTCAAATGTACTGTTGACAGTACATTTGTATACTATTTGTTTATCAATATTAGATAGTTACACAGCTAGCTATGTTTCCCTGTTATATTACATCATGCAGGATGGGATTCATACGCCAGCCTGATCTGGGAGACTTCAGCAATATTAGCCTGAGCTGGGAGACTTTAGTAGTGTCAGCCTGAGCTGGGAGACTTTAGTAGTGTCAGCCTGAGCTGGGAGACTTTAGTAGGGTCAGCCTGAGCTGGGAGACTTTAGTAGTGTCAGCCTGAGCTGGGAGACTTTAGTAGTGTCAGCCTGAGCTGGGAGACTTCAGCAATATTAGCCTGAGCTGGGAGACTTTAGTAGTGTCAGCCTGGCTGGGAGACTTTAGTAGTGTCAGCCTGAGCTGGGAGACTTAGTAGTGTCAGCCTGAGCTGGGAGACTTTAGTAGGGTCAGCCTGAGCTGGGAGACTTTAGTAGTGTCAGCCTGAGCTGGGAGACTTTAGTAGTGTCAGCCTGAGCTGGGAGACTTCAGCAATATTAGCCTGAGCTGGGAGACTTTAGTAGTGTCAGCCTGAGCTGGGAGACTTTAGTAGTGTCAGCCTGAGCTGGGAGACTTTAGTAGTGTCAGCCTGAGCTGGGAGACTTTAGTAGTGTCAGCCTGAGCTGGGAGACTTCAGCAATATTAGCCTGAGCTGGGAGACTTTAGTAGTGTCAGCCTGAGCTGGGAGACTTTAGTAGTGTCAGCCTGAGCTGGGAGACTTTAGTAGTGTCAGCCTGAGCTGGGAGACTTCAGTAGTGTCAGCCTGAGCTGGGAGACTTTAGTAGTGTCAGCCTGAGCTGGGAGACTTTAGTAGTGTCAGCCTGAGCTGGGAGACTTTAGTAGTGTCAGCCTGAGCTGGGAGACTTCAGTAATATCAGCCTGAGCTGGGAGACTTTAGTAGTGTCAGCCTGAGCTGGGAGAAAAAAAAAAAAAAAAAAAAAAAGTACAGTAGTGCAGCCTGTACTAGACAATTTAGTAGTTCAGCCTGAGCTATGACTTTATAGTGTCAGCAGGATGGGACTTCAGTAGTGTCAGCCTGAGCTGGGAGACTTCAGTATGTCAGCCTGAGCTGGGAGACTTCAGTAGTGTCAGCCTGAGCTGGGAGACTTCAGTAGTGTCAGCCTGAGCTGGGAGACTTCAGTAGTGTCAGCCTGACGATGAAAATATCGCCAAAAAACAAACTTTTGTTGCGACAACTTTTCGCTCTTCAACATCTTTCTTAAGTCATGTCAATAAAATACCCAACAAAAGCTAACTGTGCAACGTATGTACTTCTTTAAGATGTGTTCCGCAAGGCGCTCTTATTACTTTTATCTTTATTAATGACCATGTCAGGAGCACCTCCTCCAATAAACACATTTTATGCTGGAGATTAAAGTCTATCGTAAAAAACAGGTATGTGACAGGAAAAGCAGGTATATGACACTGACAAGTAGGGAAAGCAGGTATATGACACTGGCAAGTAGGGAAAGCAGGTATATGACACTGGCAAGTAGGGAAAGCAGGTATATGACACTGACAAGTAGGGAAAGCATGTATATGACACTGGCAAGTAGGGAAAGCAGGTATATGACACTGGCAAGTAGGGAAAGCAGGTATATGACACTGACAAGTAGGGAAAGCAGGTATATGACACTGACAAGTAGGGAAAGCATGTATATGACACTGGCAAGTAGGGAAAGCAGGTATATGACACTGGCAAGTAGGGAAAGCAGGTATATGACACTGGCAAGTAGGAGAACCAGGTATATGATACTGATCTTCGGAGTGAACAAGATCCTGGATAAACAGTCTTCTGATAAACACCTCAAGTGTTACGCACACACATGTCATTGTCTCAATAAATCCTTTACTTCATTCAATAAATTCCATAAGCATTTGCTATTTTTACTCTCACATTTACGTCACTGTATTACGCTCTTTTATCGCAGAGAAAATTATAATCTTATTCTTAAGAGTCGCAAGGGACGCGTCATGCCCTCGGGAGGTCACAGCACTTTCATATTAAATATAATTTTTTTTTTACAAGACTCTCTCCAGCGTTAGTCATAATTTAGGGGTTGTGTGTTGAGTATAATTTCTTGTGGGAATCCTCACTCTCTCTAAGAGTGTTTAGCAGAGGCTCTAATGAATCATATTCGTAGTTAGGAAGAGATTTGTATGTGTTTCTTCTGGAGAATGGTGTGTGTGTGTGTGTGTGTTCTTCCATGCTTGGTAAAGCAAATGCTCTAGGTATCTAATAAATTATAAAGTTCTCATAACCTTGCACTTGAAGAGAACAGTCCCAATACCGTGACTGGAACAATTCACTGAAGGAGAGGAACTTTATCACGAGGTTTCGGTTGACCTTGAAATAATGCCAAATAAAAACTTGACAGTGGTCCAGGATGGGCTGAAATGTCGTCTTAAGGTTCCTCTCTTAAATGCATGTTTTGGGTGAAGCTTTCCTCTTCTGTCTGTCTGTGTCAATATTCACTAATCCATCCACTCTTTAACTCTTTATCTTCTCTTATATTCCTGTCGACCATGTCGACAGGAATATAATAGAATCATGTTTCATAAAAAGCAGTTTTGAAAATAATATGAATATTACTTTTGGTTAATATAAATTGGATTCATTTATAATTAATATAATTTGAGAAGAATTTAATGATACATTAGACAAGTATGAAATATTAATGAAATTTTAATGTATCAGGTGTGTTCCACAGAGTCGGGTGTTGTCACGCGACTGTGAGGTGTAGTCTTATTATGGTGACGTGATTGTGAGGTGTAGTCTTGTTGTGTTGACGTGACTGTGAGGTGTAGTCTTGATGTGTTGACTTGATTGTGAGGTGTAGTCTTGTTGTGGTGACGTGATTGTGAGGTGTAGTCTTGCCCTTTATATACCTTCCTGTTGATGTTTTATTTTTTATAGTTCCTTGATAATGTGAGAAGTCACGAAAGCTTGGAATTTCGCTATTTTTTCACAGTGGTTGTTTTGCATATTGTGATATCACCTGTTTACTGTGATCTTATTTCTATATATATATATATATATATATATATATATATATATATATATATATATATATATATATATAGATAGATAGATAGATAGATAGCTGTTACATCAAATAATTCTCCCCCAAGTAATTACCTTAATAATCAATTACTAATTGCTTTCTTACCTTGTATCTACCTTCCTATGTGTCTGGCACATTAGTGGTGTCTCAGCGAACCTCACACTGGTTACTTACAGCATCCTGCAAGAGAATTATCATTATTACCATTATGGAGAGCACTAAACACACAGGGATTACACAGCGCCTGTGGGTGGTGAGGATGGAAGGTATTCAGGCTCAGTTCGGGGAGCTGGAACACAGATCTAATTCCCTAGAGCAAGAGCCCCTCACCAGCGTCAAGGAACCTCCCTTGATGGGAGGGAGGAGACTGTACTACTAAGTTATCGTGACGATAACTGGGGTGTCACAGACTATTGTTTTAGCTATTGGTTGATTATCGTGATGACTGGGGTGTCAGAGCTATTGTTTATCATAGAGATGAAATCTGTTTATACTTTTATTATTATAGAATTATTAAAAGTATTATAATGTGGGATGCCTCCTACACCCTTCTAAGGTGGGCTGCCTCCAACACCCTCTAAGGTGGGCTGCCTCCCACACCCTACTAAGGTGGGCTCCCCCACACTTCTCTAACGTGAGCTTCCCCACACCCCTCTAAGGTGAAGGGGAGAGATAAAAGAGGAAGGAGAGGATAGGATACGAAGGGCAAGAGAGAAGAGGAAGGGAAGGGGAAAAAAGGAGGGAAAGTGAAAGGAAATACGGAAATGGGGAAAGGAGTGGACAGGAAAGGGCAGTGAGAGGAAGGGAAAAAGGGCAGAAACATGAAGGGGAAAAGACAGTGAAGGGCAGTGGGGCACCAGCTGCCGCCAGATGGAGACAGCTGGTTGTGAATAGCGACCGCTGCTTCAGAATGAACCAGACTAGTACTGAATGGTACCACCTGCACTTAAAGTGGACAGTTAACCCACCTAGTACAATTGATGGAGGCCCTCGTAGTCCAAGAGGCAGGGGAGATGGAGGGGAAGGAAGAAAATACAGAGTTGTGATATTGTGGATATGTGGGGTAGTTGTGGGTGTGGAGTGATGAAGGGGGATTGTGGGTGATGGTGGTGGATGTGTTTGGGTGATGGGTATGGGTATGGTGCCCCGCTTCTGTCACAACACGTGCTGCTGATATTAACGTTACATGTGTTCTCTGAAATATCGTGTTACTCCCGTTAATTTTTTCCTTATTTATGGTTAAAAATTTACGTTTTATAAGCTTATTTACCCTTGACTTAATAAAAAATAAAATTTTCAGCAGGCAGGAAACGTTCAGAAAGTTACGTTGGGAAATTCATAGGAAAACTGTGTTAAAGACGAGTCTAGATGTGACTGATGCGACTTAATGTTACGGTAATTTTGTGGTTAATGTTGTGGTATGAAGTGGTGGATTTTGTGCATGTTGAGGTTTCATGTTGACATATTATGGTTGTTGTGGTTGACGTTGTGATTGATGTTGCCAATGGCAGTGACATTAAAACAACATACTTAGCAGCTATAACAGACGTCAACATAGAACGCCTGGAACAATTTACAAGTAACCCACACAACGGAGAGTAGAAAAAGACACTTATTTACGTTTCTAAAATAATTGATAGAAAACTTGTTAAAATATCCACCAGCTCTTCAACTGTACTATTAGAAACCCAGTGCAAAGACCAAGAATGACTCTAGTACGAGTGCAGGAGTATACACTATACATGTGGAGGGTGTGACAAAGTATATGAGGGAAACAGCCAGATCTCTGGATATTAGGATCAGGGAACACAAAAATGCTTGCAACCGTGATGAAAAACGTTTGTGTTCAACACTTGGACGATGTTGGACACTTCATGAAATTCAGTGAGGCTACATTAGTCATTAAAGAAAAAGATTTAAGACGGCGAAAGGGTGTAGAAGCTGCCCTAATTGCTCTCAGTAAACTATCCATCAAAAGTCCGGAAGTTACACTATATACAAATTGCTAATCAACAGGATATTACCCATTCTCGAGACTAGTGTATTACCCATTCTCGAGACTAGTGTATTACCCATTCTCGAGACTAGTGTATTACCCATTCTCGAGACTAGTGTATTACCCATTCTCGAGACTAGTGTATTACCCATTCTCGAGACTAGTGTATTACCCATTCTCGAGACTACTGTATTACCCATTCTGGAGACTACTGTATTACCCATTCTCGAGACTACTGTATTACCCATTCTGGAGACTACTGTATTACCCATTCTGGAGACTACTGTATTACCCATTCTCGAGACTACTGTATTACCCATTCTCGAGACTACTGTATTACCCATTCTCGAGACTACTGTATTACCCATTCTAGAGACCGCTGTAACATGTTGTTGAAAGGTCCTTCTCGAACCCAACCCATCTCACCACAATTGCACTACTACTGTTACTACTACTACCACCATTCTCGCGGCTTTGCACTTGACTCCTGCAACTATATATACTCGTATATACTACTACCACTAGTATTACGCCTCACTCTAAGCCTATATATATATCCTCTTTGTCCATGTACTTGTTTGTAATTGCTTGACAAAGCTCCTGAAGAGCGAAACGTTGCCACAATAAAATGTCACATTAGTTGCACTTGTGTCCTTTTACCTAACATATTGTGGGTAATTCTACCAACATTAATACTTTCTGTATTAGGACTGAAGAAGCACTCGGGGCGAAACGTTTCCTTTAATAAATGTCCTGAACTGTACATAAATGTTTTTCCATATCTTGTCGGTATCACCATACCCTTTATCAGCGGGGAGTAAACTTAAGCCGACGTTTCGGTCGATCGTGGTATACTGTCACAACTTAGACAACGGTCCAAGGGGGACTGAAACGTCGTCCAAAGTCACCTCTCTGAACTGTGGTTTATTTGTGAATATCTGCAGCCGCTTAATGTATTGTACTTGCCTTGACTGGGTACAGGTACACTCGTCACTATGTAACAACCCAACTCCCTAAACACCCACATAGAAGTGATGAAGCCACTTAACCTTTCTTATCTTTCTCTCCCTTAGCTTGGTTGGTAGCGCACTCAGCTTACACGATGAGTGTTCGTGGTTCGATCCCCGGTGCGGGTGGAAACATTAGAAAGTGTTTTCTTAATGTCCCAGTTCACCTAGCAGTAAGTAGGTACCAAGGTGTTAGCCGACTGGTGTGGGTCGCATCCTGGGAACAAAATTAACCTAAGTGGCCCGAAATGATTTGCATAACAAGGGGCTTTCTATATAGTATGTCACTGATGTCAGGTAGGTCTGTATAAGTTGTATCATGTACTTCTATTATTATTATACTTTATCCACAACCTTTTTTCCCTCCACCTCTCTATCCTACCCCTCCATTCTTGTCATCCGTTTAATGGGAAAAAATATGGAGGGCGTGGCGAGGTGCAGGGAGGAAGGAGAGATATTTTCAAATTTATATAATAGACAATTTTCAGTGGACAGAGACATGGATGTATATAATGGTTGCTAAGAACGTATCCTTGTTGTTGCTGGATGCTCTTATTCTCCATGGTAAACTGTGCCTTTTGTGAAGAAAATCGTGGTTCTTCAGAGCCCAGGAATGGCTTGATTCCTCGCCTGCTGCCAGTGGACAGGCAAGGCTCTGCTTAAAATAGGTAAATTTCTTGCTAATACGAGCGCACACTCACATGTATTTAAAGGGGGTTGAGCTCTAGTTCTGGAGAACCACCTATGGGTCTTCCATTACCCGGTTTATTGGAGGCTCAGCTTCTTGAGGTTTATAAAAAATTATGTACTAATAAATCCATACATAACTTCTACCTCCTCTCTCTCTCTCTGAACTTGGCGATATCCTCATTGTACATGTATTGTATGGTATACAAAAACATACATGTACAACTTGTCAGACACTGTAACATCACGGAATCTTGGTTCAGAGAACATCTCTACAACTTTCCTAAATACTACTGGCCCGTTCCTCGGGTATGACTTATTTCCACTGAGGAATCTCACCTACCAGTGACAACGTCTTCGTCTGCTACCCGTCCCTCACCACCTAACGCCAGTATATAAGCTCCAATCATCCTGCCTGTGTTTCAGACTATTCACTATCACTGTTACTATGCTTCAGTATCTTTGTCACTACGCTTCAGTATATTTGTCACTACGCTTCAGTATCTTTGTCACTACGCTTCAGTATCTCGTGCACTGTAATCATGTTCTTTAATCATGTACCTACAAAGTCTCCTCTCCTGCAGTGACGTTCAGCTCTCAGTTTTTCACTGTACCAGGTACCTTACAGCTACAGAATCAGGCTTCCAGTAAATCTCTAAACTTATTTAAATTTCATGGTCATAGTTACAACCATTTATTCATCACTCGTGTACTGTAGCTAGAACAAGGTTAGTGTCGTAGCTAGAACAAGGTTAGTGTCGTAGCTAGAACAAGGTTAGTGTCGTAGCTAGAACAAGGTTAGTGTCGTAGCTAGAACAAGGTTATGTCGTAGCTAACAAGGTTAGTGTCGTAGCTAGAACAAGGTTAGTGTCGTAGCTAGAACAAGGTTAGTGTCGTAGCTAGAACAAGGTTAGTGTCGTAGCTAGAACAAGGTTAGTGTCGTAGCTAGGACAAGGTTAGTGTCGTAGCTAGAACAAGGTTAGTGTCGTAGCTAGGACAAGGTTAGTGTCGTAGCTAGAACAAGGTTAGTGTCGTAGCTAGAACAAGGTTAGTGTCGTAGCTAGAACAAGGTTAGTGTCGTAGCTAGAACAAGGTTAGTGTCGTAGCTAGAACAAGGTTAGTGTCGTAGCTAGAACAAGGTTAGTGTCGTAGCTAGAACAAGGTTAGTGTCGTAGCTAGGACAAGGTTAGTGTCGTAGCTAGAACAAGGTTAGTGTCGTAGCTAGAACAAGGTTAGTGTCGTAGCTAGAACAAGGTTAGTGTCCTCTGATCAGTTTCATACCGACCATTCTTGGTTTTTGGCTTCGGTGTGGCAAAGGGACGTAAATAATATTCTTATAATCTTCAAATTTTCAACACTGGGGATAACAGGAATTCGAATTATTATATTAAATAAGACAAAAGAGTAAAGATAATTGTGCACTGAATGTAAGTAGAAGTTTCTAAGATAGACCATCAATCCTGTCAGAGTGCAACACATCTAACAGGCTTAAGTTATGTCATCCCAACATGTTTTATGTACGGCAGATATCACTCACCAGGGTGATAACTACCTAAAAGAAATTTAAATGTGAGTAAATGGTGTGTGTGTGTGTGTGTGTGTGTGTGTGTGTGTGTGTGTGTGTGTGTGTGTGTGTGTGTGTGTGTGTGTGTTTCAAGTTCTCAAACACACTTGTCAATACACACTTGGCCTGCTTGTGTGTGTGTGTACTCACCTAGTTGTGGTTGCAGAGGTCGAGTCATATCTCCTGGCCCCGCCTCTTCACTGGCCGCTACTGGGTCACTCTCCCTGCGCCATGAGCTTTATCATACCTCTTCTTAAAGCTATGTATGGAACCTGCCTCCACTACATCGCTTCCCAACTATTCCACTTCCCGACCACTCTGTGACTGAAGAAATACTTCCTAACATCCCTGTGATTCATCTGACTCTGTGTGCGCGTGCTGTGTGTGTGTGTGATGTGTGTGTGTGTGTGTGTGTGTGTGTGTGTGTGTGTGTGTGTTGGGGGGTAGTGAACGAGGAATGATAATTCGCTCTAACACTGTCAATTGAATTATGACATAAGCCTTGTTGCCACTTCAGCAGTGAGCTACTGGGCGAACGTACACACACACACACACACACACACACACACACACACAAAGGATTTAGGCACAGTTACAATTTGTTTTGCGCAGTCATCACCCTAGTCATTCCTTCTACATTATACACTATGCAGGGATGACGCGTAACTTATGCATGATAGATGTTTTGCACTCTGACAGGATTGCTGGTCTTGTCTCACGGACACGATAGATTAGGTAAGGTTCGTCAGGAAACAGGACAAGTGTTTCTTGACGCGGGTCTTAGTCAAATGATGACCCGCCGATGGAGCTTTTGGTCACCTGACCGAGGCCTTCCGCTGGCTAACCCGAAAAATGACAGGCCAGTCTTAAACACTTCCACGTAGATTCATCATAAGCTTTAGCGTTATCTCTTCTTAAAACAGTGACTATACTACTGTGTTGGTGCCTCAACCATGGTTTGGAAAGACAGGTAAACAAACACCAGGACATATTTATTATACAACGTTTCGGTCCTGGGACCTTGCTTACGTTTCTTTCTAAAACAATCTGTCGGTACTTGTTACCAAGGATTATACCACCTCACAACACACCCTTCACAACACACTTCATACCACACCCTTCACAACACACCCTTCATAACACACCCTTCACACCACACCCTTCACAACACACTTCATACCACACCCTTCACAACACACTTCATACCACACCCTTCACAACACACCCTTCATCACACCCTACACCCTTCATACCACACACACACCTACACTTCACAACACACTCATCCACACTTCACAACACCATTCCCACACCTTAAACACACTCACCACCCTTCACAAACACCACTTCATACCACACCCTTCACAAACACCACTTCATACCACACCCTTCACAAACACCACTTCATACCACACCCTTCACAAACACCACTTCATACCACACCCTTCACAACACAACCCCCCTTAAACACACTTTACCACCCTTCACAAACACATTCATACTTACAACACCACTTCATACAGCTTACAACAACAACAAGCAATTTCTACCTCTTACATAACCTTGTTTACTGGCACTTTGTAAATATTAGCCTGCAATCTTCAGTGGACACTGTAAACACGTTAAGAGATAACGAAATAGTTAATCTACCATTCATGATGGTTATATAAGCCGTGTGTAGTGTTTGTGTGTTGTATGGTGTGTAAATTTGTGATTTGTGGTGTAAGTTGTGTAGGAATGGATTTGTGATGGTTATTGTGTGTGTGTGTGTGTGTTTGTTGTTTTACTGAGGACTCGCAGCAGACGTTGTGAATGTAATGAGACATTCAAGCAACTGAATGAGTGTGTGTGTGTATGTAGAGAGAGAGAGAGAGAGAGAGAGAGAGAGAGAGAGAGAGAGAGAGAGAGAGAGAGAGAGAGAGAGAGAGAGAGAGAGAGATCCAAACAGAATTATTCTCCTGAGTGCATTGACAAAGTCAATGGTGGGCGAAACGTCTCCACAACAAAGATACCAAGTGTATGCGATAATTGGGTTAGAAAACCGTCAAGTTGAAGAATGAGACACTTGTGCAACATATGGGAATCTTTATTGAGGAAACGTTTTGCCAAACAGTGGCTTCATTAGTCCAATACAAAGAAGAACGATGTAAAGAGAAGGAGTTTGAAGTAATCAGTCCCTCAGCCTGGAATCAATGTGTTCAGTCCATCAATCATGAAGTACAGCATGTAGTAAGGTGAGAGGAAGCAGGAGGAGGCGGAGTCGCAATGGAACAATCCACTAGTGTAAGTAGGTCTTCTTCCAAAGATTGGACGATGTTGCAGTGTCTGTCAGACACTGCAACATCATGGGATCTTGATACAAGAATTCTCCAACCTTGGACGAAGACCTACTTACACTAGTGGATGGTTCCACTGTGACTCCGCCTCCTCCTGCTTCGACTCCCCTGACTACAGAATATAGGCCACTTCGCCGAGCACACACCCAAGTGTTAAACACACGTCTTATTCATCCACTTGTCGGTCCTTTTTTTTAATATAACTTTCATATCCAAGAAAACCTGGAAATTCTTTTACCTGGTAAGGTTAGTGAAGGCCACAATGACCACTTAATCACAGGATTTTAAAATAATAATGATATTTAACACCAACATGTGCTTATAAGAACACCAGGACATTTGATTAGAGACATTTCGGTCATATGACCTTGGTCATCAAGGTCCTATGATCGAAGCGTTGTCCCTTATGATCACTGTTGTCCCTGGTAAGTCACGTGTCGATGTAACAGAGATCCGAAGTCGCATAACAGAACACAACAGAGGAAGATATGGGAATCAGCTAGTATTTTCGTACACGGGGCCGATGTGAGTGTTGATGTCGTGTAACAACGTACAACAGTACTGATGTTATGTAACAATGTACAACGGAACTGATGTGTAAAACGTACAACAGTACTGATGTGTAACAACGTACAGGAGTGTTGATGTCGTTTAACAACAGTTAATAAAGAAGTTAATCTTATTTTTTTGACATAAAAACCCCAATGAAAATATAAGTCTAACCATATTTACATGTTTATATTCAAATTTATTAAAAGTTATAAAAGATGTTTGAGAGTTCACTGTCAATTCTAAAAGACGAGTAACAGTTAAAGCAATAGCTTAGGCCTGTTTTTATACATTCTTTTTATCTCTAGAGATACCACAAGTATCTTATCTGTAACACTTCCCACCCAATCTGTGTAGTCGAGGACGGATCGACATGTCTCAAGCGCATTGTCAAACTATGGGTTAGTTCTCACTTAGCGGAGGCTTGGAAGCCATGGTAAGCCAGTCCTCGAACCGGTAAGCCAGTGTGGGTTAGTCGTGATTACTGTTGACTGTTAGCTACTGAGTGTATTGATCCGTGCATCAGTGAACTCAGGTACACACACACACACACACACACACACACACACACGGGGTATTATTTCCCAAACACCAAACTCTCCACTCACACGAACCCACCGTAAAACACACAAGCAAACACAACATACAAAATATACATAGCAAATAAAACACACAACATACACAACAGACAAACAACATATGACAGCACACACAAACCATACACCCTAACAACATATAAATCAGTTTTTCAACAAAAACTAAACAAGCCTATCAAAATCCAAGTAAAAATACATAATAAACAACATCAACAAAGTCGAGAACGTAATTACAAGTAAAACAAATAACCTTGGAACCCATGACAAACAAAGACAAGCAACAAGATCCCACCATAAAACAATTAACACAACTAATTAGTTGATGAAATTGCGACGGACAAATAAAAATGGCAGCAAGGTCAACAAATAAACAAACGAGGTGGACAAGTTAGCATCAGCAGCAAACAAATAAAAAAATTCAAGCAAACACTGCTAACTGGGCACTTAAAATAAGAGAGGGGAAGGAGGGGGATAAGCGGGAGATGGGATGATTAAGAGAGTGAAGAGGGAGGGATAAGAGGAAGAGGGGATGATTAAGAGAGGGAAGATTGAGAGGGAATGAAAAGAGATGGGAAAGAGAGAAGGGTGGGGAAGGTGCACGAGTGAGAAGGGAAGGCGTGGTGAGAGGGAGGTGGTGTTGGGCAAGGTGGTGGCTTGCTGGAGACTGGCTTGGTAGGGAAGATGGTAGGATGCTGGTGGCCTGGAGCAGTGGATAAGGGTAGTCTTGGGAAAGAGGTGACGAGGGTGGAGAGAGAATGAGAGGGAGAAAATTGAAGAGACAGGAGAGAAAGATGCTGGGTGGGAGGGTTGGTGGGAGAGAGAGTGGATAGGGCTGCTGGGAAAGGAAAGAGATAAGGGTGTGTGTGGGAGAGGAGAGGAGAGGTAAGAAGTGATGGGTGATGGGGGTGTGTTCAGGATCTCTTGAGTATGTCTGTGATGGAGTAATGAAGGAGAGCAGTGTTGCAACACTGTCATGCAACACTACGACTGTGTGTGTGTGTGTGTACTCACCTAGTTGTGGTTTCAGGGGTCGATTCATAGCTCCTGGCCCCGCCTCTTCACTGGTCGCTACTAGGTCACTCTCCCTGATCCATGAGCTTTATCATACCTCTTCTTAAAGCTACATCACTTAAGAGACTATTCCATTTCCTGACAACTCTGTGACTGAAGAAATACTTCCTAGCATCCCTGTGATTCATCTGAGTCTTCAACTTCCAATTGTGACCCCTTGTTGCTGTGTCCCATCTCTGGAACATCTTATCTTTGTCAACCTTGTCGATTCCTCTCAGTATTTTATGTCGTTATCACATCCCCCCCTACCTCTTCTGTTCTCCAGTGTCGACAGGTCGATTTCTCTTAACCTCTCCTCGTAGGACATGCCCCTTAGCTCCGGGACTAGTCGTGTGTGTTGTACGCTCGCCTATATACGTATGTACACTTTTTTGTACCTATATATGTACATATTTATGTACGTGAGTATGTTTATATTGTGTGGGTGGGGCAGGTGGGTGGGGCAGGTGGGTGGGGCAGGTGGGTGGTTACTCGACCACCCAGGGCGAGGCTACACAACTCTACCATTATCATCATCCTTCTCGGCATTACTCTATCCTTGTGTTCGTGCCTGCCAGGGTGCGTGCCTGCCAGGGTGCGTGCCTGCCAGGGTACGTGCCTGCCAGCGTGCGAGCCTGCCAACCAGCGTGCGTGCCTGGCAGGGTGCGTGCTTGCCAGCGTTCGTGCCTGCCAGGGTACGTGCCTGCCAGGGTGCTTGCCTACCAGCGTGCGTGCCTGGCATGGTGCGTGTCTGCCAGGGTACGTGTCTGCCAGGGTGCGTGTCTACAAGCCTAGGTTCCACCTTACGTGCGGCTCTCCACTTACAGTCCAGCAACTTTACCAGGAAGGTACACCAGAAATAATTTGTTAAAAGCTGAAAAATAGTAAAAAATGTCATGTTATGAGTCGTACTTCAGGTGAGCCAACCTAAGCTCCCACCTTTAAAAGAAAGCCGCCGTATTGGACAGTTTTTAAAAGCTTAATAGCTACTAAATTATTATAATAATAATCAATAAAAGCGCTAAACCTACAAGGGTCATACAGTGCCGAATACCTGCTAAAGCTTATGTTTAATAAAGAAATATTATTCAATAAAAGTTGCCCAGATTCATGTCTATATATATATATATATATATATATATATATATATATATATATATATATATATATATATATATATATATACAGTGGACCCCGCCTAACGAGCACCCCGGAAATCGTACAATTATGTAAGTATAATATTGTAAGTTCTTGTGGAAGTGTATTTTGGGGGTCTGAAATGGACTAACCTACTTGACATTATTTCTTAAGGGAGTAAATTCGTTCGGTAATGGCACTTGAGCAGGCTTCTGGAATGAATTTTGCTCGTTAGGCGGGGGTCCACTGTATATATATATATATCAATAACTACACTGCACTGGCCAGGGGTCGAACCCATGATGCTAAACAGGGAGGAGAATGAAATTAGCTTAGAGGCGTCCACACCACCGTATGTCCTTGGGTAGCGAGTACAACATTCAGTGCTACTGGATGTGCTACTTAAGGATTGTGTGGTTCAGTGGACTAGAGCGTCATGTGTTTTCACTCACCATGAGCCGAGTCAAAGCATCATGGGTTCGACCCTGTCTAGATAAGTTTACAATAATTTAAGAAACAAACACAATGAAATATTTTTTTTTGTTAGGTTTAGAATAATTTTTGCGAAATTATTGCATGGACAAATTTTCGCTTGCCTTATTCGGCAAGAAGAGCGTTGCCGAACAAGTTTTACCTATTCGGCACGACATATATATATATATATATATATATATAGTGTGTGTGTGTACACACACAATTTAATACTTATATCTAAGCTGCAGACGTTACAAGATATAAACAGAAATTTACATTAACAGCAACTTTTCATAACAGGATATAAATTGCCAGAGTCATATTCAATCGTCGATAGATTTTCACCGTGAATATCACGACAGTGACCATACATGGATGAGCACACATGGATGAACAGCATCATCCAGCTCCTCTACACTCACAGTGATGACGGCATCAGGTGTTACACTTGAAGCTCACTAAATGTGAGAGGTCATCCGGATCTGCAGGTCTGAGTGTGGATAGTGACGGAAGGAACACTCCAAGCGTCTTCCACCCTCAGTTGAGTGGGGAAGGGGAGGAGAGGGCAAAACGCTGCCCAAGGCAGTTTTGTCTTGAAGAAAAGCTCTTAAAACTACAACAGCTCTTGGTGACAATGTGAATAAATAAAACTTATTTTTTTTAAGACATCCATCCTATCTGCAGTTCTTCCGTGCGCTTAAAAACGATATTTTTCAATGAAATCAGTTGTGCGAGCTTCGTAGATACGACGGATAATTGGTTGGTTGGTTATTGGTGATATTTTTAAGCGAGTCGACTACACGAGGATTCACCTGTTCACCCCCGTCAAGAATACTCTGATCCCTACAGTAGAGATTAGGGTGATTTAGAAAGACACGTGAGCAAACACTAGGACATATTTATTAGAAAACCTTTCGGTCCTGGGACCTTGATCACTTCTAACGTTAGGACCGAAACGTTTTCTAATATATCCTAGAGTTTGCTCACGTGTCTTTCTAAACCCATCTGTTGGTATCCTATTACCAAGGTTTATACTAGGATTAGAGTACACACACAGAGACTTCCGGTATATACCTCCTACGATATAAGAATTACGAAGGCTTCACCAACCTTAGCAACGTCACTGTTAAGTTGTATGACACACAAACAACCAGAATCGTTGTGTTATTCAGTAACAACAAAAAAAAATAGGATTGTGACACAGAAGAAGAGTAACGCACCGCTACTTGCGTCTGGTCAACATTTTTGTGTCTTATATTACCCCCACTCAATCATGCTGACCCGTTCTTCAACTCTCCAGCACAACAAGTTCTGGTCTGAGACCAGGTCGCGGGGACCATGATTCCCACAACCCTCACTGCTTGATGTGAAACCCATCAAACTGTTTATTAATATTGCTATTGTATTAACTCATTTGTTCCTTTCAACCCTCATGTTTATTCTCACTTGTCTTTCAGTCTTAGATCTAGAAATCACTGCTTGATTCACTAACTTCTCACTGGTTCTTCATCTAGACATCCTCACTGCTTTTCATCTAATTATCTCACTGGTTCTTTAGTCTAGAATGTACAATGAAACATCTGGTTCTTTCTCAGTGCTTTATGTTAATCTTGTTCTTTGTTTAATTATGTCTATTTGGGTTCCCTTTCAGTGTTAGATGCTATGTCTCATCTGGTTCTTTCAGTCTTAGATGCTATGTCTCATCTGGTTCTTTCAGTCTTAGATGCTATGCATCATCTGGTTCTTTCATTCTTAGATGCTATGTCTCATCTGGTTCTTTCAGTCTTAGATGCTATGTCTCATCTGGTTCTTTCAGTCTTAGATGCTATGTCTCATCTGGTTCTTTCAGTCTTAGATGCTATGTCTCATCTGGTTCTTTCAGTCTTAGATGCTATGTCTCATCTGGTTCTTTCAGTCTTAGATGCTATGTCTCATCTGGTTCTTTCAGTGTTCAGTGATGTGAGGTTGATTCATCTTATGCTGTGTTCAAAACACAGCTGTTAGCAGTGTGAGAAGAGTGGGTGATGGTGACAGGAGATGGGATGGGGTGAGGGGTGAGGATAAGAGTGGTGATAGGAGAGGATAAGAAGGGGTGATGGGAGAGGGTGGTGAAGGCGAGGCAGAAGGTATTTTGAGGATGTGGGTGGAGGGTGTGTGTGGGGAGGGTACTCACTTAGTTGTGGTTGCAGGGGTCGAGTCACAGCTCCTGGCCCCGCCTCTTCACTGGCCGCTACTGGGTCACTCTCCCTGCGCCATGAGCTTTATCATACCTCTTCTTAAAGCTATGTATGTGAAGGTGTGTGTGTATGGTGAGGGTGTGTGGGAGGGTTGTGTGTGGGAGGTGTGTGAGGTGGGAGAGGGTGTGGAACGTGTGTGTGGAGTGTGTGTGAAGTGTGAGGGTGTGTAGGGTGTTGAGAGGGTGTGTGTAGGGAAGTGTTGTGTGTGGTGGGAGGGTGTGTGTGGAGGTGGTAGGGAAGGTGTGTGGGGAGGGTGTTAGGGTGGGGAACGGTGTGTGTGTGTGTATGTAGGGAGGGTGTGTTGAGAGGTGTGTGTGTAGGGAAGGTGTGTGTGTACGGAGGGTGTGTGGGAAGAGTGGTTGTGGTTAGAGTCCCTGACGCACACTTGTGCATGGCGCACCACTCTTATCTTACGTCACCATCACCAATAATTCCTGAGCCTCTGTGCTGACCCTCAACTGTGACCCGCTGGTGTGACGCACTGGTGGCTGGCCCGCTGGTGTGGCGTACTGGTGTGATGCACTGTGACCCGCTGGTGTGGCGTACTGGTGTGATGCACTGATGTGACGCACTGGTGTGGCCCGCTGGTGTGACCATGTGGCCCGTGCACGTGTCGCTGTATGTGGCCCGCTGGTGTGACGCATTGGTGTGGCCCGTTGGTGTGACCTTATTTTGTGAAAGGGGGTTTGACCTGTAGTGTGGCCACAGTGTGGTCCTGTAGTGTCACACAAGGATTTCGTATTTCACAAATTGAAACTAACACGATGTGAAAGATCTACCCTTCGTTCGCGGTCACATCTCCGACCAGTCAGACTGTTGGTGGTCGCTGTTAGCACGAGCCTGGTGGTTTGAACCTGTGGTCTATCTGGAGGGTATTCCGGGAATCAACGCCCCCGCGGCCCGGTCCACGACCAGGCCTCCCGGTGGATCAGGGCCTGATCAACGAGGCTGTTAATGCTGGCCGCACGCAGTCCAACGTGTGACCTGTCTGTGTGCCCTAACAACCAGAATGTGCGAAATCCACCACCAACTCAAAAGGAACACTATATACAAAACGCAAGAGGGTCACCACATAGAACGAAAGGAACACGTAAAGGACTTGGGAATAATTATGTCTGCTGATCTGTCGTTTAAAGACCATAACAAGACAAAGATCACAACAGCCAGGAAGATGACTGGGTGGGTATTGAGAACTTTCAAAACAAGGGAAATAATGCCGATGGTGACACTATTCAAATCGCTTGTGCTCCCCCACTTAGAATACTGCTCAGTGCTGACGGCCCCGTTCAGGGCAGGAGAAATAGCAGAGCTGGAACAAATCCAGAGATCGTTTACGGCTCACATTGAGCCATTGAAACATCTAAATTATTGGGAACGCCTTCAAGTCTTGAACATGTACTCATTGGAGCGGAGGAGAGATACATGATAATATATACCTGGAAAGTACTTGAGGGCCTGGTCCCAAATCTGCACACTGCCATAACAACATACTGGAGTGAGAGATATGGGAGAAAGTGTAAAATAAACCCAGTGAGGAGCAGGGGTGCGGTGGGGACAATACGGGAGCACTGTATTAACATCCGGGGTCCCAGACTATTCAACATCTTACCAGAAGATATCCGAAACACGGCTGGAACCAGTGTAGAAGCCTTCAAGAGGAAACTGGACAAATATCTTCACCAGGTGCCAGATCAACCAGGCTGTGATGGATATGTGGGGCAGCGGGCCTCCAGCAGCCTGATTGACCAGGCAAGCACCAGACGAGCCTGGCCCATGGCCGGGCTCAGAGAGTAGATACTCTCGAAACTCTTCATAGGTAAGGTATATCACTGGAGTAATTACCGCCAAGCGATGCCTAATTAGGTACCGACTGACAGTAATTAGGTACCGAATGGCGGAAATAAGGTACCCACTGGGAGATATTAGGTACTACCGACTAACAGTAATTAGGTACCGAATGACAGTAATTAGGCACCGACTGGCAGTAATTAGGTACCGACTGGCAGTAATTAGGGCTGAAGACGCTACACATGTTCCATCTACTTTCCGGAATAAGTGCAAGTCTTGAAGACTCGCTTCCAGCGACATCTGTGATATCCACTCTAATCAGGTTGAATAGTCGCAGCCCACGGATGTTGATGCAGTGTTCCTTTGAGGTGTCCACGGCGCACTATGTTTTCCGCTGGGTTTAAATGTCTTGAATCAGTATTTAGGGGCCAGTTTTAGGTCCCTTACTATTCGTAATTTACACAGATGTGAGACAGCTGTGTGCAACAGTTGGGCGATGGATCAATCACATGCTTTCTTCCTCTCCACTCCCTCTGTTGTCTCCAATTTTAGTCACCTCTGTATTATACTTCTGAATTCCATTTCAGTCACCTCTGTATTCCATTTTAGTCACTTCTGTATTAAGTTTTAGTCACTTCTGTATTAAGTTTTAGTCACCTCTGTATTCAGTTTTAGTCACTTCTGTATTCCATTTAATACAGAGTATAACAGAGAAAGTTACCCAGAAAATAAACCTGACAACTAACAGATGACAAGTTATAACTACATTAACATACTGATAACCATCACAGTTATAACTACATTAACATACTGATAACCATCACAGTTATAACTACATTAACATACTGATAACCATCACAGTTATAACTACATTAACATACTGATAACTATCACAGTTATAACTACATTAACATACTGATAACCATCACAGTTATAACTACATTAACATACTGATAACCATCACAGTTATAACTACATTAACATACTGATAACCATCACAGTTATAACTACATTAACATACTGATAACCATCACAGTTATAACTACATTAACATACTGATAACCATCACAGTTATAACTACATTAACATACTGATAACCATCACAGTTATAACTACATTAACATACTGATAACCATCACAGTTATCACTACATTAACATACTGATAACCATCACAGCCACATCACCTAAGTCAGCCTTGAGGCTGCCATCCTCGTCAGGTTTAACACAGCTCTGGCTACACTGTCACCTTGAAAATGCAGTTTTTGTTCATTCGTAGTATGTTTTGAACACGTGTGGGAGACGGCAGGTGTGATAGGGTGTGCGTGCAGGTGTGCTGGGACACCTGTAAGCCCCAGCAGACCTGTTGTCAAAATAAATGGGGTTGTGTGGTGAGTGACGAGCTATTTCTGTGAACATTAATTGTTTGAGTAGTGTGAGGTGATCTGTAGTGTATGTACAGTGTGTGTAGTCACTGTAGTGTGAATGAGTTTGGTCATGTATGTGTGTGTTTGAATGTGTAGGTGAGGCAATGTGATGGTGTCATGAGTGTGTGGTAACCTGTAAGCATGAGCTGTATGTATAATAAATGGGTTGTGTGGTAGTGTAGAGTATGTTTGTAGATGTAATGTTGTGTAGTGTATGGTAGTGTGATGTGTGTAGTGTATGGTAGTGTGATGTGTGTAGTGTATGGTAGTGTGATGTGTGTAGTGTATGGTAGTGTGATGTGTAGTGTATGTGTGTATGTATGTAGTGATGTAGTAGTGTATGGTAGTGTGATGTGTGTAGTGTATGGTAGTGTGATGTATGTAGTGTATGGTAGTGTGATGTGTGTAGTGTATGGTAGTGTGATGTAGTGTATGGTAGTGTGATGTACGTAGTGTATGGTAGTGTGATGTGTGTAGTGTATGGTAGTGTGATGTATGTAGTGCATGGTAGTGTGATGTGTGTGTTTGTGTGTAGTGTATGGTAATGTGATGTGTATGTAGTGTATGGTAATGTGATGTGTGTATGTAGTGTATGGTAATGTGATGTGTATGTAGTGTATGGTAGTGTGATGTGTATATGCAATGTATGGTAGTGTGATGTATGTGTGTAGTGTATGGTAGAGTGAAGTATGGGAATTATTATTATTATAATCAAAAGAAGCGCTAAACCACAGGGGTTATACAGTGCGTGTTAAGTATGGAAGTCAAAAATAAATCTGATAAAAATAATGTGATCAGGATATTAACAGAAAACATTGGGCAAGCAGCTTCAAGGAAGCGTAGTACATGTAACTGATGTTATATGCACAGACGAAGGCATAGTTATCAGTCAATACAAAACTGTGAGAACTCCCTTCAGAAACTTAAAAAAAAAAGTTCACATCACACACGTGAAGTCATTCATCGAGTATACAGCAGCAGTGTGGAACCCGCATCTACCCATGCAGAAGCACGAGAAAGCTCAAAGGTTTGCAACCACTGCAGACCCGGAGGTGATGGGGAAGAATGAGCTGTTAGGAAAGAGTAAAGAAACTGAACCTGGCGTCAATGAAGGAGCTAAATGCCAGGCGTTATGTGATGCAGTGCAAGATACTGAGAGCTATTGACAGGGTCGACAAGGAAACACTGTTTGACACGAGAACAACTACAACAAGGAAGCACACAATGTTTAGCATCCCTGTATGCTACATGATGTTAAGAAATACTTGTCTGGCGTATAGGATCAAAAAATACGTGGAATATCTGGATAAAAGGACGTTGTTTTACTGTGTGTGTGCTCACCTAATTGTGGTTGCAGGGGTCGATACTCAGCTCCTGGCCCCGCCTCTTCGCTGTCCGCTACTGGGTCTCTGCTCTCCCTGCTCCATGAGCTTTATCATACCTTGTCTTAAAACTATGTATGGTTCCCGCCTCCACTATATCGTTCGCTAGACTATTCCACTTCCTAACTACTCTATGGCTGAAGAATTGCTTCCTAACATCCCTTTGACTCATCTGAGTCTTCAGCTTCCAGTTGTGTCCCCTTCTTTCTGTGTTCCCTCTCTGGAACATCCTGTCACTATCTACCTTGTCAATTCCCTGCAGTATTTTGTATGTCGTTATCATGTCTCCTCTAATCCTTCTGTCCTCCAGTGTGTGTGTGTTCAACCATCCATCACAAAGATAATATAATCTTTACGAGAGACTCGCGGATACTAGACAGGAAAGAGAAAAGTGGACAGAATAAATACCTTTGTAGTGCAAGAACAATGTTGACCAAGTCCCACACAATAGCCTCGTTCACAAATTATATGACCAGAGCAACAAGAACACTTTTACAGTAATAAAGGAAGACCACAGTAACGCAAAAAGTTTTGAAGTAATAAAACCAGACCAGAATATCAAAAAAGGTACTACAGTAACAAAACAGAACAGAATAACAAGGTATTACAGTAATAAAAACAGACCAGAATAACAAGGTATTACAGTAATAAAAACAGACTATAGCAACAAGGTATTACAGCAATAAAAATAGAGCATAGCAACGAGGTATTACAGTAATAAAAACAGACCAGAATAACAAGATACTACAAAAAAGTAACAGTAACCAAAGCAAAAAAAAAAAATCATGAGAGACTAAGTATCCTGGTGGACAAATGTTACCCGCGAGGTCCCATAAGAACTTTCATGTTGAGGAGAGTCATTGCTGGGGAGAGTCATTGCTGGGGAGAGTCATTGCTGGGGAGAGTCATTGCTGGGGAGAGTCATTGCTGGGGAGAGTCATTGCTGGGGAGAGTCATGTCAGTTTGCTGGGGAGATCATTGCAACTGGCTGGAGTATGTCATTGCTGTTTGGGAGATCATTGCTGGAGAAGTCATTTGCTGGGGAGAGTCATTTGCTGGGAGAGTCATCATGCTGGGGAGAGTCATTTGCTTGGGGAGAGTCATTGCTGGGGAGAGTCATTGCTGGGAGAGTCATTGCTGGGGAGAGTCATTGCTGGGGAGAGTCATTGCTGGGGAGAGTCATTCATGCTTTCTGGGAGAGTCATTCTGCTGGGAGAGTCATTCATAGCTTGCTGAGGAGAGTCCATTCATTTGCTGAGGAGAGTCATTGCTGGGGAGAGTCATTGCTGGAGGAGAGTCCCTTCTGCTTGCTGGGAGAGTCATTGCTGAGGAGAGTCATTCATGCTTGTGGGAGAGTCATTCACTTGCTGGGAGTAGTTCATTGCTAGGGAGAGTCATTGCTGGGAGAGTCATTCACTTTGCTGGGGAGAGTCACTTCTGCTTGGAGAGAGTCATTGCTGGAGAGAGTCATTCACTGCTTGCTGGGAGAGTCATTCCTGCTTGCTGGGAGAGTACATTCATGCTTGCTGAGGAGAGTCATTCACTGCTTGCTGAGAGAGTCACATTCAACTGCTTGCTGAGGAGAGTCACATTCACTGATCTTGCTGAGGAGAGTCACATTCATGCTTGCTGAGGAGAGTCACATTCATGCTTGCTGAGGAGAGTCACATTCACTGCTTGCTGAGGAGAGTCACATTCTGCTTGCTGAGGAGAGTCACATTCACTGCTTGCTGAGGAGAGTCACATTCACTGCTTGCTGAGGAGAGTCACATTCACTGCTTGCTGAGGGAGAGTCACATTCACTGCTTGCTGAGGAGAGTCACATTCACTGCTTGCTGAGGGAGAGTCACATTCACTGCTTGCTGAGGGAGAGTCATATTCACTGCTTGCTGAGGAGTCACATTCCTGCTTGTAGTATCATGCGCGAGGAGAGTCATATTCACTGCTTGGTGAGGAGAGTCATATTCACTGCTTGGTGAAGATAGTCATATTCACTGCTTGCTGAGGGAGAGTCATATTCACCGCTTGCTGAGGAGTCATATTCACTGCTTGCTGAGGGAGAGTCACATTCACTGCTTGCTGAGGGAGAGTCACATTCAATGCTTGCTGAGGGAGAATCATATTCACTGCTTGGTGAGGAGTCATATTCACTGCTTGGTGAGGAGAGTCATATTCACTGCTTGGTGAGGAGAGTCACATTCACTGCTTTCTGAGGGAGAGTCATATTCACTGCTTGCTAAGGAGAGTCATATTCACTGCTTGCTGAGGAGTCACAGTCACTGCTTGCTGAGGAGAGTCACATTCACTGCTTGCTGAGGAGAGTCACATTCAATGCATGCTGAGGGAGAGTCATATTCACTGCTTGCTGAGGAGTCATATTCACTGCTTGCTGAGTAGAGTCATATTCACTGCTTGCTGAGGGAGAGTCACATTCACTGCTTGCTGAGGAGTCATATTCACTGCTTGCTGAGGGAGAGTCACATTCACTGCTTGCTGAGGAGTCATATTCACTGCTTATTGAGGAGAGTCATATTCACTGCTTGCTGAGGAGAGTCATATTCACTGCTTGCTGAGGGAGAGTCACATTCACTGCTTGCTGAGGAGAGTCATATTCACTGCTTACTGAGGAGAGTCATATTCACTGCTTGCTGAAGAGTCATATTCACTGCTTGCTGAGGAGTCATACTCACAGTAATGAAAACGGAATTAAGTGGGATTACATTAACGCCAGTAATGTAAAAATTAATTAGGCTAATCCCCCGCCACGATATAATAATATTATTAATAACAACGTTACCATCCCTTTGCTCCACACCAGTCTGTCTGCTTGCCTGTCTCTGTATGTCTGTCTGCTTGTCTGTCTCTGCCTATCTTTGTCTATGTGCCTGGTTCTGTTTCTGTGTCTGCCTGTCTCCTGTGTGTGTGTGTGTGTGTGTGTGTGTGTGTGTGTGTGTGTGTGTGTGTGTGTGTGTGTCGCGCATCAGCGTTAAGAGAGGCGTGTAAATATCAACTTCACCAAACAGTGACATTTACACACCATTGTAAACACCAGGGAAGGTGAGAGTAACTCCCTCCAGGTCGTTTAGAGTCTAGACTCACCCTTCACAACTATCCCTCACTAGCAACACTAGGGAAGGTCGTCTAGGATCACCCTTCACAACTATCCTTCACTGGCAACACTAGGGAAGGTCGTCTAGGATCCCCCTTCACAACTATCCTTCACTAGCAACACTAGGGAAGGTCATCTAGGATCACCTTCACAACTATCCTCACTAGCAACACTAGGGAAGGTCGTCTAGGATCAACCTTCACAACTATCCCTCACTAGCAACACTAGGGAAGGTCGTCTAGACTCACCCTTCACAACTATCCCTCACTAGCAACACTAGGGAAGGTCGTCTAGGATCAACCTTCACAACTATCCTTCACTGGCAACACTAGGGAAGGTCGTCTAGATCCCCTTCACAACTATCCTTCACTAGCAACACTAGGGAAGGTCGTCTAGGATCACCCTTCACAACTATCCCTCACTAGCAACACTAGGGAAGGTCGTCTAGGATCACCCTTCACAACTATCCTTTACTAGCAACACTAGGGAAGGTCGTCTAGGATCCCCCTTCACAACTATCCTTCACTAGCAACACTAGGGAAGGTCGTCTAGGATCACCCTTCACAACTATCCCTCACTAGCAACACTAGGAAGGTCGTCTAGGATCACCCTTCACAACTATCCCTCACTAGCAACACTAGGGGAAAGGTCGTCTAGGATCACCCTTCACAACTATCCTCACTGGCAACACTAGGGAAGGTCGTCTAGGATCCCCTTCACAACTATCCTTTACTAGCAACACTAGGGAAGGTCGTCTAGGATCACCCTTCACAACTATCCCTCACTAGCAACACTAGGGAAGGTCGTCTAGGATCACCCTTCACAACTATCCTCACTAGCAACACTAGGGAAGGTCGTCTAGGATCACCCTTCACAACTATCCCTCACTAGCAACACTAGGGAAGGTCATCTAGGATCACCCTTCACAACTATCCCTCACTAGCAACACTAGGGAAGGTCGTCTAGGATCACCCTTCACAACTATCCCTCACTAGCAACACTAGGGAAGGTCGTCTAGGATCACCCTTCACAACTATCCCTCACTAGCAACACTAGGGAAGGTCATCTAGGATCACCCTTCACAACTATCCTTCACTGGCAACACTAGGGAAGGTCGTCTAGGATCACCCTTCACAACTATCCCTCACTAGCAACACTAGGGAAGGTCGTCTAGGATCACCCTTCACAACTATCCCTCACTAGCAACACTAGGGAAGGTCGTCTAGGATCACCCTTCACAACTATCCCTCACTAGCAACACTAGGGAAGGTCGTCTAGGATCACCCTTCACAACTATCCCTCACTAGCAACACTAGGGAAGGTCGTCTAGGATCACCCTTCACAACTATCCCTCACTAGCAACACTAGGAAGGTCGTCTAGGATCACCCTTCACAACTATCCCTCACTAGCAACACTAGGAAGGTCATCTAGGATCACCCTTCACAACTATCCCTCACTAGCAACACTAGGGAAGGTCGTCTAGGATCCCCTTCACAACTATCCCTCACTAGCAACACTAGGGAAGGTCGTCTAGGATCACCCTTCACAACTATCCCTCACTAGCAACACTAGGGAAGGTCGTCTAGGATCACCCTTCACAACTATCCCTAACAACAACAATTGTGATACACATATTTATTTGAGTCAACAAGCAACACAACCACCACAAACATCATTACCACCACAAACCATCATTACCACCACAAACCATCATTAACACATCCACTACCAGAATCACAACCATCTCAAATACCACCCCTACCATTATCATCACCACTGTTATAACCACCACCAAAACCACCATTACCTCCGCCATTAACAATATCATAACCACCACCACCACCATTCTAATCACAAATCAGCTATACAAATTAAGAACCATCGTCACCACAACTATCGCCACCACAACCACCATCACTACCTCTACCACCATCATGACTGCTACAAAGTCTTGACCTATAACCATTACCACAGTGAAGAAATCTCTCCCACCTATAAAATCTCTCCACTTCGTCCTCCTATTCTCCATCTTATCCTCTTCTTCCCTCCTTCTATCCTTCCTTCTTCTTATCTCATACTTCTCATCATTTTCTTGAGGACGTGACGGACTTACACTGTCACATTTCTACAGCATCTCAACAAGGAGATGCACTCATCAACACAACATATTCTTAGTCACGTAACTATTGCCAGGTGTTGGGGAGAAAGTGGTGGGGAGAGTCTTGGAGAGGATATTGAAGCAGAGGTTGTTGGGGGAGTGTAGAGGGTGTGAAAGAGATGGTTGGGGAGGATGTTGAAGCAAAGGTTGTTGGGGGGAGTGTAGAGGGTGTGAAAGAGATGGTGTTGAAGAATGTGGGATGGAAAGTGTGTTGGGGTAGTGTGGGGTGTTGGGGCGCATAGAATAGAGGTTGAGTGTTGGGGAGAGATTGTAGATAGAAGTTTTTAAGAATACAGGAGGTAGCAAGAATATATCAAAAACTATTGTGATGATAACGTGAAGTACAGTGTAAGAGGGATACCAGGATGATGATAACATGAAGTAGTGTAAGAGGGATACCAGGATGATGATAACATGAAGTAGTGTAAGAGGGATACCAGGATGATGATAACATGAAGTACACTGTAAGAGGGATACCAGGATGATGATAACATGAAGTAAGTGTAAGAGGGATACCAAGATGATGATAACATGAAGTAGAGTGTAAGAGGGATACCAGGATGATGATAACATGAAGTAGAGTGTAAGAGGGATACCAGGATGATGATAACATGAAGTAAGTGTAAGAGGGATACCAGGATGATGATAACATGAAGTAAGTGTAAGAGGGATACCAGGATGATGATAACATGAAGTACAGTGTAAGAGGGATACCAGGATGATGATAACATGAAGTAGAGTGTAAGAGGGATACCAGGATGATGATAACATGAAGTACAGTGTAAGAGGGATACCAGGATGATGATAACATGAAGTACAGTGTAAGAGGGATACCAGGATGATGATAACATGAAGTAGAGTGTAAGAGGGATACCAGGATGATGATAACATGAAGTAGAGTGTAAGAGGGATACCAGATGATGATAACATGAAGTAGAGTGTAAGAGGGATACCAGGATGATGATAACATGAAGTAGAGTGTAAGAGGGATACCAGGATGATGATAACATGAAGTAGAGTGTAAGAGGGATACCAGGATGATGATAACATGAAGTAAGTGTAAGAGGGATACCAGGATGATGATAACATGAAGTAGAGTGTAAGAGGGATACCAGGATGATGATAACATGAAGTAGAGTGTAAGAGGGATACCAGGATGATGATAACATGAAGTAGAGTGTAAGAGGGATACCAGGATGATGATAACATGAAGTAGAGTGTAAGAGGGATACCAGGATGTGATAACATGAAGTAGAGTGTAAGAGGGATACCAGGATGATGATAACATGAAGTAGAGTGTAAGAGGGATACCAGGATGATGATAACATGAAGTAGAGTGTAAGAGGGATACCAGGATGATGATAACATGAAGTAGAGTGTAAGAGGATACCAGGATGATGATAACATGAAGTAGAGTGTAAGAGGGATACCAGGATGATGATAACATGAAGTAGAGTGTAAGAGGGATACCAGGATGATGATAACATGAAGTAGAGTGTAAGAGGGATACCAGGATGATGATAACATGAAGTAGAGTGTAAGAGGGATACCAGGATGATGATAACATGAAGTAGAGTGTAAGAGGGATACCAGGATGATGATAACATGAAGTAGAGTGTAAGAGGGATACCAGGATGATGATAACATGAAGTAGAGTGTAAGAGGGATAGGTGGACTAGCCACCGTCCTCACCCTGTAAGCTCTTCATCCCGCTAGAAACAGGATAGCGAGAACCATGATAACCCCACCAATACTCTCACACCTTACACTGTTCATCCTGCTAAGAGCAGCGATAACAGCATGATAACAATAATAATCCCACTAATATACCTCCACTCTCCTTCCTAGGAGGAGCGTTAACAAGATAATGATAACCAGGATAACACCACCTTACACTGTTCAACCCGCCAGTAGGGATAATAGCAGAATAATAACAAGCAGTGATAACCTCCCTCCAACACTCCCACACTCTCCTCCCAAAGTACAACAGCGCCTCCACAACACTGTCAATGTAACTAGCGTACATAATAGCGGCACAACGTTGATATATCTAATTTTGTTTTAACAAACACACCCACCGCACTTAACAAAACACTACACCGGCCACACCCACCACACTACACAATATATCCACACACCACCTCATCCAATACACCTCATCCAATACACACAACCCTTACACTGGCCACACCACCTCATCCAATACACAACCACCACACTCCACATTACACACAACCTCCACACTGGTCACACCCACCACACCACCTCATCCAATACACAACCTCCACACCGGCCACACCCACCTACCCTCTCTATATTCAGCTTCAACGGAGAACTGACCGGAACCATCACGTCTTAGGAAACTCTCCTAAGCACCTTTAAACTCTAATCAACGCAAGGAAAAGCTGAGTGAAGAAGTATACAAGATGTGTAGAGAATATGCAAGACTAAGAAAGCCAGAAAGGAAATCACAGACAAGTCCAGAACGTACTGAATTACTTAATAAACAGTAGACATCACAACAAAGGAAAGAAAATGTACGCAGAAGAATTACAGATACGGAACAAAAAGTAAAGCATGCATATCAGACAGAACGAAAACAAAGAATATAAAAGTAATTATTGGGGAAAAAATCACAATACTTTTCACACATGTAAAAACTAAGACAAAAACCTCTTCGAGCATTGAGCCTCTCATTACTCAAAGGAGATTCACACACACAACTGATAACAAAGATATGAGAGAAACCCTGACAGAGCAATACGAATCAATGTTCAGTGTTCCTATCGACGCCATTAAAACTTTAAGATCAAGGTAGTTTTTTCATAATTTCAGCCCACCCAATAAACTATTAATCTGACATTAATATAAATCCTTCCCATTTCGAAAGGGAAATAGACAGCACACGCACGAAGCTCCTGGGCCTGCTTCCTGGGATGAAGAAAACAAATTATCATCAGCAAGAATACTCAAGTGTTCTTCAGTATAGCTTTAGATTTAGGTGAAATCAGAGTCCTTAAAAAGTGCAGATGTAGCCACTCTTCACACTGGGGCAGATGTAGCCACTCTTCACACTGGGGCAGATGTAGCCACTCTTCACACTGGGGCAGATGTAGCCACTCTTCACACTGGGGCAGATGTAGCCACTCTTCACACTGGGGCAGATGTAGCCACTCTTCACACTGGAGCAGATGTAGCCACTCTTCACACTGGAGCAGATGTAGCCACTCTTCACACTGGGGCAGATGTAGCCACTCTTCACACTGGGGCAGATGCAGCCACTCTTCACACTGGGGCAGATGTAGCCACTCTTCACACTGGAGCAGATGTAACCACTCTTCACACTGGGGCAGATGTAGCCACTCTTCACACTGGGGCAGATGTAGCCACTCTTCACACTGGGGCAGATGTAACCACTCTTCACACTGGAGCAAATGTAGCCACTCTTCACACTGGGGCAGATGTAGCCACTCTTCACACTGGGGCAGATGTAGCCACTCTTCACACTGGGGCAGATGTAGCCACTCTTCACACTGGGGCAGATGTAGCCACTCTTCACACTGGGGCAGTTGTAGCCACTCTTCACACTGGGGCAGTTGTAGCCACTCTTCACACTGGGGCAGATGTAGCCACTCTTCACACTGGGGCAGATGTAGCCACTCTTCACACTGGAGCGAATGTACCCACTCTTCACACTGGGGCAGATGTAGCCACTCTTCACACTGGAGCAGATGTACCCACTCTTCACACTGGGGCAGATGTAGCCACTCTTCACACTGGGGCAGATGTAGCCACTCTTCACACTGGGGCAGATGTAGCCACTCTTCACACTGGGGCAGATGTAGCCACTCTTCACACTGGGGCAGATGTAGCCACTCTTCACACTGGGGCAGATGTAGCCACTCTTCACACTGGGGCAGATGTAGCCACTCTTCACACTGGGGCAGATGTAGCCACTCTTCACACTGGGGCAGATGTAGCCACTCTTCACACTGGGGCAGATGTAGCCACTCTTCACACTGGGGCAGATGTAGCCACTCTTCACACTGGGGCAGATGTAGCCACTCTTCACACTGGGGCAGATGTAGCCACTCTTCACACTGGGGCAGATGTAGCCACTCTTCACACTGGGGCAGATGTAGCCACTCTTCACACTGGGGCAGATGTAGCCACTCTTCACACTGGGGCAGATGTAGCCACTCTTCACACTGGGGCAGTTGTAGCCACTCTTCACACTGGGGCAGATGTAGCCACTCTTCACACTGGGGCAGTTGTAGCCACTCTTCACACTGGGGCAGATGTAGCCACTCTTCACACTGGGGAAGATGTAGCCACTCTTCACACTGGGGCAGATGTAGCCACTCTTCACACTGGGGCAGATGTACCACTCTTCACACTGGGGCAGATGTAGCCACTCTTCACACTGGGGCAGATGTAGCCACTCTTCACACTGGGGCAGATGTAGCCACTCTTCACACTGGGGCAGATGTAGCCACTCTTCACACTGGGGCAGATGTAGCCACTCTTCACACTGGGGCAGATGTACCACTCTTCACACTGGGGCAGATGTAGCCACTCTTCACACTGGGGCAGTTGTAGCCACTCTTCACACTGGGGCAGATGTAGCCACTCTTCACACTGGGGCAGTTGTAGCCACTCTTCACACTGGGGCAGATGTAGCCACTCTTCACACTGGGGCAGTTGTAGCCACTCTTCACACTGGGGCAGATGTAGCCACTCTTCACACTGGGGCAGATGTAGCCACTCTTCACACTGGGGCAGATGTAGCCACTCTTCACACTGGGGCAGATGTAGCCACTCTTCACACTGGGGCAGATGTAGCCACTCTTCACACTGGGGCAGATGTAGCCACTCTTCACACTGGGGCAGATGTAGCCACTCTTCACACTGGGGCAGGAGAGCAATAGCAAAACAAGTACAGGCCAGCAGTACTAACATCACACATACAGATGGAATACGATAATGGTATACAGTACCGACAAGTTGATAAGACACATGTGTAACAATTAGGTATCTGTATTCCGAAACGTTTTGCCTACACAGTAGGCTTCTTCAGTCGAGTACAGAGGAGGCAGCAGAAGCAGTAGAGATGTAAAGACGGTGTAATCAGTCCATCACCCTTGACGACGTAGTTATGAGGTGGTCAGTCCCTCAACCTGGAGAAGAGTTTTGCTAAGGGACTGACCACCTCATAACTACGACTTCAAGGGTGATGGACTAATTACACCGTGTTTACATCTCTACTGCTTCTGCTACCTCCTCTGTACTCGACTGAAGAAGCCTACTGTTGCACACGTGCCTTACTCATCAACATAATACAGATCTTTGAAAAAGATTACGATACATCAATACTAACACTGGAGAAACATGTGTTACACAAGTTAACAAGAGTTAAAGCAGGAAGATCTTGCCTCTCTCAACTATTGGATAACTATGACAAAACTGTCGATGTAATCTACATGGATTTTGCAAAGACATTTGCCATGAGACTATGGAGTAACACGTCATAAAATGAGGTCAATGGGTATAACAGCAAAAGGAAATAGATATCAATAGGGAGGATTGGCCCCAGGCCGTGTTGAGTGTAGAAGAACCCTCGACGCCAGTCACAGGTAAGCTTTACAAGATATCCACAACCATCTATCTCCCCAGTACAAACCACCACCACCACACTTCACAGTACTAACCACTTGCATTAACTCCCTACTCCCTCTCTCCCCTATTTTAAACCGTTCGTCTTGGTAGAGATGGATTACAGTCAACCTAAGAGAGGAGGGTCATGAAAGGTAATTGGTGGTTTGGTTGTGACTATACTGTCGTGTTGGTTCATCGTGGAGTGAAGTATGGAACACTAACCACCTCACTGATTGTTAGCTTTTTCTAGAAGTGTGCTTCTGTTGTTTGTGTTCCTATCCGGGTTTGTTTGTGTGAGTGGGTGAGTGTGACTGGGGGATGGGTGAGTGGGGATGGGTTAGTGTGAGTGGGTGAGTGTGACTGGGGGATGGGTGAGTGGGTGGATGGGTGAGTGTGAGTGGGTGGATGGTTGTGTGTGAGTGGGTGTGCGTGTGACGGTGTGAGTGTGCGTGTTGGTGGGTGAGTGTTGAGTGCTTGCCACATCTCTGGTGGAGCGTCCCATCTCACTAGCTTAACCATCTTCAATCTGGACTCGTCCCAAGTGCTCCCACAGAGCCGTGCTGCACAACACTTTGCATTGTGTAAGACACCTATATTACACTCGAGTCCCCACTGTTTGACACACCTATGTTACACTCGAAACTGTATTGCGTAAGACACCTGTTTCACTTGTACTGCATAAAAGACACCTATGTTACACTTGTACTGCATAAAAGACACCTATGTTACATTTGAAACTGTATTATATGAGATGACACGAGGTCAAACATCATCATCGTGCCCCGTGGTCTGGTGGCTAAAGCTCTCGCTTCACACGACGAGGGTCCGGGTTCGATTCCGGACGGGGGTAGAAACATGGGGCTTGTCTCCTTACACCGGTTGTTTATGTTCCCCATCAGTAAAATGGGTACCTGGGTGTTAGTTGACTGGTGTGGGTCGCATCCTGGGACAAAACTGACCTAGCTTGCCCGAAATGCTCAGCATAACAAGGGGCTTTCTATATAGTAGTATGTCATTGATGCCAGCTAGGACTGTATACCTTGTACATGCACTTGTGGAAATAAAGGTATTATATTATACTAGTTCTCAACATCTAAACCAATAATATACGAGTTTAAATTATTTAGACGTTTAAGATCAATATAGCTTATTGATCGAAACGAAAAGCAATAATTTCACTAATGATATTATGATGTAATAAGCTTGAAGATATAACTCCTAGGGAACTATGAGTAAGCTACTGGAGTTTTCCCCTCAAGTAACAATAGTAGTGCCGGTGATGTAGAGTTCGTCAGGAAACATGAAAAGTGTCTTCTAACGTGAATTTTTGTAAATTTATGACACGAAACTGGCCAACATAAAACAGATTTTACAAGCAATTCAGGAAATAAAGAGGACAGATGGACAGAGAAACAATGCAAATTATGTCCACAGGATTCCTTCTCTTGCATTTCTGAATTCAATTTTTGTGGTCTGTGATATCACTAGCCAGGTATACGCATACTTTTTCTTACATGATCCAAAATAAGCCAATCTCTGCTCTCAACTCTCGCATTATTTTAATGATCTTCCCTAAACAGAGCAACTTTGCAGGTGTGTGGTACCGAACATGTGTGTGTTACTAATCTCAGTCTTCTTGCAGGTGTGTGGTACCGAACATTCGTGTGTACCCAAACTGAGCCGCCTTAGATTCGTTGGGTATCACACGTGTGCGTGTCGGCATTATAATTAAAGGAGTGTTACAAACTGTCAGTGGGTTAATTGTTACTATCAATTTGTTGGACTGAAACAACAGCTTAATGGGAGTTTTAATCAAATGGCGAACCTCTCCGTGGTGTTCCTTGCCCTGTGGCAAGGACACGGCAGAAAGCAACCGCTGGTGCTGGCGACCGTGGCCTCCACGTACACGCTGAATAAAAAGCCACAGTTACCATGACTGAAACACTACACAAATAACCACGAACATAGGAGAATGAAACTTATGACGACGTTTCGGTCCCACTTGGACTAGTTAATGGTGTAAGTCGGACCGAAACGTCACATGTCTCATTTTCCTAAGTGCGGGTTGTGTGTTGTCTATGCACATAGATTCGAAATTGTGATTATCATCGTGTTGATGGAACACAACTTAGTAAGTGAATATTATGACCTGACATGCGTGGGCTTCCAGTTTCCTCTCCCCTCTTCACCTTCACTTTTTCATTAACGGCAAATAAACAAAGTGTGGATAGTGTCACTTTACTTGCACTTCATTCCGCTAAGGAATTTATTTAACAAATGCTCTGAACTGTGCATATATATCTTCATCCACGTCCATTGGCAGCAGTGATGATCAGACAGAACACGAACAATACTGTGACTGGAATAAACTTGTGCCACTAAACTCCTCTCCCTACTTTCTACTACCACTATTACTTCTATTTCCACTACCACTACTACTTTTTCTTCCTCTCTTGGTCCCGTCCCTCTCCCCCTCGCCTATATATACCGGCTCCCTCACTTTTGTCTCGCCGCACCGTTGTCATAGGGCTGCAAATGGTACATCACTTGTACAAACTTCTTCGGGAGACACTTCTTCGGAGAAGACCCGGGTCAGGAACCGTCCTGGCACACCTACATGAACATATAGTTAATGTAGTTGGTGTTTTTGTAACTTTGTAAATAGTCCAAGTCGGACCGAAACGTCGTCGTAGGCTTTTCTCTCTCCTGTGTGAGTTATTTGTGTAATGATTTGTTGAGCTATCTTGGACCTCAGGTTCCTATCTAACAGAAGACGCAACTTCTCAGTGATATTCCCGACACTTCTCTCACTAGTTTGCATTGATACATTTATTTTTCACATCTGACCGTAAAAATTGCGAACCGTCTCGATATAAAAGAACTCGATGTGACGGATCTCGAAATAATGTAGTTCAGAAATAGCGACCGAAAACCGGTGGTCAAACACTCAGCTGCTGAGTGAGAGCTTAACTCAGCTGCTGGGTGTCTGAGAGCTTAACTCAGCTGCTGGGTGTCTGAGAGCTTAACTCAGCTGCTGGGTGTCTGAGAGCTTAACTCAGCTGCTGGGTGTCTGAGAGCTCAACTCAGCTGCTGTCTGAGAGGTTAACTCAGCTGCTGAGTGTCTGAGAGGTTAACTCAGCTGCTGAGTGTCTGAGAGGTTAACTCAGCTGCTGAGTGTCTGGGAGCTTAACTCAGCTGCTAAGTGTCTGAGAGCTTGAATCAGCTGCTGGTATGTTGTGTGTGTGTGTGAGAGAGCAAGACCATACACAACCATAACACACCATACATCACCACAAGACACCATATATTACCACAAGACACCATAACATACATCACCACAAAACACAGCTGGGTGCCTTCGTTAGTTAGTAAACTGGGTTTAATTACGTCGACTACAAGAGGGTTATAAAGACTACACGTCACCAGTACACCACCAGTCATGAATATACTTGAATCCCAAATGTAAGACTTCGGCTCTCAGCATACATACAATGAGAGACATACACCTCTCGGTGTGTATAGTGTATCCTCGGTACCTTGGTGTCACGGTTGACCTAACCTAACCTAGTATTCCAACCTAATTGGAGTTCCGTGATTCAAGGATGACCATCATTTTTACGATGGATCAAGCGACGCCGGTCACATCCATAATTTTTATTTTACGTGAGCTGAAGGGTTAGTTTGGACATCCGAGGGAGGGAGGGAGAGAGAGGGAGGGAGGGAGAGAGAGGGGGAGAGAGAGAGAGAGAGAGAGAGAGAGAGAGAGAGAGAGAGAGAGAGAAGAGAGAGAGAGAGAGAGAGAGAGAGAGTATTTTCGCAGCTGAGAATGTGAAGAGCATTGCAGTGGGTTGGGTTGCCGAAGGAGAGATATCCCATCAGGATTAGATTCCCCCAGGGTGGGAAATGAGGTGAGAGAGAGAAAAGGGAGAGAGAGAGAGAGAGAGAGAGTGTGTGTGTGTGTGTTATATAACATCTGAATAATTGAGGAGTCTTCCTGAGAAAACATTTTCACATGCTCGCAAAGTTTTTGTTATCCATCTTATCCTCTCTTTTTATTGAAGTTGTTCCAGTACTTTTAATGCCAGAACTTTGCACATGGTTGCTCTCAGGTCCTTTACACTTTCTTAGACTTATTTAATTGTTATATATATATATATATATATATATATATATATATATATATATATATATATATATAATATATATATAAATTTATCTTCGTTCAACCAGAAGTCTCCAGAAGTTGCCAGTCTGTCAATTGCTTCAAAAATATTGTCAGGAAACACCTCATAAATCTGAGGTGAATCATGAAGATCGTTCCGTCTCATTTTACATATTTTCACACAACTTAAACTGTCTACTACGGCCCACTGGTAGACGTGGTTCACACTGGCTTAGAGGATGTTATGGTGCTATGATTGAAAATGAGTGATGAGGTGAGTATCATGCCTTGACGCACAGTGGGGTGAGTACCATGCCTTAACGCAGTGGTGGGGTACCATGCCTTGACGCAGAGTGTTGGGGTACCATGCCTTGAGGTACAGAGACTGATATGGTTGTTGTCTCTGTTATTTTAGATTCGTAAGTGAATACAACCAAGTCCTTTACATCTCCAACACTACATACATTTGGTCAAAGTAAATGTATGGCATTCATTTAAACAATTCCATAATGAAAATAAGAAAAAGAGATATATACGAATTAATCATCTTTAACTCTTCCCTACTTCCACACAGACACAGACACGAACACACATGTATGATAGAGCTCATGGAGCAGGGAGAGAGTGACCTAATAGCGACTAGTGAAGAGGCGGGGCCAGGAGCTATGAATCGACCCATGCAACCACAATTAGGTGAATGCAATTAGGTGAGTACACACACAAGCACGGGGTAGGGCGGGCAGGCAGAGGGTGTGCTCTTCAAAATATCATCATGGTAAGTGCCGGCACGCTTCTCCTACCTCTCACACAGCATGATATCAAACTTTTCAAAATACTTCATTCCGTCTCTTTCTCTTACTATCTCCGTCCTTCAAAAAATCATGACATAACTGCTATGTTGCAGACACACAATCGGACACACTATGTTGCAGAGGCACAATCGGACGCACTCATTACTGTGAGAATGGAAGACCAACACTGCCGAAGAAATCAGATTGATTGGCACTTGTGTAGATTACAACATTTTAAGGTTACACCCTGCTGGTGTTGCCAGGCGTGTCACACCACCTTAGAGATAGCTCACATCACTCACACAGCCAAGGCCTCTTTCATTCTACAAACCTCCTTAGAGTTTTGGCACTATCGCCTCCCCTCCTCTCCCCCCTTTTTTTACTCAACATCAGATTTACCAGGTAAATTAGGTTGCACGCCTTCAATGCCCTGCACTAGCAGGCTCCAACATTTCCATTTTCGACGTATCGTGTAGCGTCAGGACCTACCAGGTCCCTCCCTTTGCTCTTAACAACATATACGCGTCAGGTCCCAGTAGCCTAAACACCATTCTTAAACACTTATACAACATATGGGAATCTTTATTTCTTCAATAAAGATTCCCATATGTTGCATAAGTGTCTAATCTTCAACTTGTCGGTTTTAAACCACTTATCACACCATTCTTAAAGCATAAGAACATAAGAATGGAGAAACACTGGAGCAGGCCTACTGGCCCATACAAGGTAAGTCCTTCCCCCAAACCAACCACTTCACCCACCCACTTGTCCAACATAAGAAAGAAGGAGCACTGCAGAAGGCCTACTGGCCCATGCTAGGCAGATCCAAGTCACCTACTGACCCAAGATACTGGCCGATGCTATTCAGGTCCAATGCCAGTCAGGATGCAGACCCAACATTTTCTGAGAGCCACATAAGAAGTCGACTGGGAAAGTCAAGTGATACAGATTATGTCATGTGCTCATGTGATCGGTGGTGCCGCTGGTCCTATGACGGGGGTGCGGCGAGAACCAACAGCTGACTTGCTGTGCTATAAAGGATGGTATCTACTGTTGTTCCACTGTGGCCCAGGGTAGTCCAACCGCTGACTTACCAGTAGATTTCGGTAGTCTGTGTGCCTAGATCTTGATCTCTCGACCCATGTGCAGCATACCACTCTTCAAGTCACTACAAACTTTCTAGATCTTGCCCTCTCGACCCATGTATTCAACATACCACTCTTCAAGTCGTTGCCCACTCTCTCTCTCTAGAGTGTAGCAGCAGTAGAGCGCAGCAGGAGAGATCAAGCCACTTGACACCACTATAAAGCATCCCAAACACCAAGTCGGCTCGAGGCTGACCCCGTAGAAGGTGGGTGAAGAAGGGAAGATACTCAAGTGGTCAGGTGAAGAGGGCAGAGGATGAAGAGGTCGGGGGGGTGGGCAGGTGGGGGGTGATGACCTCCTAAGGAGGGAGCAGTGGCCACGAGTATTGGGGTCGGGCGGGTGGGGGTAGAAAGCACAATGGGAACCATTCTCTCTCCCCTCCAGCGTTCACGTTATCTTTACTTTTTTTTCCGGAGCGTTGGGTGGTCGTTTACGCAAGGTAATGAGTATTGTAGCCCCAGGTGTATCCGTCTAAATGCTGCCTTAGTTATGATGTCTCGTCTAGCATATACACGGTGTTAATATCTCACTCCTCTAGAAGGACAATTTACCCCATGAGCACACGTCCACTATATAATTGTGATGACTACTTTAGAGCGCCTTTCTTTTTGGGAAGCTTTCCATCAAAGTAGGGTGACCTAAAGAAGGAACAAAAATAACTTCCAAGGTGTCTTCCCACAACAACAATGACATACTCCCCAGCTGTTATCTTCCCACAACAACAACAACACACTCACACCCCAGCTGTTATCTTCCCACAACAACAACACACTCACCCCAGCTGTTATCTTCCCACAACAACAACAACACACTCACTCCCTAGCTGTTATCTTCCCACAACAACAATGACACACTCCCTAGCTGTTATCTTCCCAGAACAACAATGACACTACCCTAGCTGTTATCTTCAACAACAACAACACACTCCCTAGCTGTTATCTTCCACAACAACAACAACACACAACAATGACACACTCCCTAGCTGTTATCTTCCCACAACAACAATGACACCCCTAGCTGTTATCTTCCCACAACAACAATGACACACTCCCTAGCTGTTATCTTCCCACAACAACAATGAACACACTCCCTAGCTGTTATCTTCCCACAACAACAACGACACACTCACTCCCTAGCTGTTATCTTCCCACAACAACAACACACACACACCCCAGCTGTTATCTTCCCACAACAACAACACACACACACCCCAGCTGTTATCTTCCCACAACAACAACACACTCACACCCCAGCTGTTATCTTCCCACAACAACAACACACACACACCCCAGCTGTTATCTTCCCACAACAACAACACACCACACCCAGCTGTTATCTTCCCACAACAACAACACACACACCCTAGCTGTTATCTTCCCACAATCAACAACCACTAGCGACACACATCACACCACAGCTGTTATCTTCCCACAACAACAACACACTCACACCCCGCTGTTATCTTCCCACAACAACAACAACACACACACCCTCGCTGTTATCTTCCCACAACAACATGACACACTCACACCCCAGCTGTTATCTTCCCACAACAACAACACACTCACACCCCCGCTGTTATCTTCCCACAACAACAACACACTCACACCCCCGCTGTTATCTTCCCACAACAACAATGACACACTCACACCACAGCTGTTATCTTCCCACAACAACACACTCACACCCCCGCTGTTATCTTCCCACAACAACAACACACTCACACCCCGCTGTTATCATTCCACAACAACACCGACAATTTTTATGATTTAGCAAAACATTTCTACTAATTACCCAACTAAAAAAATTCAAACTTTAATAAATTACTTATCAAACTATTTGTATATAATCTCACATCTTGAAAATAATACACATTATACATGATTATGGCTCCGTGATAACTATCACACTAAGCCTTCACCATAAAACAAATCACTATCTCTTAACCTTATGGTTGGCCATTGTTCAGGCAGCAAATACTTCAGTAAAACACGTACATTTATGGTACAAAGAGCTCACATGGGAATAACGAAACATAAAAGGTAATGTGTATTTCGTCCTACCGCTGACGCTCTCTTCAGCTGAGGACTCCAGTGGAAGGGAGAAACACACAGTGCTCTTCCCATCCTGCTCATTTTACCTGTGTATATATTACACTTTTAGAACTGGATATAAACATTAATGACAATTTAACTAACTTCATTAACGTGAATTTTTTTTTCATAAATACTTTATATTTGTGAAAAAACTGCAGGATTATATAACTCTTTCCTTAAGATGATAAAATATCCTATTATTTTCCAGCTATTATTATTAAATGATATGTTACTTTGAGGTTGGCGACTGAGGAACAACGCAGAGAACTGAATAGTATATCTGAAATTTTTATCCCATCTCTCAGGAACTTTTTTTTAAATCTTAATTAAGATTTCTAAACTTGTCATCCAAAAATTGTGGAGATGGCAGAGCAGGGGATGGCATGGCAGGGCAGGGTAGGGTAGGGTAGGGTAGGGCAGGACCGGGCAGGGCAAGGCAGAGAGAGAGTGACTAGTAAGCAGGCTGCAAAAGCCACTGGGACGTTATAAAGTACTTTCTCAGTCTTAATGTTGCAAGTAGAAAGCACCGATGAAGCTGCAATGTTATAGTTTTGAGAGTGGATATGATCGGGCCTATCGATAAAAGTTAAGAGACAGGGTCAGGAGCTATGAGTCGACCCCTACAACCTCAATTAGGTAAGCACAAGTACTCGGGAAAGAAAGCCTCTTCTCATACACAGACATGTATGAAAAGATGCTGACAAATGAAGCAAACATACAGGGCAGTAAGCAGACAGGGCAAACAAACATGCAAGTATGAAGGATAAAAAACAGACAGGCGAGCAAGCAGGAAAGAAAGTAGATATGCCAGAGCAGGCGGGAAAGGCAGGAAGCAGTAGGAGCAGGCTAGAGCAGGCTAGGAGGAAGGCTAGAGGCAGGCTAGGAAGGCAAGCTAGGAGGGCAGGCTAGGAAGGCAAGCTAGGAGGGCAGGCTAGGAAGGCAAGCTAGGAGGGCAGGCTAGGAAGGCAAGCTAGGAGGGCAGGCTAGGAAGGCAAGCTAGGAGGGCAGGCTAGGAAGGCAAGCTAGGAGGGCAGGCTAGGAAGGCAAGCTAGGAGGGCAGGCTAGGAAGGCAAGCTAGGAAGAGTGAAATCTTCTGATGCCTGTCTCTCCTGGTCATCATAACAACTGTTGCTTTGTGTGTGTGTGAGAAAAGTCAGGAGATACAGTTACCAGGATACAAGAACACACACACACATGGGGCCAGGAGCTATGAATCGATTCCTGCAATCACAATTAGATGAGCGCACACACACATACACAACTACACACACAGATCAAAGCGATCCGGAGCAGAAGAGGAAAGGAGCCAGTGCAGTAGATGCAAATTCTCAGAGAAGCAGAACTCCCGTGGCAAAACGGAACTCAGTGAAGGTAAGTCTCTTGTCAGATGTACGCAGCAAGAAACAGAATGCTAAGATGAAGTGTTCTTTAGGGAAAACAACAAAATACTATGGTGACAGAACAGTTGGAGTGAATAATTCACCAACAAGCACAGGAAGGAGTAACAGACAATAAGAGGAGATTAGATTAGATTTTGCCACCGAAGTGGCTAGTTTATTGTGCACCCCATATCCATCCTGTGGACGGTAGTGCAAGAGCATATGGATACACAAAAGGCCTAGGCACTAGGCCCCAAAAGGGTTAACAATTGTACATTTGGATTTATATCTACATTTCACTTATCTGTTACAAGCAAATTTAGGAAATTTGCTTAGTATAACTGGTATCTTATTTTCATTAATAAGATATCTTGACATGTCACATAGGTTATTATACTGTATATCTCTGTATTCCTCAATAAGTGGACAATTAAGCACATTGTGCGGAGAGAGAACCCAGTATCAAGAAATATCCCTCCCCACAACTCACCATCTACCAAGCCTTCAGGAAGACCATCTCAAGGTCCACTCATTCTTTCTACACACCCTACCTCCTTAACCCCATCAACAACCTTAACCCTGACCCCTTTCCTTCAAACTATGCATACACTATCCAGTTCAGTAATCCTCCTCTAACCACATCCCCCCACCCCATCTTCCTCAACTAACACCCCACCTACCCCAGCTCCACTCTCTACCCGACGCACAGGCTGGGAACATGAAGCTAAAAGTATGGTACATGAACAGATAGAATATCAAACAAAAAAGTTGGAGTGAAATAACAGAGGCAACCCTAGACATCATAGCTCTCACAGAGACAAAACAGAAATAATAACAGATGCAATATTCCAGGTAGGATATTAAGTGCTGAGGAGTTTGGAAATGCGAGGGATAACAGGGACAAATCAAATAATTAGCCACAACCAGCGATCAGGTTCACTAGAACATTCAGCCTGGTACTGAACCAAGAACCAGGTGTCACCAAGGATATCAGACTGGTAAGTATATAACCAGATGTAATTCTGACAGCCACCTGTGGAGGTATCCACAATTTACTTGATAGAGTACATGGAGAGGCTGGCAGGCTCTAGGTAAATAGACTGACACTAACGGCCAGTCAAGTATACACACATATACACAATCCTTCACTTCTGGAAGTAAACATAGATAAGAACAGGGAGGGCCCGTGGATCACCCAAAGACACAAATAAATAAAAACTAAAAGAGCAGAGGGGAAAATTATTAGAAAATGTGGGAAAACAGAAAACAAAGTAGTGAACAGTTGAGCCATAAACAATACACATGAGCAAGAAGAGAGGTTGAGCAACAAAGGATAAAACTGCACTGAGGCTGTTAAACAGTCACATTATAAGGAAGACGGGAATAAAAGACAAGACAATAAAACTTAAGAAGGAAACCAGAGAGCTCTAAAGAAGCGATAAGTAGGAGCCGAATAATTAATTTAAAGATGTTCTCGGTGGAAATTGGAATCACACCAAAGAACCTAAGAAAAGAAGTATACCAAAGGCCGCTAGACACCAAGCACACAACAGGGACACCAGTAAAAGAAATCACTGAAAGAGCTGCATACTTTAAATTCAGTGGAACCTGATAATGTGTCGCCATGAATTTTGAGGGATGGGAGCGGAAGCACTGTGTGAACCACTCGGCTAAAATCTAGAAGTCAATGTAAACTGGGCAGTTGCATAGATGTGGAAGTCAGTGAATGTAGTCCCGATATTTAAGAAAGAGAGAGAGAATGTTTGGTAAGCACGATAGATAAGGAAAACGGAGATAATCGCAAGAGTGACTGAGCACTAAAAAAAAAAAAAGAGTTTTATAACGACAACCAGCGCGGATTTAAAAATGAAAAAATCCCGGCACAAACCCAGTACAGTTTGCACAACACAACCGCAATCTATTACAACTGACACAACACAACCACAACCTAGTATAGCTACCACAACAGAGCCACAACTCAGTACAGCTAAAACAACCACAACCTAGTACACCTACAACACAACCACAACCCAGTACAGGTAGCACAACACAACTACAACCTAATATAACTACCACAACCCAGTACAGGTAGCACAACACAACCACAACCTAGAACAGCTACCAAAACCCAGTACAGCTACAACACAACCATAAACCAGTACAGCTAACACAACCCAACACAGCTACAACACAACCACCAGCCAGTACAGCTAACACAACTATAAGCCAGTACTGCTACCACAACACAACAACCCAGTACAGGTAACACAACACAATTACAACCCAGTACAGATAACACAACCCAACACAGCTACAACACAACCACAACCCAGTACAGCTACAACACAACCACAACCCAGAACAGCTAACACAACACAACCACAACCCAGTACAGATAACACAACCCAACACAGCTACAACACAACCACAACCCAGTACAGCTACCACAACAACCACAACCCAGTACAGCTAACACAACAACCACAACCCAGTACAGCTAACACAACTACAACCCAGTACAGTTAACACAACCACAACCCAGTACAGCTAACACAACTACAACCCAGTACAGTTAACACAACCACAACCCAGTACAGCTAACACAACTACAACCCAGTACAGTTAACACAACCACAACCCAGTACAGTTAACACAACCACAACCCAGTACAGTTAACACAACCACAACCCAGTACAGCTAACACAACACAACCACAACCCAGTACAGATAACACAACCCAACACAGCTACAACACAACCACCAGCCAGTACAGCTACCACAACAACCACAACCCAGTACAGCTAACACAACACAACCACAACCCAGTACAGCTAACATAACACAACCACAACCCAGAACAGCTAACATAACACAACCACAACCCAGTACAGATAACACAACCCAACACAGCTACAACACAACCACAACCCAGCACAGCTACCACAACACAACCACAACCCAGTACAGCTAACACAACCACAACCCAGAACAGCTAACACAACACAACCACAACCCAGTACAGCTAACACAACCCAACACAGCTACAACATAACCACAACCCAGTACAGCTAACACAACCACAACCCAGAACAGCTAACACAACACAACCACAACCCAGTACAGCTAACACAACCCAACACAGCTACAACATAACCACAACCCAGTACAGTTAACACACAACCACAACCCAGTACAGTTAACACACAACCACAACCCAGTACAGTTAACACACAACCACAACCCAGTACAGTTAACACACAACCACAACCCAGTACAGTTAACACACAACCACAACCCAGTACAGCTAACACAACACAACCACAATCCAGTACAGTTAACACAACCACAACCACAATCCAGTACAGTTAACAAACAACCACAACCCAGTACAGCTAACACAACACAACCACAATCCAGTACAGTTAACACAACCACAACCACAATCCAGTACAGTTAACACACAACCACAACCCAGTACAGCTAACACAACACAACCACAATCCAGTACAGTTAACACACAACCACAATCCAGTACAGTTAACACACAACCACAATCCAGTACAGTTAACACACAACCACAACCCAGTACAGCTAACACAACCCAACCACAATCCAGTACAGTTAACACACAACCACAACCACAATCCAGTACAGTTAACACACAACCACAATCCAGTACAGTTAACACACAACCACAACCACAATCCAGTACAGTTAACACACAACCACAACCACAATCCAGTACAGTTAACACACAACCACAACCCAGTACAGATAACACAAACCACTCCTTGTAAACATTAACTCACCATCTATATCACTGTTGCCCACATTTTTACCTCGTCTGAGTCTGAACCAGCACTTGAAGCAATGAAAACCTGTCTTCATTAATCTTACAGTGAGACAATCTGTTCTTCGGTGCCCAGCCACATGTCTGTCTGTCTCTCTGTCTCTGTATCTCTTTCTTTCTCTCTCTCCCTCAGTGGAATGTATCAAGTAAGGAATTAATAAGTGCTGCAAATAGATATTTATACACACAAAAAACAGGCCAAGTAGCTAACACACATGCTAAAAGAACATATAATAAAGAGGCTGAAACCAAAATTTGTGAAACAACTAAGGATCGAATAGCAGCTAATTCTGTTCTAGCTTCGGCTCGGTGCTGTAGTTCAGAGGGGTAATGCCCGTTGTGCCCCGGGTACGCTCCTAAGCTCTGACCAACTGGATGAGATATCCGAAATGTAATTGTCGACAAACACATCTATGTTCTTGTAATGTGTTTCATATTTCAACTTCCTAGTACCATCAACGTATTTCTTTAAGGTTTGTTTGCCATACTATGTAACACTGATCCATAATATTCACTGGTATTGTTTTTTATTGTTAATGAGAGAGAATAAAACGTTATGTATAAATACATAATTATATACGTCTCTATATAACTATTAGTTGTCGGTAACTGATATTTATGAAAAGAACATAATATATATTCACTTTTATTTTAATTATTAGTAATAAAAGTAGAAGATAAGTAACTATGTAAGCGATATGTCTGATATATTAACTTCAGTACCGATTTATTGTTTTTAATACTAATAAAAGTAAAAGAAACATAACTATGTAATAAAGAGAGAGAAAAAAATGGGTTCCTCCTCCTCCTTGGAGTCGACTCCCAATCTTTATTCTTATGGTAATGATGGAGTCCAGGAGGTGGGAGGGAGGAGGTGGAAGAGGTTGGAGGGAGAGGGGAGGTGGAAGAGGTGGGAGGGAGAGGGGAGGTGGGAGGGGGAGAGGAACCACCCTCAGTAAGTCTAGAATGAGGCTGTCGTAGTAATCGTTCATGAACAATGAACTTTTACTACAACACTAACTTAACCTCAGTTACTACAACACTAACTTAACCTCAGTTACTACAACACTAACTTAACCTCAGTTACTACAACACTAACTTAACCTCAGTTACTACAACACTAACTTAACCTCAGTTACTACAACACTAACTTAACCTCAGTTACTACAACACTAACTTAACCTCAGTTACTACAACACTAACTTAACCTCAGTTACTACAACACTAACTTAACCTCAGTTACTACAACACTAACTTAACCTCAGTTACTACAACACTAACTTAACCTCAGTTACTACAACACTAACTTAACCTCAGTTACTACAACACTAACTTAACCTCAGTTACTACAACACTAACTTAACCTCAGTTACTACAACACTACTTAACCTCAGTTACTACAACACTAACTTAACCTCAGTTACTACAACACTAACTTAACCTCAGTTACTACAACACTAACTTAACCTCAGTAACTACAACACTAACTTAACCTCAGTTACTACAACACTAACTTAACCTCAGTTACTACAACACTAACTTAACCTCAGTTACTACAACACTAACTTAACCTCAGTAACTACAACACTAACTTAACCTCAGTTACTACAACACTAACTTAACCTCAGTTACTACAACACTAACTTAACCTCAGTTGCAACACAAACTTAACCTCAGTTGCAACACTAACTTAACCTCAGTTGCAACACTAACTTAACCTCAGTAACTACAACATAAGTCACTATGATTCATATATCTCAGTCTCTTAATATTCATGCTAAAATAAATTATGATTGTTTATCCTTACAAAGTTATAATAATTTTGTCCCTCGTGCATGAATTGTCGGCTGTATTTAATTATTGGTTGTATAATTATTGCTTGTATGTTTGTTAATTATAAAAAATAACTGCATTGTGTAACGTTGAGGAGAAATTTAGAACTTTAACACCGTTGTAATATTTAAGAATTCAAGGTCAAGTACACCTACAGAGGTGGAGTTACGCCCACAAGCGGAGGTACGCCCACAGAGGTGGAGATACGCCCACAGAGAAACAGGTACTACCACAGAGCAGCAGTAGGTACTCTCAGACTAACAAAGGCGGGCAAGGGACCCTCCAATTCGTGCAGGCAACACCAGGAGACTACCACCCCAGGCAGGAACAATCAGCTGCGGTTCAACTAGCGCTAATTAACCAAGACAAGTGCTAATTAACCCACGCACGAGGCACAACAAGTGCACCTAATTTTCCATAACACAGAAGCATGGGAGAGAGCTGTTACCCCCTGCAGTCATGACGTGACGTGTGTGTGTGCCGAATAGGTAAAACTGGTCAGTTAACAAGAACTCATTTAAAATTAAGTCTTTTCTAAAATTTTCTCTTATACGTTTAGATATATTTTTTTCTATACGTTAAGGTAAAAATTAATAATTTTGTACCAAAAGAACCTTAGAAAACTTACCTAACCTTATTGTAACAAGCGCAATAATTTAATAAACAAACACAATGAAACATATTTTTTTAGTTAGGATCTGAATGATTTTTGCGAAATTATTGCATACACAAATTTTCGCTTGCCTATTCGGCAAGAAAAGGGTTGCTATTTAAGCCAAAATGGCAAGTTTTACCTATTCGGGACGATATATATATATATATATATATATATATATATATATATATATATATATATATATATATATATATATATATATATATTGCATAGCGTCTCAACTCAACCATGACTGAATTACACCTCCGCAACTGACTTTTTGACTAGCCACAAGGCTGGCAAAGAGGCTTGGAAGAGGGGTTAGGGAGGGACAGAGCAGCGACTGACTGACCCGTAAAAGTTACCAGCAACTATAGTATCAATAACTTTAATACTGTCACATAACTGTGACTTTGTTAATTACCCTAGAACTCCACCTTACTAAACCTAACACTTACGTCAGTAACTTCCGAGGAAATGTAACATCGCAATTAACTGGGGGGGGTTTCTATCGTGAAATTCCAGGAACGTCGTCAGAATGTATGCAAACACACGCAGGTACCTGTTTAAGTCTTTGTTTCATGTCAAGACAATATAATTCGTTAGTCTTTCAGTATGGTGGAAAGACAGGTGGGGAAGGTCAGTGGATGTATCATCACTGGTGGAAAGGTAGGTGGGGAAGGTCAGTGGATGTATGATCAATGGTGGAAAGACAGGTGGAAGGTCAGTGATGTATGATCACTGGTGGAAAGACAGGTGGGAAGGTCAGTGGATGTATGATCACTGGTGGAAAGACAGTGGGAAGGTCAGTGGATGTATGATCACTGGTGGAAAGACAGGTGGGGAAGGTCAGTGGATGTATGATCACTGGTGGAAAGACAGGTGGGGAAGGTCAGTGGATGTATCATCACTGGTGGAAAGGTAGGTGGGGAAGGTCAGTGGATGTATGATCACTGGTGGAAAGACAGGTGGGGAAGGTCAGTGGATGTATCATCACTGGTGGAAAGGTAGGTGGGGAAGGTCAGTGGATGTATGATCACTGGTGGAAAGACATGTGGGGAAGGTCAGTGGATGTATGATCACTGGTGGAAAGACAGGTGGGGAAGGTCAGTGGATGTATCATCACTGGTGGAAAGACAGGTGGGGAAGGTCAGTGGATGTATCATCACTGGTGGAAAGGTAGGATGGGAAGGTCAGTGGATGTATGATCACTGGTGGAAAGGTAGGATGGGAAGGTCAGTGGATGTATGATCACTGGGTGGATCATCTGACCCGTGTAAATGGGATGGCAAGAATGGAGAGGGAAATGACTGGCAGGATACATAGCAGTGAAAAATAAGAGTACACAGGAAGAGAGAGGTAAGAAAGTCAAGTGAATGTTGTGGGTAGACAGGAAAGTAGGGATAACCAAGAGCTTTGTGAGTTTTGTCACTCCCCCATATATCCACAAGATTTTATTTTCATGAAACTTCAGCTACCTCAAAGTAATGCAGGAGGACACGAGTACATCTCACTCACTTTGACTTTGCAGAAGCGACTACCTCATTGTTAAGTTCAACATCTTTATTATGCACCTCCATACCCATCCTGTGGGCGGTAGTCAAAGGATTACAGAGGTACATAATGGGTCCAGGGACTGGACCGTAAAGTTTTGATAGCTAAACAAGTTACAAACGTAATGAACATTTACATGTGTACCCATACATTTTGGGGTACACATATATCCTGTGGACGGCAGCGTACTGTCATATGGATTAGTAAGTTTATTTAGGAACAGGTACACATAAATACAGTTACACACATTATCATACATAAGTAACACATATTTATGTGTAAATTACCTAAGATATCCCATAAAAGTCCGCATATGGATACACAAAAGACCAAGAATCTAGGTCCCAGAAAAGGTTAACAGGAGTACATCTGGATATATTTATCCAGTGTCTCGACATGTAGAATTTTTTGTTTGTCCTGGAGGAGGGTGTGTGTGGGGGAGACTTGACACTGGTTTTCCTTGGCCGCGCCAGTGACCGCCACTCCCCGCCCCAGGAATGTGGGCCGTTGTTGCTGATCGCAGCGACCGGTTCTTGTGAGTGGCGTCACCCTTCAGGTGTGCTCCGTGTCAGAGACAAGGTCACCGTGCCAGTGGGTGATGCTCGCCCACCACCTCATCTGGTGGGTGGTGGTGGAGGTGGAGTGGTGGTGCTACTACAACTGAAACTGCTGCTGACGATGCCGTTGATGCTGCTATTGCTTCTGTTTTTGTTCCTGGTGCTACTGCTGCTGTTACTACTGCCGTTGCTGTGTGTGGTGGAAACTACTTATGTTGCTGCTGTAAGTGCTGCTACTGATGCCGCCGCTGCTGCTGTAACTTCTGTTTCTAACGATGATACTGCTAACAGTTACAGCAGTATGCTGCTGCTGTAACTTCTGTTTCTGACGATGATACTGCTAACAGTTACAGCAGTATGCTGCTGCTGTAACTACTGCTGCTACTTCTGTAAAAAGCTGCATCATTATTTTTTACTTTAAAGTGACCCACTTAATGACGCAAACAGCTGATTAACGATGAGGTTAATTCTGACATACTAGTTAATACGTGTGACACTGAAACTGATTAGAAAGCTTAACGAGCTAGTTAAGAGACATACGAGGATGAGGAGAAATAGCATGTTTAACGAGGAGTAGAAGTGTGTGGTGAAAGTGAACTAGCGTGCTTAACGAGGTTGTTAGAGGTGTATGAGGGGTGAACACCCAGATCAACAGGTTATGCTAACAAGACTGATTAACGAGGTAGGCCCTTGTGAGAATTTTTAATGAAGCTCTCTCTGATTAATGGTATGATTAACGAAGGTCTGTGTGATTAACGGTGGTCTGTTTGAATAATGATTAAACGTTTGACAATAGCACTGATGATAAGTTGTATAAACATGTTCAAGCAAACTACCTTCACCCTTCCCCACCACCACAACAATAACAACATGCACGACACTGACTACATCTACATGGCGTGGAGCCATCATGATGGCAGTAGCGCGGGTACAACTTCACGTGCACGACACAATGACCATCGTCTAACATGTACACAACTGGAACAATGTCCTCGAAGGTGACTGGAGCAATCAACAAGTAGATATAATGAGTAAGATTCGCTCAAGATCAAGCAGAAGCCTGAGCTTGTCCTGTATTAGAGTCTTGATCAAATATGCTCTGGGAAGAATCCTGAGAAGATGCCGTAAAATACGTTGTATTAGCAACGTTCACGATGACGTTACAGTATCTGCGACATCATGAACGCTTGAATAAACGTCATACCAAAACAATATACAAAAGTATGTACAAGAATGGTATACAGTACCGACAATGTGAAGAACTGGACACATGTGCAACATCTGAGTATCTTTAAATGGTTGATTGAGGTTTTCCCATCCAGTTGCTTTATCAATACAATTCAAGAACATCAAAGATGAAGTAATCAGTGTGTCAGCCTTGGAGATGACGATTAGCACCGTAGTTTTGAATCTCCAAGGCTGAGGGACTGATTACCTCATCTTTTGTATATAGTTCTAGAGTCTTCACATTATGTCCTTGTATTGATAAAGCCACTGGATGGAGAAGCGTCTACAATAAAGATACCCAGATGTTGCACATGTGTCCAATTCTTCAATGTACTAATAACCCACATTCAACAGCACTGATAAAAACGCGAATATTTTGAGTCTACCTAGAGACCCTCCTCAGTAAGGAGACTAAACCAAAAAATATTACTAACGTTTTTTTTCAGTACTAATGCATGTGAATTAACCTAACCTTTCTGAATCTAAATTTATTCAATTTAAAGCCATTATTACGGGTTCTCTCTTGGAGGAATAACCTCAGGACCCTATTTATGTCTTCTTTGTACAGATGGCAGAGCCATCTGTACAAACTTGCATTTGTAGTCACAGTGGGGCCTATGCAAACCTTCCTATGGTTTATAAATATATATAGTTGGAAGAATCTTATTGTAACCAGCTGGCCCAGTGGCTTACGCACTGGCCTGGAGTTTTACGACTCACTTGCCGTGAGTTCGATCCCCACCATTACCCTGGTTTGTTTGCAATCGTGTTATTTCGATTTCACGAGTCATAAGTAATTAGATATAAATAAAAAAATCATAAACAGAATATGTAAATAATTCCGTTGCAAAACTCTGCACAGTAACAATCAATCACCCAAAATGTTCAATCTCTAGCACTTCTCCTACCACCACCACCCTTCTCCCCTCCCTCCCTTCCCCTAATTCCCTTACAAATCCACCCCCTCCAATTCACAGTTCTGCTTCCCAGGTCTTCTCTACTTTCCCTTGCTCTTTTTTTCTCCCTCCCACTTCTCACTGCTCATCCTCCCCCTCACATATAATATTCCCCTGTCCCACTTCCCCTCCCCTGTATCCTTCCCGAGTGTGTTGTGGGGTTCTTTTCATAGATTTGGTAATATTAACAGACGATGAGCTTGGGTTTTGGTAGCGTTTAATGAGGCGTTGGATATATGGGAGCTGAGAGCCTATGCCTGTGTCTGTCCTGCCCTGAGTCTGGATGTTAACTGAGGCTCTAGGCCGCCTGGCGCTGAGGCATTCAAAAGGCAGGCCTATCATTGGCTGATGCCAGATCACATGGGCAGAGGTTGGAAATCACGTGAACAGCCGTTATAAGTACAACCCGTACAGCTCGGGCATGCTACGTATGGCGTCTCGACATACAACTATACAAACTAAGGACAACAGGCAACAACTCTCAACTGATTCTATACAATGTCAAAGTACACAACAGTTGAACATTATACTTCACATGGATATTATCGTGACGGAACAATCTACATTACTATATGATGCATCTTGATACTTGGGAATTATCTAAATGATCTCATTCAATAATATCATGATAAAAGAGATAAAAAAAATTTTGTTCGATCGAACTGTCTTCATGTGATCTACGAATTCTGAGGAAATAAATTACAAGAAGGTAGTGATTAACAGACAAGGTAGATCTGGTGCACTCAAATCTATACTGTTAATTCTCAGAACTCGGAGAGAACGTGAACACACAAAAAAAAATTTGAGTAATACTAAGTAGAAATTATAACACACAGTTAAACGCTTACTACATATTTATCTATACAGGTTATTACATTTAACCCCAACTCTGCTAAAGTGAGATTGATATAGGCTGTAAAATTATCATCTCTGGGTGGATCAAACTCTGTTACAATAGGTAACTCAACTTCTAATTGAGGAGGATCTACACTGGTATCTTCAAATGATACTTGAGGATTTCTTAACACTTGTCGTGTACGTAGGGAATAACGACATTCAGGATGATCTGACTGATCATTAGAGGTAGAGGGAACAGCAACAGGAGAATTATCAGATTCTGTCTCACTTGTCTGATTATTAGGGGTGACAGGGACTTCGTCATCATCATCGCATACTAACTTCATATGATCTAAAAGCGATTCTTTAAACTGACCCGTACTAATTTCTCTAACTTTATACTTATTGCCGTTAATATGTTCAGCTACTCTATAAGGACAAACGAACTTTTGATCGAGTTTTGGCATTGCTGAACATCTGGTACATCGTGAACTAGCTGCAAGGCTACTTTCACTAGTGACTGTGGAATTACTAATTGGTATACTCTTCTACTAGGATTACCCAACTCGGTAGTGCGATACAGTAATTCTTGGTTCATGACAAAGTCACTAATGGGTGCTGGTTGCTTCACAGAGAGAATAAGGTCTTTTTAGAGCAGGAATAGAACCACACCAGACCACAAGGGGTCTTGTCTTTGAGCAGTCTTTACATCCTCAGCAATAAATGGAGGATCAGCAGTTACTACACTGACATGACGCGACAAAGCATCAGCAACTACATTGGATTTGCATAACTGTAAAATTGCGTTCAGCCTTAGTAAGGACTCGGCTAGCAAATGCAACTAATCTCTTAAACTGAGTTTTCTTTATTCACTAAGAACTGGGAACACTTTCCTACTGGAGGAATGAACGGCACGGTGGAGTGGGAGGACTCTCCCCGGGTGAAATAGATAGCTCAATAACACAAAGTATGAGCAAAGGAGAATGGCTCTCACTATCTCTTACTGCAGGTAATAATTACTCGACACACGACACTTTACTCTGCAAAGGGCTTACTGTCAACTGGAAAGAACACTATCTGGAACACGAGGGACAACAACTGGCACTCTAGTGAATACGCTAGCAACAGAAACGGCTTTCTGCAATTGCTTTTGCATCAGCGAGAGATGCTATAACTCATTCAAGTAATCTTTCTTCAACAAAGCGTCCCCTGGAGAGGAACTACTACTTGAACTAGCAACATTGCAAGGATAGACTCAGTACTCAAGGCGGTCCGGGATACCTCCGGCACCCTAGGCATCTAAACGCTATCTTGCATGCAAGATATTGTAGGGACTGAATTCCAGACAGGAGTGACAGTAATACTAGTGACCTTGACCGCTCGGCTACGTTAATACATAATGCACAAAGCTATCAGGACTGACTTTGAACTTCACATTCCGCAGAACTGTTATAACTCTCTGATACAAGCTGTGAGAACAAACACATTGCTCAAGAGCTAGATACTGTCCTTCAGTCGGTAAGGAACTATCAGGATCACGAAGAAAACTACATTGACACTGTAACTGGGTAGGTCTAGCAGTCGGTAAGGGACTATCATGAATTTCAGCAAGGGCATTTGGAACATTAGGGGACTGAATGCCGTCATTAGCTACACTACTGTAAGGTAAATGAGACATACTTGCAATGAAAATTGCACAAAGACTAATTCAGGTAAAAATGAGAATGGTAAAATATTCACAGTACACAATAACACTATTTACCCTCCCTGTATCCTTCCCGAGCACTACTTCCCTTCCCCTGTATCCTTCCCAAGCACTACTTCCCTTCCCCTGTATCCTTCCCGAGCACTACTTCCCTTCCCCTGTATCCTCATCGAGTCCCACTCCCCCTCCCCTATATCCTCCCCGAGCCCCACTTCCCTGTATGCTCCCCGAGCCCCCCTCCCCCTCCCCTATATCCTCCCACTCCCACCTAACTCACAGTCACGGCCCCAATAAAGGTTCCGGCTATCATTTTCAGCATTTGCAATTTGGCTTCTATTCAGAGAGAAGCGTATATTTGAGGCCATCATGCAATCACAGCATCACTGGTTGCAGAGTTTAGCGGGTGCCGCGGTTCGATCCTTCTCGTGTGTTGGCCACAGATTACATGGATGATGCTGGCTGGCTGGCGTGGGGGACAAGGGCTGCAACATTATGCACATGTTGCATCACAAATTGAGCTTCCATGTGGGGAACGAATCTTCAGTGTAGACAGCAGGATCATGACTGTCAAGAATCTTCAGTGTAGACAGCAGGATCATGACTGTCAAGAATCTTCAGTGTAGACAGCAGGATCATGACTGTCAAGAATCTTCAGTGTAGACAGCAGGATCATGACTGTCAAGAATCTTCAGTGTAGACAGCAGGATCATGACTGTCAAGAATCTTCAGTGTAGACAACAGGATCAAGACTGTCAAGAATCTTCAGTGTAGACAACAGGATCAAGACTGTCAAGAATCTTCAGTGTAGACAACAGGATCAAGACTGTCAAGAATCTTCAGTGTAGACAACAGGATCAAGACTGTCAAGAATCTTCAGTGTAGACAGAAGGATCAAGACTGTCAAGAATCTTCAGTGTAGACAACAGGATCATGACTGTCAAGAATCTTCAGTGTAGACAACAGGATCAAGACTGTCAAGAATCTTCAGTGTAGACAACAGGATCAAGACTGTCAAGAATCTTCAGTGTAGACAACAGGATCAAGACTGTCAAGAACCTTCAGTGTAGACAACAGGATCAAGACTGTCAAGAATCTTCAGTGTAGACAACAGGATCAAGACTGTCAAGAATCTTCAGTGTAGACAACAGGATCAAGACTGTCAAGAATCTTCAGTGTAGACAACAGGATCAAGACTGTCAAGAACCTTCAGTGTAGACAACAGGATCAAGACTGTCAAGAATCTTCAGTGTAGACAACAGGATAAAGATTTCTAGTTAGTTTTTGGTTTCACTTTTTTTGACAAACAATTGTCCATATCATTATAAGAGAAAATTATGTTTGTTAAATGTTGGCTTTTCTCCTTTCACTGTGGAAGGCAATGATCACTATCTATCGGGTGTTTTCTTTGACAGTCACTGAACTTACTCTATACAAATCAAAATATTTTGTTTATTTCTTTGCGTAGTATACAATGTGTAGTTTACATGTAATAAAATATTGTTAACCACAAAGAAAGCCACCAGTATACATGAGCATTTCGGCCAGATTAAGCTTAGCTTAGCTTTGTATTACCTTTGTGTAAACTTTCCTAAATGAAACAGAGTATTCCAGCTTCAACATAACTCGAGAAACCCGGGTACGGGTTACGCACTGGTCTGGAGTTTTACCACTCACTTGCCATGGGTTCTAACCCCACCCGTACCATTGGTTTGATTCCAGCTTTGTTGTATAGTATAAATCTCCTCCTCTAACAAGCTTGGGCTGCAGCTGCGCAAGGTACCAGCAAGTAACAAGACACCGGGTGTGTACCAAATCCCTCGCTAAGACTGTGGCTTTGTCTATATAGAAAAGACATGACGTCAACTTGCAACCAGAATTCGGAAACCTCTGTGAAACACGGCCAGGAGAGATTTGTTTTATTCCAGCACCTTAAAAAATCACGTACGGCCCTGCCTCGCCACCGCCCTCGATAGCTGCATAAAGGAAGAACTGTTCCCACAACAGCCACCAGGTGGCTACACAAACATGTTTATGAAGATTCCTTTTATGAATAGACAAAAACAATGTAGATTACATGTCAGGACAGTTTCAAGATAGTGATCACAAACAATGATCAATACAAACAATCACAAGATAGCAAGTATAAACAATACTCAGCACATTCACAAGATAGCGATCATAAACAATTATCAATACAATCACAAGATATTGATCATAAACAATGATCAGTACAATCACAAGACAGCAATCATAAGCAATACAAACAATCACAAGATAGTGGCGAAGTAGGGAGAAGAAATAGCCACAAACGTTAAATTGACAATTGAAAACATAAAAAAGAAAAATCTCAGAGAAAGTAATGGATAGAAAACTTCTTCAGTCAAATCTAAGTGAGAAGAATTATAGGCTCTGGGGTCACATGGGAATGTGTAAATGGCACCTTGACTCTCTCTCTCTGCCACCTTTAGTCTCCATTCTGGCACTGATGCTAGTGGAAAAAAAGTCGAGGCAGGATGTAGAGGGGAGGGGAGAAAAGAGGAAAGAAAATGGGGGGAAGCTGGAAAGGAAAGGGTGAGAGAAGGGGTAGGGAAAGATGTGGCAGGGGGGAGTGATGGAGAGGTGGGAAGGGGTACTGAGGATGGAAGGGTGTATGAGATGGAAAGGGAGGGAGAGAGAAAAGACGAGGGCTAGGGAGGGAGTGAGGAGGGGAGACGAGTAGGGAGGGAGGAGGGGAGACGAGTAGGGAGGAAGAGAGGGAGGGAGGGGAAAGGACTTCAAGCGGAGAAACTCTTCACGGTTGGAGGAAGAAGAAACAAAGGTGTAAAAGGAACAAAGGTGCTAAAGTAACAAAGGTGTTAAATTTAGGGAAGAATGCAAACCAGAACGCGAGAAAAATAAATGTCCTGCAGAATGGTAGAGAAGTTAACTGACAACACTACATGATACTGACAACACTACATGATACTGACAACACTACAAGATACCCAACACTACATGATACTGACAACACTACATGATACTGACAACACTACATGATACTGACAACACTACATGATACTGACAACACTACATGATACTGACAACACTACAAATTACTGACAACACTACAGATACTGACAACACTACATGATACTGACAACTATGTACTCACTACAAGATTACTGACAACACTACATGATACTACAACACTACATGATATGCAACACTACATGATACTGACAACACTACATGATACTGACAACACTACATGATACTGACAACACTACATGATACTGACAACACTACATGATACTGACAACACTACATGATACTGACAACACTACATGATACTGACAACACTACATGATACTGACAACACTACATGATACTGACAACACTACATGATACTGACAACACTACAAGATTACTGACAACACTACAAGATACTGACAACACTACATGATACTGAGAACACTACATGATACTTACACTACAAGATTACTGACAACACTACAAGATACTGACAACACTACATGATACTGACAACACTACATGATACTGACAACACTACATGATACTGACAACACTACATGATACTGACAACACTACAAGATTACTGCAACACTACAAGATACGACAACACTACATGATACTGAGAACACTACTGATACTTACACTACAAGATTACTGACAACACTACAAGATACTGACAACACTACATGATACTGACAACACTACAAGATTACTGACAACACTACAAGATTACTGACAACACTACAAGATTACTGACAACACTTATAGAGTTGTCAGGAAGTGGAATAGTCTAGCAAGTGATGTAGTGAAGGCAGGAACCATACATAGCTTTAAGACGAGGTATGATAAAGCTCATGGAGCAGGGAGAGAGAGGACCTAGTTGCGGTCAGTGAAGAGGCGGGGCCAGGAGCTAAGTCTCGACCCCTGCAAACATAATTAGGCGAGTACAATTAGGTGAGTATACAAAACCTTACGGTACAGATCGATCCCAGGAATACCCTCCAGGTAGACTCCAGGTAGACAGAAATTCTGGCGCCATCCCAGAGCCAGAGTGAAAATAACACTGAGGGAGTCAAGTAAGAGGAACCTCTAGGAGCAAGACCATTCAAGAGGACTAGCCCTTCTTGCTAGTGAAGGACTCTTTGATCCAAGGAAGTGGAGTTACCCTCCAGTTGTAGTGGCAGCAACGACGGCGGTAGCGGTAGATGTAGCAGCAGTAATAGTAATAGCAGTATAGTAGACGGAAAAGGAAGAGAGGAGGAGGGGAGGAAGAGAGAAAATTCCAGATATCAGACGAGCACTGACAGAAGTAATGACAAGCCTCTTAAATTTGAACATTATATCGTTCTAGAGTTATATTTGCCCGATGTCTGTTGTCTGTCCGTCTCCCTCGTTCCTACAAATCAACTGAAGCTCTATACACACTTGTCTTCTTGGAATACTCTTTGATTTCTTCCTTTTGCTGTGGGAGTCATGTAGGTGAAGCAGCAATCAGCTCCGCCGAGGCTTCGCACTCTGGCAAAGCTTAGTAATAAACCTGAATGTGTCTTTAAGCGCCCATCAGATAAGTCACCCAATTAGATCGAGACTCACTGGCAGTGAAGGCTCAAGTTTTTGAGTCCGTGTCTCTCTCTTTGGTACATACCACCTGAATCGTCTCCACTTCTCCAAATAAGTTCGTAGTCAGAAACGAATTCTCGAGAATATCTGATACGGGTCGCACAGTTTGATTCAAGGGAAGGATAGCCCCAGTTCCTTTGATCAAGAACTAACTCAAAAGGATCTAGGCATCCCACTTTAAAATTATGCTATCGTTATTACGTTAGTATAAAATGCTTCACCTAGGTTAACAGCTATTAGCTTGTAAATGATCTGAGGTAGGTTAACAGCTATTAGCTTGTAAATGACCTGAAGAGGTTAACAGCTATTAGCTTGTAAATGACCTGAGTGTGACGTTACTGGTAGTTACAGCTATTAGCTTGTAAATGACCTGAGGTAGGTTAACAGCTATTAGCTTGTAAATGATCTGAGGTAGGTTAACAGCTATTAGCTTGTAAATGACCTGAGGTAGGTTAACAGCTATTAGCTTGTAAATGACCTGAGGTAGGTTAACAGCTATTAGCTTGTAAATGACCTGAGGTAGGTTAACAGCTATTAGCTTGTAAATGACCTGAGGTAGGTTAACAGCTATTAGCTTGTAAATGATCTGAGGTAGGTTAACAGCTATTAGCTTGTAAATGACCTGAGGTTGGTTAACAGCTATTAGCTTGTAAATGACCTGAGGTAGGTTAACAGCTATTAGCTTGTAAATGACCTGAGGTAGGTTAACAGCTATTAGCCTGTAAATGATCTGAGGTTCGTTAACAGCTATTAGCTTGTAAATGACCTGAGGTAGGTTAACAGCTATTAGCTTGTAAATGACTGAGGTGGTAAACAGCTTAGCTTAACTAGGGTTAACAGCTATTAGCTTGTAAATGACCTGAGGTAGGTTAACAGCTATTAGCTTGTAAATGACCTGAGGTAGGTTAACAGCTATTAGCTTGTAAATGACCTGAGGTAGGTTAACAGCTATTAGCCTGTAAATGACCTGAGGTAGGTTAACAGCTATTAGCTTGTAAATGATCTGAGGTAGGTTAACAGCTATTAGCCTGTAAATGACCTGAGGTAGGTTAACAGCTATTAGCTTGTAAATGATCTGAGGTAGATTAACAGCTATTAGCTTGTAAATGACCTGAGGTAGGTTAACAGCTATTAGCTTGTAAATGACCTGAGGTTAAAGATTAGCTGTAACCTGAGGTTAACGCTTAGCTTGTAAATGACCTGAGGTAGGTTAACAGCTATTAGCTGTAAATGACCTGAGGTAGGTACAATTAGCTTGTAAATGACCTGAGGTAGGTTAACAGTATTAGCTTGTAAATGACCTGAGGTAGATTAACAGCTATTAGCCTGTAAATGACCTGATGTAGATTAACAGCTATTAGCCTGTAAATGACCTGAGATAGGTTAACAGCTATTAGCCTGTAAATGATCTGAGGTTCGTTAACAGCTATTATCCTGTAAATTCATGTGTAAAAAATTATTTTGTTTTTGTTTCTGATACATTAAATTGTGTTGTGCATTTTGTTTTGCTTGGTTATTCATAAGTGTGCCGTCAGCGTTTGCTATCAATCTCAGTCTATTCCACTCTATCAGTCTGCTATCAGCCTGCTTATTTTGTCCCTTGCTATCAGCTTACCATCTTTTCAGGGTAGCAAGGTAACTCCATCTGGGCGCTTCTGGTTGCCATCGAGTCTGGTCGCTAGTGCACACACCTCGGTGTGTACACACTGATACACACACACCTCGGTGTGTACACACTGATACACACACACCTCGGTGTGTACACACTGATACACACCTCGGTGTGTACACACTGATACACACACACCTCGGTGTGTACACACTGATACACACACCTCGGTGTACACACTGATACACACACACCTCGGTGTGTACACACTGATACACACACACCTCGGTGTGTACACACTGATACACACACACACCTCGGTGTGTACACACTGATACACACACACACCTCGGTGTGTACACACTGATACACACACACCTCGGTGTGTACACACTGATACACACACCTCGGTGTGTACACACTGATACACACACACCTCGGTGTGTACACACTGATACACACACACCTCGGTGTGTACACACTGATACACACACACCTCGGTGTGTACACACTGATCACACACACCTCGGTGTGTACACACTGATACACACACACCTCGGTGTGTACACACTGAATACACACACCTCGGTGTGTACACACTGATACACACACACCTCGGTGTGTACACACTGATACACACACACCTCGGTGTGTACACAATGATACACACACACCTCGTGTGTACACTACTGATCACACACACCTCGGTGTGTACACACTGATACACAACACCTCGGTGTGTACACACTGATACACACACACCTCGGTGTGTACTCACTGATACACACACACTCGGTGTGTACACATGATACACACACACCTCGGTGTGTACACACTGATACACACACACCTCGGTGTGTACACAATGATCACACACACCTCGGTGTGTACACACTGATACCACACACCTCGGTGTGTACCACTGATACGTACACCACACCTCGTGTGTACACACTGATACACACACCTCGGTGTGTACACATGATACACACACACCTCGGTGTACACACTGATACACACACACCTCGGTGTGTACACACTGATCACCTGACACTATCACCCTCGGTGTGTACACACTGATCACACACACCTCGGTGTGTACACTGATACACACACCTCGGTGTGTACACACTGATACACACACACCTCGGTGTGTACACACTGATACACACACACCTCGGTGTGTACACACTGATACACACACACCTCGGTGTGTACACACTGATACACACACACCTCGGTGTGTACACACTGATACACACACACTCGGTGTGTACACACTGATACACACACACCTCGGTGTGTACACACTGATACACACACACCTCGGTGTGTACACACTGATACACACACACCTCGGTGTGTACACTGATACACACACCTCGGTGTGTACACACTGATACACACACACCTCGGTGTGTACACACTGATACACACACACCTCGGTGTGTACCACTGATCACACACACCTCGGTGTTACACACTGATACACACACACCTCGGTGTGTACACACTGATACACACACCTCGGTGTGTACACACTGATACACACACACCTCGGTGTGTACACACTGATACACACACACTCGGTGTGTACACTGATACACACACCTCGGTGTGTACACCTGATACACACACACCTCGGTGTGTACACTGATACACACACCTCGGTGTGTACACACTGATACACACACACCTCGGTGTGTACACTGATACACACACCTCGGTGTATAACACTGATCACACACACCTCGGTGTGTACACTGATACTACACACACCTCGGTGTTACACACTGATACACACACACCTCGGTGTGTACACACTGATACACACACACTCGGTGTGTACACACTGATACACACACACCTCGGTGTGTACACACTGATACACACACACCTCGGTGTGTCACACTGATACACACACACTCGGTGTGTACACACTGATACACACACCTCGGTGTGTACACACTGATACACACACCTCGGTGTGTACACACTGATACACACACTCGGTGTGTACACACTGATACACACACACCTCGGTGTGTACACTGATACACACACACTCGGTGTGTACACACTGATCACACACACCTCGGTGTTACACTGATCCAACACACTCGGTGTGTACACATGATAACACACCTCGGTGTGTACACCATGTCTCACCTCGTATCTGACCAGTGTCATACACACCTCGGTGTATCCTGACTCGTGTCTCACACTCCTGGTCTCACGTGTCTACACATCTGTATCTGACTCGTCTCTCACACTCCTGGATCCTGACCCGTCCTCACCTCTGATCCGATGTCCTCACACTCCTGTATCCTGACCAGTTCTCACACTCCTGTATCCTGACTCGTCTCTCACACTCCTGTATCCTGACCCGCTCTCCACACTCCTGTATCCTGACCCGTGTCTCACACTCCTGTATCCTGACCCGTGTCTCACACTCCTGTATCCTGACCAGTGTCTCACACTCCTGTATCCTGACCCGTCTCTCACACTCCTGTATCCTGACCCGTCTCTCACACTCCTGTATCCTGACCCGTCTCTCACACTCCTGTATCCTGACCCGTCTCTCACACTCCTGTATCCTGACCCGTCTCCCACACTCCTGTATCCTGACCCGTCTCCCACACTCCTGTATCCTGACCCGTCTCCCACACTCCTGTATCCTGACCCGTCTCCCACACTCCTGTATCCTGACCCGTCTCCCACACTCCTGTATCCTGACCCGTCTCCCACACTCCTGTATCCTGACCCGTCTCTCACACTCCTGTATCCTGACCCGTCTCTCACTCCTGTATCTTGACCCGTCTCTCACACTCCTGTATCCTTACCAGTGTCTCACAACACTAGGTTCTGTATCGTGAGTCTGAGCAGTGTCTCACAACACTAGGTTCTGTATCGTGAGTCTGAGCAGTGTCTCCACACTAGGTTCTGTATGAGCTGACCAGTGTCTCACCACTGTTCTGTATCTGAGCACAGTGTCTCCACACTAGGTCTGTATCTGAGTCTGACCGTGTCTCACAACCTAGGTTCTGTATCGTGAATCTGACCACGTGAGTCTGACGTGTCTCCACACTAGGTTCTGTATCGTGAGTCTGACCAGTGTCTCACAACACTAGGTTCTGTATCGTGAGTCTGAGCAGTGTCTCGCAACACTAGGTTCTGTATCGTGAGTCTGACCAGTGTCTCACAACACTAGGTTCTGTATCGTGAGTCTGAGCAGTGTCTCGCAACACTAGGTTCTGTATCGTGAGTCTGACCAGTGTCTCACAACACTAGGTTCTGTATCGTGAATCTGACCACGTGAGTCTGAGCAGTGTCTCGCAACACTAGGTTCTGTATCGTGAGTCTGACCAGTGTCTCACAACACTAGGTTCTGTATCGTGAATCTGACCACGTGAGTCTGAGCAGTGTCTCGCAACACTAGGTTCTGTATCGTGAGTCTGACCAGTGTCTCAACACTAGGTTCTGTATCGTGAGTCTGACCACGTGAGTCTGAGCAGTGTCTCCAACACTAGGTTCTGTATCGTGAGTCTGACCAGTGTCTCAACACTAGGTTCTGTATCGTGAATCTGACCACGTGAGTCTGAGCAGTGTCTCCAACACTAGGTTCTGTATCGTGAGTCTGACCAGTGTCTCAACACTAGGTTCTGTATCGTGAGTCTGACCAGTGTCTCAAAGCACCTAAGTTCAACATCAACATCGATGTGACTCGGGAAATACTTCAACCTTCCTGTTCTTGTTTACCATTCATTCAGAAAATTAAGCCTAGTGTGTAGGTCATAACCTGTCCAGCTGGTCTTCCTATACGATACATCTGTTTGCTGCATTACGAAGTGGACACACACACAGGCGGGGCCCAGGAGCTGTGAATCGACCCCTGCAACCATACATGAAGGTCTTCACCAAACAAAACTGGTAACTTAACAAGAGGATCAACATCTTCATACAAGAAGTGTTTATATAAACGTGTCGACGAATATAAGGGATAATCTTCCTCAATTAACTAGCAGCAGCATCTTATATATAAACCAAAGTAAAATCGTATAAGAATCCGAACTCTCCCGGAACTGAGACGAACCGACAAGGAGGATTTTGCTCCCTCCTCTGATTTTTTTTCTGAAATTTTAATGTGGAATAATTCACCCCTTAACCTGTCCTCACTCTTTCACCTAACATCACATACCCACTCACCCATTTCTCCTCCAAAAGCCTCCAGACTTGTACTTGCCCCCCTCCCCTTTGTTCTTACCTGCCTCTACCCCTACGCTTGCCCCATCCACCTACCACGTCATTTATTACACGTGAATTTCACAGCAACGTAAAAAATATAGTACTTAATTATCGTTAATGGGGAAAACGTCAAATAAAATAAAAGGGTGGGTAGGGTAATTGGGTGGGGCGGAGGAGTGGGTGGGGCGGAGGAGTGGGTGGGGCAGACGGGTAGGATGGAGAGCGGGGAATTAGTCTGGTGGAAGAAAAATTGCGGGAAATAAAGTGAATTTTGCAATAAAAATATATTAGAGAATTTTGTGTTTAAATAAGAAAATTATTCCAGGAAAATAAGAGTTATAGGATGAAAATTTGTGAAGAAAATATTGTATTAGGAGTTAAAGCCTCTTCAGTAATACATACATACATACATACTACACACAGACAGGCACACACACACACACACACACATATATATATATATATATATATATATATATATATATATATATATATATATATATATATATATATATATATATATATTTATTACATAATATGGTACAAAAGATTTGAGAGATACATGTCTAGTACATATTGTTACATGTTTGTCACTGATTATAATGCGAAAATCTCATCCAGCTCTTCCGAGCTGGGGCGCGTGCTCAGAATACAACATGCATTACCCCTCTGAACAGCAGCTGAGTCGCTGGAACAGAAAACTAGCTGCCCTGGGATCCTAGTTACCCTGTTGAGTCTTTTGCCCAGCTCCTTGAGGAACTTAGATGCACTCTTTCCCCATGAGCCAAGGGTCTCTGAGCCTATGGGAACAAACATATAACATATATGAATCCCTTCATAAATGTTACTTTGCTCACACTCCAACAGCACGTCAAGTATTAAAAACCATTTGTCTCCATTCACTCCTATCAAATACGCACACGCATGCTTGCTGGAAATCCAAGCCCCTCGCACACAAAACCTCTTTTACCCCCTCCCTCCAACCTTTCCTAGGCCGACCCCTACCCCGCCTTCCCTCCACTACAGATTTATACACTCTCGAGGTCATTCTGTTTCGTTCCATTCTCTCTACATGTCCGAACCAAAATACATGTCCGAAGACAAAATACATTAACAAAATACATTGACAAGAATACAATAGGGAGTAAAACAACATAGATAACAACTCAGAGCTACATGTCAAATACTTCGTCCAGCTCCCCGGTAGTGGGCCGCGTGCCCAGAACGCTGCAGGCATTTCCCCTCTGGATCGCAACACTGAGTCTCTGCATCAAGGTACGTAGCAGTTTTGCCACACAGCCAGACCCCAGATAATAAGTATGGGCGCCTAACTGAAGCTAGGCGGTGTATCCCATACCCCAGAGAAGCTGGCTTGTGATAAGTTACTTCGTCTTATAATTGCTCCTGCACGCCGGGTAGTGCCGGAGTGCCGGAGTGCCGGTGACCTGTCAGCGACTCAAACTCAACTATCACACTCCTAAGCTGAGTCATTAGGTAACGGACTCTTACTTACATACCACTAATAATAATAATAATAATAATAATAATAATATGAAAAAAACCGAAAAAAACAAGATGAATTATGAGTAGGAGAATAGAACACGAACGCAACTGGACACTGGACTGCCTTTTCAAACAGGCAACCAGCAAGAGAAGTGCAACAAAAATATATGTAGGAACATGAAAGCAACAAGGAGAATATATGATAACTTGGGTAGAGGGAAGGTCATCAAAGAGAGTGCTCCATCTACATTATAGGGAGGGTGGGTGCGGTCCACCGATGACGGATGATCCAACTCCATAACACCTACTCATATATTGCAGTGAAGAGCCGGATGGATGAATGTTATCATGCGAGGGTGACGACACCAATACTATGGATACGTTTAAAGATAACTCATATTAAGTGTATTTATGGAGCTCATTCCTCACGAAGTGCTGTGCTGGAGAACCTATACATGAAACATCGAAGTAGAGCTAGTTTTCTATTTTATTCCCTCTTGGCTCCGAAATGTTGACGACATACTTACCATAGTTCCTAGACAATTCGATATCCCTGTACTAAAACACACACACAACCAGGTCGAACCCTCAGTCAAATTCACGCTCGACGAAGTCGACGGCACTCTTCCTCTCCTCGATGCTCTACTCTGTGAAGCTGACCATAAGCAACGTTTTAAAGTCTACAGCAAATAACCATCCTTCGTACCCTCCGTACCAGCAGCAGTGAAATCCTTGAAGAATGCTTTTTCCCGGAAGAAGTGTTTTCGAAACCTCACTTTCCTTGTCACTGTATCAGACATTGCAGACGCTATGCGCATATCATCTTGAACTCACCTAGACCAGACACCACCGAAAATGATTTTTTTTATTTTTGCCGCAAAAGCAGCTAGTTTATTGTGCATCCCATATCCATCTTATGGATGGTATAGCAAGAGCATACGGATACACAAAAAGCCTAGGAACTAGGCCCCAAAAGGGTTTATATCTGCAATTGACTTATTTGCCGCAAGCAAATTTAGGATATTTGCGTAATAAGTCTGGTATAATATTTTCATTAATAAGATATCTTGACATACTGCATAGGTTATTACACTGTCTCTCTATATTCCTCATAAGTGGACAGGAAGGTTCAAGAAGGTGACCATAAGACTAACCACATGCTTTGCATTTAATCATCAGTCTGTCTGAAAAACTGCCAGAAGTACTTGTAACCAAACCTAAGTCTGGCTACTACAACATCAGTTGATCTCTTCACATTGCAAGTTGCTCCATAAACATACTTATCTGCATTTATGTTATCATAGTGAGTGATAGATGTACTCAGGCTTCTGGTATAAACCTTGGTAATTTATACCGACAAATTGGTTTAAAAAGACGTGAGCAACCACTAGGACATATTTATTATAATCGTGTCTTTTTTTAAACCACTCAGGCTTCTAACTGCATTCCTATAATATTCAGCTTCATTATTTACATTTCTCTTAATATTATCCCTAATGATTGACACAGACACGCCATTCACATTTTCTGAATTCAGAGTATACTTTCTTTGGCTAAAGAAGTAATTCAATATGTGATGGAATCCATCAATATTGTACATTAATACTTTTTTTCCTCTGATTTCTTAGTATTTACTGTATATCATGCTTCTCCAATCAGCATGTTGTTATAGTCATTACGCGAATCAAGAGTCTTCAGTGATAACATGGAATCAGTAATAATCACAGAGTCATAAGTTAAATTTAGTGCTATTAGGATGGCAAACAATTCAGTTTGCAGTGCAGACGCCCAGCTGCCAATTCTTACGCTCAACTCAGCATAGTTCCTATCGTTCTTATCTAGGAAGGTAGCATAAAGAACAGATGTAGCCCTGCCAACAGACTCCTGCTTAGATATATTACAAACAGTTGAACGAGATATTTCTTCTTGAGCAGTTGCCTTTACAAGTGATTTAAGGGAGGGATTACTAGTGGTCAGCTTCTCGGGAGAGGCTTGCAAGTATGTGATATTAAATGAGCACATTTTCCATGGAGGAATGAAATGCTCTTCTTGTTTACAGCGGATTATAAAACTTAATATACGATACCACCGAAAAAAACACATAGTCTCCAACATTCTCTCTAACATCGAGTTCCAATAGCCACCACTGCCTCCATTACAGTCAATGATGACATCTCCAATAAGAAACACCACCAACAGGTTCAAGCTTTTGCAGGGGTATGCACAATCCTTTGCGACGAGTGTGACCTCTCTCTCTCTCTCTCTCTCCACACATTACACACAACACACGAAAAAACTACAACAGGCCAAATGTCTATTGACAAGTTCCTTTGAAAACTGGTAACTAACCATTATGCCAGCAGAGCAGACGACTTGAAGAACTCCCACAACCACTTAATTATAAAGCACGACTCATAGCGGAGGAAGAAGACACCCAGAGACGCCTGACTCAATATCAAGGCTCATCAGCATACCAACAATATCAACCAGAACAATGGTGTCTACCACAGCTGAGCCTCTTGCCAGGAAACTTCTTGATCGTCATCCCGCATAGCAACAGATCATAGCATGGAGGAACACTGCAGCAGGCCTACTGGTCCATGCTGGACAGGTTCTTAAATCCAACACATGTTTGTTCAACCTGTTTTTAAGCTACCCAAGATTATACACCTCACCTGACTCTTCACCTCACTATACAGACATACAGGTGAGCACAAATAGGAAACTCATGTCTCGCGTTCAGCAGACGGAGTATCAAGCCTCCACAACGTCTTGCGCTGAATGACGCACAAGGGTTTAGCGCTTAACATGAATTTTATATAATATATATATACTCTTCTCTCTCTCCAGGCAGATGTGTTTGTGACTTGATAATGCACACTGTGTGGGCGAAACGTTGTCAATAGAGGATCGTATTATTTTAGAAATGGCTAGTTTATTGTGTAAGGAACGTGTATGGTAGTGTAGAAGCATACATATCCAGTCAATGAGTCAAATTCTATGGATTTTGACAAACGAACGTTTAACTCTTATGAGAGTTTGCCCCACCACTCCTTCAACAGTGAATTTTAATTACTTTTACTCTCCAACTGATGATCTTTATTGTTATCTTTCACAGTCTCGCTTAAATGTTGACATTCTAATGTTTCCCTTCATCCTGGTCTCACCCTTCAAAATATTGTTTTTTCAGTATTGTTGATATATTTGAGAATGTCATTTGTTGTGGCCATACTAAGGTAGTTAAATCCCAGATTTAACTACCTTAGCTTGCACTCTAAAGTTTTATTAAAAACTTGAGCACGATGCATGCTGTTGTGGGATACTGCAAGCAAGTGGGTAGTGGTGGTGGCAGGGTGGCTGGTGGGTTGTTGAAGGTGGTAGTGGGTTGGTAGATCGTGGTGGTAGGTTAGCCGGCGGTGGTGGCGGGTTGGTAGTGGAAGGATGGAAGATGCTGGGAGAAGAGAACATAGGGTTTACACGAAAACTAGTTTTAATACGACAATTGCTCTCATCATCTAACAAGAATGTTATCCCTCACCGCACCCATCTCCATGGTCCCTCAATACCACCCTTCTCAGTCCATAAGAACTCGTCGGGACCGTCTTAGGATGGTCAGAGGAACACTCATTTAATACAGAGAAAGGCCCTACCTCTGAGTGGCTTTTCACCGCACGAGTGGAGATATTTCAAAAGCCATTAGCATAACCCGGCTGGGAGGTGGGAGGTGGTTGACGCAGAGGAGAAGAAGAGATGGAGGAGGAGAAAGACCAGACAACTGAGAAAGAGGACGAACAAGAAGAGCAGTTATTGTGGGAAGGGACAGTATATTGTAAGAAGTAGGGTCGAAAAGAAGATAATGACAAGCAGAAAAGTCATCTAATAGATAAAATTCTTAAGCTAAATAAACATGCTTAAGGGATTACTCTCACACACAATGTTTATAGGACTCAGTGAAAGGAAGTGACAAAGGGTGGTAGGAACATGACCAACACACACATCCTGCTGGTGTGTGTGTTAGGTTAGGCTCTCTCACAACACACACACACACACACACACACACACACACACACACACACACACACACATACAACATATTCACACACACACACACACACACACACACACACACCAACACACACACATACAACATATTACACACACACAGGGCCAGAACGTTTCAGAGATGGAACACAGAAACAAGGGGACACAACTGGTAGTTTAAAACTTAGATGAGTCACAGGGATGTTATGAAGTATTCTTCAGCCTTAGAGTTGCCAGGAAGTGGAACAATCAGGGAGTGAAGTAGTGGAGGCAGGATCCATACATAGCTTTAAGAAGAGGTACGATAAGGTTTTCGGAGCAGGAAGAGAGTGGACCATAGAAGCGACTAGCGAAGAGGCGGGCCAGGAGCTATGAATCGACCCCTGCAACCACAAACAGGTGAGTACAATAAGCAAAGGAGATAAGTGGTATAAAATACCGACATGATGAAAAATAGACATAAATGTAGTATAATACGACTCTTTATTGAATACGTTTTGCCCCACATCACTTGATAAAGGACAACTAATGTGACATTTTACTGTGGCAACGTTTCGCTCTCCAGGAGCTTTATCAAGCCGTCACATTAGTTGCACTTGTGTCCTTTTACCTAACATATTGACTTGATAAAGTGCACTGTGTGGGCAAAACGAAGTCAATAAAGGATCGCATTAGTTAAACTCATGAACAACGGTAAATTTAAACCGACTGATGTGAATTAGTCTCGTCACATTTTCTCTTCAACTCCCACATGGAGTCCGCTGTCACTCTGATACTTCCCGATGTTGGGAAAATAATGCCTGCAGGAGACAACAGAATTCTCCCCAGAGAAGCCCAGGAAACCAGTGTTGACACGAGACGTATCGAAAAACAAAAAATTCTTGGACACAAGAGACGAAAATATTTTTCGCCACGAAATCTTTACAAGACCAAAAGTTCCTGCGCGGTGGAACCCGGGGCTAAGCACCAGACCGCTGCACAACCCTGCTTTATTATTCCCACAGAGAGGTGTGAAACCCGGGTTTAAGCTCCTACAAGAGGTATTAAACCGGATCAGAGCTCCGAAGGGATGTATGAAACCCGGATCTAAGCTACTAAGAGATGTATAAAACCCGGATCTAAGCTACTAAGAGATGTATGAAACCCGGATCTAAGCCCCCTAAGAGATGTATGAAACCAGATCTAAGCCCCCTACGAGAATTATGAAACCCGGATCTAAGCTCCTACGAGAGGAATGAAACCCGGATCTAAGCTCCTACGAATATTATAAAAATCGGATTTAAGCTCCTACGAGTATTACGAAACCCGGATTTAAGCTTCTACGAGAGAGGTGTAACCCGGATCTAAGCTCAAAGACATTAATTAAACACAATACGCGGTTTCTGGCAGTTTATTTGAAAGACGTCTCGGCCACGCGGGACTTAATCATTTCTCATGGTGAGAAATTATTAAAGCCCCTAGTGCGCGAAACGTTTTCTCGATAAAAAGACACAAACAGTACATTGTGTCTTATAAACATACCTGCTATACTACAACTCTGATCTAAGCCCCAAGACTGTTGCAGAACCCAGAACAACGCCCCAGACAACAATAAAAGCCCGAACTACACTCCAGGTAGCTGTAGAATCCGAAACTAAACCTCAAACAGCAGTAGAACCCGGAACTACACCCAGACAGCAGCAGAACCCGGAACTACATCCAGGACAGCTATAGAACATGAAACAACAAACCCCCAGACAACTATAGAACATTAAACTACTCCCCAAAAGAGTCGCAGAACCTGGAACCTAGGTGATCAGAGCGGCGTGTAGAACCCAGAACTAAATCCAGGATATCTATAGAGCCCGGAAATACGCCCCGAGAGAGCCGTACAACCCGGAACTGAGGTGACAAGAGAGGTGAGTGTATATATACAAGAGAAAGTCTGGTCACTTAAGAGAGGGTGAACGTGTCAAGAGGAGCGACTGTAGCCGGACATTAGCGACGCTGGTTCTGACGACCATCTCATATAATCCACCAAAATTGAAGACAAAATTGAAACACGGAGCTCTGGAATATGTCCGGAATGTTCCAATACTGTATTCAATTTCGCCGGATTTACGAGACGGGGGCGAGGTGGCCATAGTGAAGGAAGGAGGGGAGTGGAAGGGGAAGGAAGGAGGGAGGAGAAGGGAAGGAAGGAAGGGGAAGGGAAGGAAGGAGGGGAGGAGAAGGGAAGGAAGGGGAAGGGAAGGAAGGAGGAGGAGAAGGAAGGAAGGAAGGGGAAGGAAGGAAGGAGGAGGAGGAGAAGGGAAGGAAGGGAAGGGAAGGAAGGAGGGAGGAGAAGGGAAGGAAGGAAGGGAAGGAAGGAAGGAGGGAGGGGAAGGGAAGGAGGAGGGGAGGGAAGAGAAGGGAGGAGGGAGGGGAAGGGAAGGGAAGGAGGGGAGGGGAAGGAAGAAGGGGAGGGAAGGAAGGAAGGAGGGAAGGGAAGGAAGGAAGGAGGGGAGGAAGGGAAGGAAGGAGGGAGGGAAGGAAGGAAGGAGGGAGGAGGGAGGGAAGGAAGGAGGGAGAGGAAGGGAAGGGAGGAGGGAAGGAAGGAAGGAGGGAGGGGAAGGAGGAAGGGAGAGGAAGGGAAAGGAGGGGAGGGGAAGGGAAGGGAGGAGGGAAGGAGGAAGGAAGAAGGAGGAAGGGGAGGGAAGGGAAGAAGGAGGGAGGGAAGGAAGGAGGGAGGGAAGGGAAGGAAGGAGGGAAGGAAGGAGGAGGGAAGGGAAGGAGAGGGAGTGTAAGAAAGTAGAGTGAAGGAAGGAAGAAGGAGGGGGGGAGTGAAGGGGACTGCTAACTTTTTAAAGTTACTTGAGTGATTGAACAGTAACAATCATCTCTTAACTTATTTAAATTGTTGCTGTGTGAACGTTTTTAATCATATTGGCCTCTCTCTCTCTCTCTTTTATTTTTTTACATAAAGACTTTTACAAGGTTAGGTTAAGGGTTCTCTCTGCTTCTCCTCTCCTCACCTCCTCCAGCTGACACTTCACACGACAAACACTCTCCACTAGTCGTCACAACGACATTTTCTTCTTTTGCTGTCTCCAGTCAGCCTTCTCCAGGGAGACTTTTCCAGTCTCCTTCATAGACTTTACAGTCTCCAGTCATTCTCTTACGGCGAGATTTTCTCTGTCGTCTCCATAACAGACTTTACAGTCTCCAGTCAGTCTATTCCAGAAAGATCTCTCCTTCTAGATAAACTTTATAACTGAGAAATCCATTAAAATTATAGACTAAACCTCAGATATTTGTCATTCTTCTTCTATATTTACGTTTCTGATTTTGTGAGTCCATTTAAAGAAGAAATTTTTATAGTTTAAGGGAAAAGCACAAGAGAAATAATTACATATCTGTGTGACAAACTCTCTTCCACTGTCTGTTCTCTCTCTCTCTCTCTCTCTCTCTCTCTCTCTCTCTCTCTCTCTCTCTCTCTCTCTCGTTATCACTGGCTCTCACTTCTCTCTTACTCTTCACCACAAAGTCAATCCCTCAATAAGCACCAGTAGGGTGCAACTCTCACCTAAACCTCACATATAGAAATATTCTAATAATTTGCAACGAAATTACTATGAAAAATAAAGAATAAGAAGAGATATAGCAAGAGATGAAGGCCATGACGCTAGGAGAACGGAGAACCAGAGGAGACACGGTTATGTCAAACAAGGATATTCCCAGGAAGAGACAGTTGACGAACCAGGACAAAGGTTGCCTGAATTAATTACCTTTTGGTAATCCTCTTATGCATGACGTTAGGGTGTTGAAAAATCCCCTTACACTTAGTTTGACTTGTCTCCTGTTGTACTCTCGTTGCGGTTTTTTTAATATATAAAGGCATATATATAGGCAATTAGCAAGAACTCATTTAAAATTAAGTCTCTAAAAAAATTTCTTATACGTTTAAAGACATTTTTTTCATTTATGTTAATGTAAAAATTAATAATTTTGCACAAAAAGAACCTTAGAAAACTTACCTAACCTTATTATAATAAGTGCAATTTAATTTAGCCTAATCTAAATATATATCAGATAAGATTATAGTAATTTAATAATAAACCAACACAATGAAATATATTTTTTTTCGTTAGGTTCAGAACGATTTTTTGCGAAATTATTGCATGCACAAATTTTCGCTTGCCTTATTCGGCAAGAAGAGTGTTGCTGTTTAAGCCAAAATAGCAATTTTTACCTATTCGCCACGATATATATATATATATATATATATATATATATATATATATATATATATATATATATATATATATATATACAAAAAGGCATTGCTCACACCTTTTTCTTCGTTGCCGTGGACAGTACGACCTTCAAGCATCATTGTAGTGGCAAACGGTAACCGGCTACACAGGGATATACTGTACAGATAATGACGGTAGAGAGATTAACATGCAAATATCATTGAGAACACATAGGTATAACAGTCACTGATCACGTCAGATAAAACACACACAAACACACACAGAGGAGAATTAAATAGGATGAGGACCTGGACGGGCTGCAAGCCTGGTCCAGTAACTGGCTCTTTGAATTTAACCCCCCAAATGCAAAGTCATGATGATCGGGGAAGGGCAAAGAAGACCGTAGACAGAATACAAGCTAGGTGGCCAAAGACTGCAAACCTCACTCAAGGAAAAGGATCTTGGGGTGAGTATAATACCGAGCACATCTCCTGAGGCGCACATCAACCAAATAACTGCTGCAGCATATGGACGCCTGGCAAACCTGAGAACAGCGTTTCAATACCTCAGTAAGGAATCGTTCAAGACTCTGTTTACCGTGTACTTCAGGCCCATGCTGGAGTATGCAGCACCAGCTTGGAACCCACACCTGGTCAAGCACGTCAAGAAATTAGAGAAAGTGCAATGGTTTACAACAAGACTAGTTCCTGAGCTAAGGAGAATGCCAAACGAAGAAAGGTTAAGGGAAATCGGCCTGACGAAACTGGAGGACATGAGGGTTAGGGAAGACATGATAAGGAAATACAAAATACTGCGAGGAATTGACAAGGTGGACAGAGACAGGATGTTCCAGAGATGGGACACAGAAACAAGGGGTTACAATTGGAAGTTGAGGACTCAGGTGAGTAAAGAGATGTTAGGAAGTATTTCTTTAGTCATAGAATTGTCAGGAAGTGGAATAGTCTGGCAAGTGACATAGTTGAGGCAGGAACCATACATAGTTTTAAGACGAGGTATGATAAAGTTCGTGGAGCAGGGAGAGAGAAGACCCAGTAGCGATCAGTAAAGAGGCGGGGCCAGGAGCTATGAATCTACCTCTGCAACCACAAATAGGTGAATACAACAGGAGCTGTGAATCGACCCCTGCAACCACAAATAGGTGAGCACACATAACTAATGACGACGCTCTCAGTTAGGACGGATTAAAAATTTATATTATGTAATTTTCTGTGTAATGAGTTTCTCTTGCTTCAAAGGCAATATAATTATCCACAGTGAAGGAGACTGATACAGTCATCTTATTGATGAGGGAACACTTAGTCTTACTATCCCAGTGAGGCAGCTACACTCCCTCATGCATCTACACCCACGCAGCTACACGCTAGCAGTTACACTACATCGTGCAGCTACCCCCCCCCTCCTCATGCAAGACACCCCCTGACTGTAAAACGACCTTTCGATCGTCAGGAGATTTCACATCCCCCCCCCTCCCGCTTTCTTTCTTTCCCCTTTGAATCCAAAAATAGTCCATTGAACACTTTCTTTAACAAAATAGTCTGATCCTAAAATGTTTTACATAAGCTTTAACACACAAACAAACTCTCTAGTGCAAGAACCAGTTACACAATGATCAAGACATCTTCCTGGTGCCAGAACCAGAAAGAAAAATCTTCCTGGTGCCAGAATCAGTAAGAAAAACGTTTCCCTGGTGCCAGAACCAGTAAGAAAGTCTCCCTGGTGTCAGAACCAGTAGCAAAAACATCTACCTTGTGCCAGTGTAATGAATGCCTCTTTGAATAATATATATATATATTTTTTTTTTTTTTTTTTTTTCAACAAGTCGGCCGTCTCCCACCGAGGCAGGGTGACCCAAGAAGAAAGAAAATCCCCAAAAAGAAAATACTTTCATCATCATTCAACACTTTCACCACACTCATACATAATCACTGTCTTTGCAGAGGAGCTCAGATACGACAGCTGAGAAAAGTCCCTCCCAGCTGTCACTATCTCAGACCCCTCCTTTAAAGTGCAGGCATTGTACTTCCCATTTCCAGGACTCAAGTCCAAATAAATCAATTAACTGGTTTCCCTGAATCCCTTCACAAAATGTTACCCTGCTCACACTCCAACAGATCGTCATGTCCCAAAACCATTCGTCTCCATTCACTCCTATCTAACACGCTCACACATGCTTGCTGGAAGTCCAAGCCCTCGCCCACAAAACCTCCTTTACCCCTTCCCTCCAACCTTTTCTAGGACGACCCCTACCCCGCCTTCCTTTCCCTACAGATTTATACGCTCTCCAAGTCATTCTACTTTGATCCATTCTCTCTAAATGACCAAACCACCTCAACAACCCCTCTTCAGCCCTCTGACAAATACTTTTAGTAACTCCACACCTTCTCCTAATTTCCACATTCCGAATTTTCTGCATAATATTTACACCACACATTGCCCTTTGACAGGACATCTCCACTGCCTCCAGCCTCCTCCTCGCTGCAGCATTTGCAACCCATGCTTCACACCCATATAAGAGTGTTGGTACCACTATACTTTCGTACATTCCCTTCTTTGCCTCCATGGATAACGTTTTTGTCTCCACAGATACCTCAATGCACCACTCACCTTTTTTCCTTCATCAATTCTATGGTTAACCTCATCCTTCATAAACCCATCCGCTGACACGTCAACTCCCAAATATCTGAAAACATTTACTTCTTCCATAATCCCTCTCTCCAATGTGATATCCAATTTTTCTTTATTTAAATCGTTTGATACCCTCATCACCTTACTCTTATCTATGTTCACTTTTAACTTTCTACCTTTACATACACTCCCAAACTCGTCCACTAACCTTTGCAACTTTTCTTTAGAATCTCCCATAAGCACAGTATCATCAGCAAAAAGTAACTGTGTCAACTCCCATTTTGCATTTAATTCTCCATAATTTAATCCCACCCCTCTCACCAACACCCTAGCATTTACTTCTTTTACAACCCCATCTATAAATATATTAAACAACCATGGTGACATTACACATCCCTGTCTATATTCGGTATACAGATGTCAGGCATGCCTCTTCGATTTAGAATCAGGACCTGCTGACTTAAGGTCTAAAGGTTATAAACAAGACTCAGCACACCTTGTTGTGAGATCTCCTACCTTAATCAGCTTTGGGTACAGGGAAGGTCATTGGCCTCTTTTAGACCACGTGTTATGGTTAAAGGGAGAAGAAAAGTCACATGACCTCTTTTAGACTGTGTTATAGTAATAAAAAAAGAGAAAAAGGAGAGAAGAGAGCAGTGAAAGAGAAGTGCAAGTGTAGACAGCCTGACTGTCTGCATAGACAGCCATGCTGTCTGCCAGCTGAGTTCATATTTCGTGCCATGCTAGTTTCCATAGTATTCCGCCAGAGGGCAAGCCTGTAGGCATACCCATGTGAGTCTGCCTCACCCCTGCCTCTCCCTCACTTGGCGCCCAAACTTCAGTCAGTCAACAGGCCTAACTCCTCTCCCTCTCGCAAGGGGCATGGCCCTGGGCCATGGCCACAGACACGCAGCCTGTTACCCGCACCTTTATTACAAATAAAGTAAGAAGCCTCCGAAGTCTTATCATTGCATTCCCACGCCTCCAAAACGCCAAATAACATTGGTTATACAAGTAGTCAGTGGGGATGTGACCAACACAGTGCAGATCGAATGTTGTTCTGACTGGTCTGGCAGATACGAACGAACAAATTATGACCTGAGCTTTGGTAAGATGGGGAAGGAAGAAGGATGGGTAAGGATGGAAATATGGGAAAAGGGTGGGTGGGTGGAGTGTAGGTGGGGTAATAAAGGTAAGTGGCCTAACCACTTTGGTGCATTTCAAAATGTGTGTGTGTGTGTGTAGTGTTATTAATGAAATCAATTTTAATGAATGGGGTATAACACTCTACCCATCAGTTTCACACAGTTATAACAGCTGTATAACTGCATGACGCTGAGTTGGCAGTGGATATACTTTTTGCAACTGCCTTTTTTGGCAGATACACAATGTACAGACTTTGGCTGTCACAGTATACAGACTTAGGCTGTGAGTACTGTATCCTGGATTTTTCCTACAGTATTTGCTTCCTCGTTAATAACATCAGCCTCTTATTACATTGTGATTTTAGTATTGGTAAGAGAATTAATGAATATATAAATAGAAGATTATTAATTGTAACTGTAGAGTAACTGTGTATTATAGAACTGCAACCTCATTATCTCAGTAAATTACTGTAGTTATATAAAAAAATCAAATTCTCTTTTTATTATATATATATATATATATATATATATATATATATATATATATATATATATATATATATATATATGCAAGACATTTATCTACAATCTCTATATTATACGCTATTCCAAGATGTATCTGGCCACTGGTGAAGAGTGGAGTCATAGAAAATTGTGCAGTGAAGAATAAATGAAAGACCTCCGAGCCATTAAAGTGGGTGGCTAATTAGCCAGTAATGAGTGATTAATTAAACACTTAAGCCAGATTAGAAGTAGGCTGTGGGGACACGACCCTTCTGACACGAGAACTAGTAACAAAATGAGGAAGAATACTACCTCCCTGAATCAAGAACAAGTTACACACTAATCCACAGAAACAAGTTCCACCACAAACTCAGTAAAATCCAGAAGCTCGCGAATTCCGAGTCTTAATTTCCTCTCTAGCGTCCATCTGAACGTTGCCAGAAAGTTAAATCTTCTCCTTTACGAGGGATCTAAAACCTTAATCCTCCTGAACTCTGGCATTCAAGACTGGACCAGTGTGGTAATGTCTCATTACGCTGCCTGAGGAACAGTGGATCAGTGTAATGTCTCATTATGCTGCCTGAGGAACAGTGGACCAGTGTAATGTCTCATCATGCTGCCTGAGGGACAAATTGGCCAGTGTGGTAATGCTTCATTATGTTGGAAATAAATGGTATAAAATACCGACACAATGGAAAGATAAACACATAAGCAGTATAATGTGATCCTTTATTGACAACGTTTCGCCCACACAGTGGGCTTTATCAGTCACAAACAGATCTGTTTGTGACTCGATAAAGCCCACTGCGTGGGCGAAACGTTGTCAATAAAGGATCACATTATACTGCTTATGTGTTTATCTTTCTTTCATTATGTTGCTTGAGGACTGGGCCAGATGTAGTAATGCAGTTATAGAGTTATTATAACGTAGTCTAACAGAGCCTGGAGTTATTATATCGTAGTCTAACAGACCCTAGTGTAGTCGATAGTCTTTAAAACCCCACAGTAATTAACCATCCTGGTGCGAGAATGGGTTGCCATACTACACAATGGATGGTCGTAATCTGAGGTCCAAGAGCTGGAAAACAATATCTCGCAGACAACAAGAAGCGACACATTGCCAGCTCCCACATAAAAGGCAATCAACTGAGCTCAACAACTCTTATACACACAGACTGCCATGACCACATTTCCTAATTAACTTAATAGCTTTCGAAATGGCCCAGTCCTCTTTTTCTCCCCACTCAAACTCGACTTAATTAAAGCCAGAGTGTTTGCGACAAGAGTTGCAACAGCAGCAACAACAGCAGCAGCAGCACCACCACCACCAACACCTGCCTCTCCTCTCATTTCGTTTCGTGTTAATGAGAATTTAAATATGACATTAGTGGAAATATTTGTGTTAAAATAGTAGAGGTAATAACAATATCTACATTAAAACATGATGTCAATAATAATAATGTTAATAATAATAATGCTAATAATGTATTCGCATTAAAATATTAATAAAAAATGCGTCAAATAAATGCACCATAAATACCGTTCTAGCTTAATTAATCTGAACCAGATTTAAAATATGCAAAAACGATAGTAATTTAAGCCGGTTCGAATCCCAGCATTCCCTATACAATATGGTACTTTCATGATACGTTGAAATATGGTCAGTTATCGGTTAATTGCACTACGATCATTAAGGCTGCATGGTGACCTTCTCACCAACAGGCAAGAATACTGTAAGTCCCAAAATAGGGATTAAACTCAAAACGTATATATGCTGTGAGGAATACATCTCTCGGTGTATATATCCTGTATAGCATGAGTAATATTCATCATGAGTAATATTCAACAACTGCAATATTAACCTTAGCTCTGTCAATCTATTGAGAAATATGAATATTTATAAACTATTCTCCCACTGTCGACAGATAAAATGGGTGGAAAAAACATAACGAATATTTGGGTGGCGCTGCGACATAAATTCCTCATTGAATATGGAAGCAATAAACGATTTGCAGAAGCGTAAACACTGCCCTTCCCGCCCGCCAGGGGTCAGTCAGTTCGCGCGCTTCTCGACCTCTGTAACACTCAGTGTAAACACAAAACAGCTGACGACGTAAGCACAAAACAGCTGATGAGAGTCCTCTCCGGATGGTACACGCAGAACACATGCACCTCCAGGACCACAACAGTGACGTCAACATTAGCACAACCACGACAGTGACGTCAACACTAGCAGAACCACGACAGTGACGTCAACACTAGCACAACCACGACAGTGACGTCAACGCTAGCACAACCACGACAGTGACGGCAACAGGCGAACATCAACTGACATCAGACCGAGCCACAGCAGTGATGTCAACAACCATACCACAGCAGTGACATCAACACAGGAGACAACAGTGACATCATCATAATTACAGCAGTGACATCACCATAATTACAGTAGTGACATCAACGAGAGAGAACGGTGGCATCAACACAAGGCACACAACAGATGATATCAACACAAATCACAGCAGTGACATCAACGTTAAAGCTAACATAGGTAACATCAACACCAACCCTCATAGAACCCCATCATCGACCCCCCTCCCTCCTCCCATCCCAACCTCTCATACGAGAGATTTAAGATCGACTGTCTTAAAAGACTAAAGATTAATAGCGCTTACCTCTCAAAAGTTTAAAAAAAGGGGTAATTTCAATAAATTTTAAAGGCGAGCGTATATATGATTGAGCACTTAAGAGCTGAGGATCTGACGCAACGCTGATCTCTACAGTCTGTATTTTTCCACATGTTTTGTCCTCTTAACATTGAGAGGTCGGTAAAAAATTATAAAATATGCAATGGTGTTTACACAGTGTGTGTGCGAGAGAGAGAGAGAGAGAGAGAGAGAGAGAGAGAGAGAGAGAGAGAGAGAGCTGATCAGCATTCCCTTGGAATTTTGATCTAAGGAATTTCAGCTCATTTCACCAGTATCGGATCAAACCTGCTTACTCCCTCCCATTTCCCAATGTGCTGTAAGACCACACTACCTACGATTTAGCGCCCCCATATTAATAAATCACATCACTGACTTTTAGACGTAACATCACCATAGACAATGGATACATCCAGCACCGTGTTAACACAAATTACTAAGAGTATATTCAACATTATTAAAAGTGTATATTCAACACTAATAGCATATATTTAACTCTGAAAGTACATATTCAACATTAAGAGTGTTGTACACCAGACCACTGTTGGTCTAGTGTACTCATCTTTGTTGGTGGCAGCTCTAGACCCTAGAGCCTCTGCCAGGTTCTCGTCTCCGATGTCTGCTGTCTAATTACCCACCAGGGCTGTCAACAAGTGATTATGACCAGGGTTAATAAACACCCTACTTTTAACATATATTATTCAAATATGTCAGGTATATCATCTTGAAGTCATAAGATAACATAAGATTTCGTTCGGATTTTTAATCCCAAAGGGTTAGCCACCCAGGATAACCCAAGAAAAGGCAGTGCGTCATCAAGGAATGTCTGTCTTATTTCCATTGGGGTTCTCAATCTTGTCCCCCAGGATGCGACCCACTCCAGTCGACTAACACCCAGGTACCTACTTGCTGCTAGGTGAAGAGAACAACAGGTGTAAGGAAACGCGTCGAAATGTTTCTACCCCGCCGGAAATCGAACCCGGGCCCTCCGTGTGTGAAGAGAGAGCTTTGCCAGCCAGGCCACGGGACCACCAATAGGCGACCCTTACCTGTGTTTTGGGCTTAGGCCTGCCCATCACTGCCTTGAGTGGTTAAAAAGAATAATGCCCCTAGGTATATTATCAGGTTCGAGACATATATTTTCGAATTTTTCCATGTCTTGGGAAATAACAACATCCCCAGACAAACACGTGGGTGTAATAGATTGCAGATATTTCTGCAAGGGAGGGGGAGTTCTTGTGACCATTGCAATCTAAATAAAGCTTAGTATGAACAGTGTTAAGATTATTGGGCGTCCTGGAATGTTTTAATTGAGCTACATATGCTGGAAATACGAGCTCCTAGATTCAGCTATGGACCGATAGAGCCTTCTTGACCACCCTCTAGCTGTAAGAGAGAAATTTCAGCTCCCTTTAGAGGGGTCGTCGCCTCCAGGAGTCGTCGCTCCAGGGGTCGTCGCCCAAGGTTGGACAAAATTTCTCCACAAGTATATATTTAACAACAGTGTATATTCAACATTGGACTCAAACATATATCAGACGTATTCAGACTTACATTAAACATAATATTAATGGGTGGCTGGCCTCAATGTTTACCTGGCACACTAGTTGTCCTGGCGCTGCGAATTCAGAAATGGCATCGTTATTGTACTTTATGCACAACGTTAAACCTGTGCGGTTCACTGAGCGCAAGAAGTGGTGGAGGCTCGATCCTTCACCTTGAATCACGGGAATGGAAGACTATTTTATTATCTTATGAAGAGAACTCTGACCCGGTAGGTCACTCTTGGTCACTATGTGGAAGTCTTGTGGCCAACGGGGGACACTTCCGGAAGTCGTGTAGATACCAACATTTACTTCTGGAAGCCTTTTAACTACTAGCACACACTTCTGGAAGCCTTGTAACTACTAGGACACACTTCTGGAATTTAAAGACGAACGACTAAATCCCAAGGCGCCCACCCACTATTCAGTGCACCTCATTCTTTGTTTACCTAAACTATCAACTTAACGCTGGTACACGTTTCAACTAGATTATTATGATCACATAACAAAGAGCAAGACCCAGCTGATGAGAACACTGATACGAGAACATCAATAATAGATCACTGGATGATACAATAACATGAGTATCAACAAGATCACACACATACAACATCAACCAGCCACATCAACAGTATTATAGCCATGACGATCAAGCTCAAGTGACACAATATCTGTGATCGCTAGACCAAGTAATTACAGTTACGTGCGACAACACAGACATTTCTATAGCTCTTAAAACTCAGGATTATTTTCTACAGACACAGAACTAGTTTACTGCAGCGGCACTCAATTTAGGAAGTTGTCAGAGTGACAAAACTCTTTGACCTCTACGGTCAGTCAGCGCTTCTGACAATAAAAATTTGATTGCAACTTACTAAAACTCGAAATCTGAACCTGTGCTACGAACATCACACATCAGAAAGTAATTGATATTTCATTAAGTTCGAATAACCAACGTTAATGCCAAAAAAAAACCCAGTAAAATTTCTGCAAGATCTCTCTCTCTCTATATATATATATAGCTAACGTGATTAATATAGAAACCACGACTTAGGTGAAAAGCAGAAGCTGTGGGTAAGCAGTTGAAATGTGCTCAGTAGTCAACAGCTTGTTGTAGGTTACACAGAGAAGAGCAGGAGCAGCAGCAAGCAGAAGAGCAGGAGCAGCAGCAAGCAGAAGAGCAGGAGCAGGA
>WNWK01000036.1:825000-1070277 GCA_009830355.1 Cherax destructor
TTTGGTCAGCTCTTTACGTGAGTTTCCTGAGCTCTCTTCTCAACTTTTCCACTTTCTCTCTCTCTTTTCGAATCTCTTAATGACTTTACCAAGCTTATTCATCAACCTTCTCCGCTGTTTCTTCTCGACCATCCCGCACTCCCCTCGACTTTCCCGCGTTGTCTTATCGACTTTCCCGCGCTTTCTTATCGACTTTCCGCGCTTTCTTATCGACTTTCCCGCGCTTTCTTAATATTTTCGTCTTCTCTTCTCAACCTTTCTCCGCACTCTCATAAATTAACGTACTCTTTTCACGAGTGTTCCCTCGTTATCTTCCCGAGTTTCCCCGCAGTGTGCATTAGGTCAGAATGACGAGCCACCATCTATTGTTTACGTGTTAGTCAGCATACCATCTTCTTTCAAGTACAGGTGAATAGGGAGACATTCCAAGTAGCCCCGAACAACTAAGTCACAACCTGTCAGCCTGAGTTCTTCTGTCAGTAGCTGAAGAGTTTAGGCTGACAGAGTTCATCATTATGTGACCCTTCATGCTGAGTGATGGAATACTCTGTGTAGACATGAATCTAGCTGTGTAGAGATTAATCTAACTCTGTGTAGACATGAATCTAACTCTGTGTAGACATGAATCTAACTCTGTGTAGACATGAATCTAACTCTGTGTAGACATGAATCTAACTCTGTGTAGACATGAATCTAACTCTGTGTAGACATGAATCTAACTCTGTGTAGACATGAATCTAGCTCTGTGTAGAGATTAATCTAACTCTGTGTAGACATGAATCTAGCTCTGTGTAGAGATTAATCTAACTCTGTGTAGACATGAATCTAACTCTGTGTAGACATGAATCTAACTCTGTGTAGAATAATCTAACTCGTGTAGACATGAATCTAGCTCTGTGTAGAGATTAATCTAACTCTGTGTAGACATGAATCTAGCTCTGTGTAGAGATTAATCTAACTCTGTGTAGACATGAATCTAGCTCTGTGTAGAGATGGATCTAGCTTTGTGTAGAGATGAATCTGTGTAGAGATGAATCTATGAACAGAGATGAATCTGTGTAGAGATGAAGCCACACAAAACGAAACGAATAAAAAACTCATTGAACTCCCTAACCAAAAACAAAATTTAAAACTCCCAAAAAATGCTAAAAATTCAGATTATTATTATTATTATTATTATTATTATTATTATCAAAAAGAAGCGCTAAACCACAGGGGTCCTAAAAATTCAGAAAAACGTGAAAAATATTGCGACATACGAAGGCATTTCAGTTTATATAAAATATGTCTTTTGCTCACAGGTGAAGACAAGTTAATAATACTTAGTAGCGTCGAGGGCAAGAAAACTACATACCAGGCGAGTCGTCAGACGCAGCAGGTGCCACGGGTGACAATGACTGACATGGAACACCGAGAAGAATGTCGTGTCGCGAAGACGAGAGATAAACCTTTTCACAGACATGTCGTCACAATTAAAAACTCAACCCGCATCTCTCTCAGTTTCTTCATTATTGCCTAATCAATATACATATATATATACATATATATAATATATATATATATATATATATATATATATATATATATATATATATATATGTGTGTGTTCGTCACCATAGGCGGCAAGATCATAGGTTAACCCTGGTATGCAGTGAATATGATATATAATATATATATATATATATATATATATATATATAATATATATAATATATAATATATATATATATAGTAAATAAAGCTGTGAAAGTAGCAACGTTTTCTTGCCGAATAACGCAAGGAAAATTTGTGTATGCAATAATTTCGCAAAAATCATTCTGAATCTAACGAAAAAAATATATTTCATTGTGTTTATTAAATTATTGTAAACTTATCTAAAATATATTTAGTTAGATTAGGCTAAATTAAATTGAGCTTGTTATAAGGTTAGGTAAGTTTCCTAAGGTTCTTTTGGTACAAAATTATTAATTTTTACATTAACATAAATGAAAAAATATATCTTTAAACGTATAAGAGAAAATTTTAGAAATAATTTAATTTTAAATGAGTTCTTGCTAATTGACCAATTTTACCTATTCGGCATGACATATATGGTGCAGGTGAAGCACTAAACCCAAAGAAGCCATGAGGGACCTGAGAGGTAATTATGTAATATCCGAGGAAGTGGACACAAGTTCCACTTACCCGAATCAAGAGCCCATGATCAGCATCAAGACAGCGTGTCTTGATGGAGGGAGAGAGGAAGGAGCTGCTGGATAATTAACACACCTCGCCTGGGTTAATTATTCTAATTATGGGCTGAAGTTAATTTCGAAATTACAAATGAACGAGAAAACCGAACACGAGATAATTATTAAGTTTAATTATACGTAGCAGTGCGACGCCTGGACTAGTACGACGCCTGCAGGAGTACGAAGCCTGTGATAGTACGACGCCTGGAGCAGTACAACGTCTAAAGCAGTACGACGCCAGGAGCAGTACGATGCCTGCGGCAGTACGACGTCTGAAGCAGTACGACGTCTGCAGCAGTAGGACGCCAGGAGCAGTACGACGCCTGCGGCAGTAAGATGCTTGGACCTGGACTAAGAGTTGTTCCTGAAGGACTAAGTGATAACTTTTCAACAAATCAAAACTGCTGCTTTTCTTACCATTATCCACCACCTGTCTTGAAGGTGGATAATTTTTAAGTCTTGAAGGTGGATAATTCTTCAAGTCATAGTGGTGGATAATGTAGAGAAAGTCCAAAGAGCCACAAAATGGCTCCCAGAATCGAAAAAAAAATACGAGTCATGATGAAAGGTTGATAACAGCCAAGATACCCAGGCTAACAGTAAGATACCCTAGGCTAACAGTCAAGATACCCAGGCTAACAGTCAAGATACCCCAGGCTAACAGTCAAGATACTCAGGGTAACAGTCAAGGTACTCACGCTGGACGATACAAAGAAACGAGAAGATATGATAACAACATACTATTCATTGTGTATCACTCCATACTGCTTCATGCAAAACCTATATACACAAGTCCACTTTGCCTGACTCGAGTCCTGGAGGTAGTAAAAAGTACAGCGCATGAACTCTGAAGGTGGGTTGGGGATGTTGCAGTCCTGAGGGATGGGAAGCATTCAGTGCCTGCACTCTTGAAGGAATGGTGAGGATGTTACAGTCCTGGAAGTGGAAAGTACAGTGATTGCATTCTGAAAGATGGGTGGGGATGTTACAGTTCGAAGGGTCATTTGAATTGCGATGTCAGAGCAATTATGGCAATACAGCTACTGAATTAATGATTGTAAACATGCTTCCCTTTTCTGGTGAGGAAGTCACTGTATCCTCGGTGAGAGACTTTTTAAGACGCCTGCAGACATTTTTCATTGTATATTTAGATGCCTACTGACATTGGCCTTCTACCTTCAGAGATAAAGATCGTTCATGTTCATCCAAAGTAATGAAAATTTATCGTTCATGTCCTTGAACATGACTACATTACCACACTTACTCTTCTAATCCAGTAGTTCTTCTCTAATATCTTCATGATTCTTCCTTGTCTTCCCAACTATCCGCCCCTCCCCTACCATACCATTCTTACTACTAATGGTGGGACTGGCAGATATAAATGTAGTCGTGGTGATGCTGGGTGGTCGTAGAGAGGGTAGAACGGGCGGTAATAGTAGTATAGTGCAAATATCTTAGTGGGAGGGAGTGTAAAACAGGAAGTGGGTTTTGGGAGTGGCAATGGAGGGTTATAATGATGTAATTTAACTTATTCGCTGGTGTTTCCCACTACGTTCCACTCCGTCACTACTCTAATAACGTTAATGTAGTTCGTGACACCTCTGACTCACCTCACTGCTACAACTGTGTTCCTTTGCCCTGATTTTTCCATGGTAATCAGTATTTAGCCACACTGTTGGTATGTTGTGATCATGTCTATTGTTATGCTGTAATCATGTCTATTTTCGTTATTTTCTTTCCCATTATCTTGGTATATAGTGATCATGTCTATTCTTGTTATCTCTTCTTCCAACATCTTACGTTCCTGCTGGTGCTGTTTTTCTTCTTAGCGTCTTTAATGAATAAAACTGGCGGAAAACCTTTGATTTTTTTCAATTTGGTTTATGTCAGTCACGTCAAATCAGTTCCTGATCAGTCGGACTGTAATTAGTATATCGAGCTGCGTCCGGACAGCATTAACATCCTGGTTGATCAGACCTTAATCCACCTGGTCTTGGACCGGTCCGTGGGGGAAGGGGGGTTAGCCCCCGAAAACATCCTTCACGTATATTCTTTACAAGGTGTGGGCTTCACGCCAGTGCTGAGTACTCGAGGGTTGATCTTATGTAGTGTTCATCACTGAATGGCTCCTTTTAAGGATTCGAAATTTCGTTCGTGCACTTAGAGACTGGAGCACAGAGCAAGGTGCAGTAGGCGGGAGTATATCCATGATACAATCTGCCGCGGATGTCTAGCTAAGTGGCTAAAGTACTGTGTACTTTGATGCAGAGTGCGCAGGTTCGAATCCTGCTGTGGACCGAGAGATAATATTTGGATATCCTACTGTGAAAATCACAGCTATCAAAAACACAGTCGTACGTGCTCTGTGTAACACCCAAGTGTCCTAAGCGTGCGTAGCACCCAAGTGCCCTAAGCGTGTGTAACACCCAAGTGCCCTAAGCGTGTGTAACACCCAAGTGCCCTAAGCGTGTGTAACACCCAAGTGCCCTAAGCGTGTGTAACACCCAAGTGCCCTAAGCGTGCGTAGCACCCAAGTGCCCTAAGCGTGTGTAACACCCAAGTGCCCTAAGCGTGCGTAGCACCCAAGTGCCCTAAGCGTGTGTAACACCCAAGTGCCCTAAGCGTGCGTAGCACCCAAGTGCCCTAAGCGTGTGTAACACCCAAGTGCCTTGTGCGTGCTCTGTGTAACACCCAAGTGCCCTGTGTAACATTAGCAGTGACACACCAGTGTAACATTAACAGTGACACACCAGTGTAACATTAACAGTGACACACCAGTGTAACATTTCCTGTAAAATTGCAAAAGTACTCTTCTTTATGACTCATGTATTAACAGATTACATTGTCATTATACATACATACAAATACATATATAAAACTGTCGTCACGTTGTATTTGACGTGATGTATATTAACGTATACTCAGGCATATTAAGGTATACTGACGTATGCTGACGTATATTGGACAGAATGGACGTATCCTTCATTCAGAGGGTGATGAACGCTAGACTGACATGTACCATCAGTGCCACCATACCCATCATCGTCAAAAACATCACCATCACTTTCATCACCATTAACAGGTGAGAGAGAGAGAGAGAGAGAGAGAGAGAGAGAGAGGAAAGGAGAGAGGATGGGGGGGAAGAGGAGAGGGGAGAGGATGGGTGGGGAAGAGGAGAGGGGAGAGGATGGGTGGGGAACAGAAGAGGGGAGAGGATGGGGGGAAGAGGATGGGGGAAAGAGGAGAGGGAGTACTAGTGGTGGTGATATTTACCCAACACATTGACCGTTTAAAGCACTCATCGTTCTTAGTAATTAAAATTATATGCAGCACAAACAAAAATATAATTAATACACAATAAAACCTACTAACATAAAAATACGCTCATCGCGAATAAACGTTATCATACCAAATTATAATCAGAAATCATTAAAAAAAATTAATTATTAATGTCAAAAGACACTGCTAAAAGTTCCCCGAGGGCCATGCAGGCACCTCGGTAATGATATAATCTATGACGAAGTCGGAAAGGCCTAAGTCGTGGGTAAACTGTTAAAATGTTCTCCACAGTTAGCTTCACGTCTCACGCTACATAAGAGGGAGGCAGGAGCACCTGTTAACAGGTGGCCGTGGGTGAGGAGTGTGTGCTCGATCCTCAGTCGAGAGAGATTCTTCTCAGACTGGCGATTCCTACTGAATTGTTCTTTTTAGCAAAATTGGATACATCAGAAGTGTGCTGCTACTCTGTTCTATAGGTTAATTTACACAGCAGGAGCGAAAAATAGCTGTTTTCTGTCATTCTCCATCACGCAGGATGGTGCTCATATGAGATGCTGAAATGTCTTAGTCTGAGCTGGGACCAGACTTCAGTGAGATGAGGAGGAGTCTCATGTCTGACAGAATAGCACTGTATTTTGTAGCTGACGGTATATTACTGTCTACTATTGTATCTGACAGTATATTACTGTCTACTGTTGTATCTGACAGTATATTACTGTCTACTGTTGTATCTCTCAGTATATTACTGTCTACTGTTGTATCTCTCAGTATATTACTGTCTACTGTTGTATCTGACAGTATATTACTGTCTACTGTTGTATCTGACAGTATATTACTGTCTATGTATCTGACAGTATAGTGACTGTCTACTGTTAATGTATCTGACAGTATAGTTACGTCTACTGTTTATCTGAGGAGAATCTGTTACTAGTCTGGTGTGTCTGATCTAGTATATTCTTCTACTGTTGATCCTGTCAGTATATTACTGTCTCACTGTTGTATCTGTCAGGTATATTACTGTCTACTGTTGTATCCTGTCAGTATATTACTGTCTACTGTTGTATCTGTAGATATGTACTGTCTAGCTGTGCATCTTCAGTATAGTCTACTGCTACTGTTGTACTGACGGTATATTACTGTCTACTGTTGTATCTGAGTATATTACTGTCTACTGTTGTGTCTGACAGTATATTACTGTCTACTGTTGTATCTGTCAGTATATTACTGTCTACTGTTGTTCTGTCAGTATATTACTGTCTACTGTTGTATCTGACAGTATATTACTGTCTACTGTTGTATCTGCAGTATATTACTGTCTACTGTTGTATCTGTCAGTATATTACTGTCTACTGTTGTATCTGACAGTATATTACTGTCTACTGTTGTATCTGTCAGTATATTACTGTCTACTGTTGTATCTGTCAGTATATTACTGTCTACTGTTGTATCTGTCAGTATATTACTGTCTACTGTTGTATCTGACAGTATATTACTGTCTACTGTTGTATCTGTCAGTATATTACTGTCTACTGTTGTATCTGACAGTATATTACTGTCTACTGCTAACCATCAACTCTGCTCAACAAGCCTCCCATCCCTTCTTGGCTCACCCCCTCCCCCAAAAATCTGATAACAAGGTATTATACACATCGTTGCCTCAGGTGGGAGTAATCAGTAGCAGTGTGCAAGGGTCCACCAAGATATCCTTAACACCCCTCCTCTTCCTCTTCCTTCATCTACTTTTCCACTCCCCACTTTCACTTTCCTCCACCTCTCCTTTTGATCCTGTTCTTCCTACTTGTTACATGCTAAGAGTATGTTATACTTTATTCAGTGTATATCACATGTCCATACAGGTATGCCCTCCCGTCCAACGAACCAGGTGTGCAGGCCACTGGATTACACCTGTGTTCGCAATACTACTCTTCCTTCCCTTCTTCCTCCTCTCCCTACTCCTCTCTTGTATCCCATTTCCTGTTTTCTATTTCAGGAGGTAATATTCTCTTAAAAATAAATGATAATTCTGTGACACGGTGAGCCATCCTAACTTTTTAATTAACCTTTAATTACAAGAACGCTGCCCCAGATGATAAAGTCAGTCATAGAACATGCGGAGCTGAGGGGAGACAGCGCAGAGAGGGGAAAAGATGGAGTGTAGAGAGGGAATGAGAGAGGGAATGGGAGAGGGTAGAAGTGTAAACGTGAAAAAGGGGCCAAAGGGGAAGTGTGTGTATTCACCTATTTGTGACTGCAGGGGTCGATCCACATCTCCTGGCCCTGACTTTCGCTGGTCGCTACTAAGTCTATCTCTCTCTCTCTCTCTCTCTCTCTCTCTCTCTCTCTCTCTCTCTCTCTGCTCCAAGAGTTGAAAGCGAGACAAAAAGTGAAATAAGCTAATGTAGGAGGAGTAGGAATAATATAGAAATGTAGAAAGATAAAATGGAAAGTGTAAAGAGGGAGATTGGTGGAATGTATAGGGAAATTTGGGACGTGTAGAGAGGGAGTGTTAGGGCGTAGAGAGGATGTTTAGGAAGCAAACACCACGAAGTCTTAGGTAAACAGAAGAGATGGAGACAGGAGAGGAGTATGTTGAGAGATTAGTGGGGGGGAGAGAGAGAGAGAGAGAGAGAGAGAGAGAGAGAGAGAGAGAGAGAGAGAGAGAGAAACTGGGAAGAAAATACTGAGAGGTAGTAGTTGTTTTGGTGGTGACAGTGGTGGCAGCGGCAGTGGTGTAGTGGTAATAGTAGTGGTGGTGACGGTATGGTGACAGTGATGGAGGCAGCACCGGCGGCGTGACACGAAGACGGCACGGACGCAGCGGTGGCGTGACACGGAAACAGCACGGACGCAGCGGTGGCGTGACACAGAGACGGCACGGATGCAGTGGTAGAAGAGACGACAGAAGAAAAGCTCAAAAAAGCTAGGGAATAATTACAAATTTTCTACGTGCCAAAGTTTACTGACGAGGTCCATTCTCCACAGCGAGGCGCCCACCTCCCTCTCTTGACCGCTCTCCTCCTCTTCTTCGTCGTCGTCGTCGTCGGGAAAGTTGGCTAACTCTTTGTGTGTTTTGCACTCTGAGGCACATACTACCTGGCCGGTTACCACTTGTAGTTACACTACCTCTCACTAGTAACAAGTCACCACCTCAGTCTTGCAATTTCTGACAAGCAGACACCTAGATTTCTCACATTATCTTTGATAATGTGAGAAATCACGAACTCACTTGGAATTTCACATTTTTTTTCAAAGTGGTTGTTATGCGCGCGCACACATCAACCACCCAGGGAGGTACTACTGTCCTGCCAAGTGAGTGTGGAACGGAAACCTGAGCTGTTTTACATGATGGTAGGATTGCTGGTGTCTTTTTTTCTGTCTCATAAACATGCAGGATAACAGGTATATCTTGCTACTTCTACTTACACTTAGGTCACACTACACATGCACGTACACACATATATATTTACACACCCATCTGGGTTTTCTTCTATTTTCTTAATAATCTTGTTCTTATTTATCTCAAAGATCGAAATATGCAGACTCTTTTACACTGTGTCGTATCTTCAAAAAAAGGGCAACGAGTACCTAATCCCATTTGAAAACTCAAAATGCACTGGAGGCTTCATACAGCAGGATCAGAAGAGACAGTCACAACACAAATGACAGCCTCAGGTTACACGGTGCAGAATGGAGTCAAGTTCATGGTGAATTTATTCAATGAGAAAATTCTAGCAAGGTTCACAGTGTACAGAATACGGGAATACCCTGGTAAGGTTCAGTGTACACAATGTAGGTTCATCCTAGCAAAGTTCACAGTGAATACAATATAGTAACACCCTAGCAACTGCAACACAACGTAGTAACTGTGTGGTTTGCAAAGCTGTTGACTGCAGCCACTTCGACGATAGGTCTTGAAGGATCACAACGCTGGGTATGTTTCCTTACACCTGTTGCCCCTTTTCATCTAGCAGTAAGTAGGTACCTGGGTGTTAGTCGACTGTTGTGGGTCGCATCCTGAGGGTGGTAGTATACCTTAGACAGGGCTGGGGATCTGAAATGAGCTGAGTTAGGATAACAGCTCTTAGCCTGTAAAAATATTTGTGTTAAAAAAATATATTTTATGTTTGTTTTGATATCAATGTAAGGTAGATGAGTATAACATCAAGGTCCTCCACCGGCCTTGAGTGGGGTAAATGACTTTTACTCCACAAACATGATCATTAAATTCTCTGTGACAAATCCTTTAAACTAATTAGAAACAGAGTTAGCATTCATCCTAAGTACTCGCGGGATTACTCTTTACCTATGAGATTACTATGTGCTCGGGGATTACTCTTATGGAGCTACTAAGTGCTCGGGTAATTACTGTATGCTGGGGGGGTTACTATGTGCTCGGGGAATTACTCTTATGGGATTACTCTTTACTTATGGGATTACTATGTGCTCGGGGGATTACTATGTGCTCAGGGAATTACTATACTATGCTCGGGGATTACTTTACTCTATGGGATTACTATGTGCTCGGGGGATTACTATGTGCTCAGGGAATTACTATATGCTCGAGGGATTATACTATGTGCTCGGGGGATTAGTATGTGCTCGGAGGATTACTATATGTTCGGGGATTACCATATGCTCGGGGGATTATGTATTTAGAGGATTACCATACACGTAGCGTATTACTGTGCTATGACTACTGGTAATCTCTTACTACGTGCTCACGAGGATTACTATGTACTCAGGGATTACTATGTATTCAGGAGATTTGCATGTGCTCAGAGGATTAAGGAAGGGGGTGGGATACAAACAAAAGGATCACCTAATACCATCGTGCTGTTGCATGACCAGAGGTAGTAAATATTTGTTCCCTTCATGATGGGAGAGGAGGGGTGGGAGAGGAGGGGTGGGAGGGAAGGGAAGGGAGGGGTGGGAATGGGCTGCCAGTCAGGTCCAAGTTACACTAGGTTGGGTCAGGTTAGGTTTGTTCAAGTAATCGGTCTCAAGAGGTTTCACTAGGGGATTCATTTCATTTGAACACAGATGTACTAGACTTGGGAAGGTGTACAGAACGTCAGTGCCTGGGTGGGTACTGGGAGGCACCAGTGCCAGGGTGGGTACTGGGAGACACCAGTGCCAGGGTGGATACTGGGAGACACCAGTGGCAGGGTGGGTACTGGGAGACACCAGTGCCAGGGTGGGTATTGGGTGACACCAGTGCCAGGGGTCTGCGTGCCGACCTGGCCCTCATGGGCGCCCTCTCATTAAGACTCATCGAAGGTGTGGCTCAGGTCAACTTTTGCATCATTAACTATTGAGGAGCGGCGGCGGTGGTTGCAATTTACTCGCTCGAAGATAATCTCCAACTTGATAAGACAAAATCTTCATTACTGGCAGTTGGTGGAGGAAATCCTGGTAATCTGTCGACCAGTAATAGGGAGAGTGAACCTTCAGGTTAATGATATTAGACTCAGTGCAGGGAAAAGATGATGTAAAGGAGAGAAGGTGAATGTAAATACTGACAGTGAAGGCTGGAAAAGTGGAGCAGAGGAGAAGGTAATTACACTGGATGAAGCCAAGGCTTATCCACATAACTCTTGTCAGCACTGCAGCTTAGCAAGGAAGCTGTAATATTTACAGAGCGTTTAGAACGTGTAGGTTACTCAGTGCTCATAACAATAAAAATTATATACGCTTTGGTAAATAAAAATATATACAACTCATAATAAAAACAAAGATAAAATTAACAAACAATAAAACCACTAACATGAATAGAGCGCCCTTCACAAATTAATACCATATCAGTACGAAAACCCCATTAAATTATTAATGTCAAAAGACTCTCCTATAAGTTCCCCGAGGTCCCTACAGGCATCTCGATAATAAAAAAAATAATCGTCTCCATGACTATACACGTCAGTGACACTGCTTCGTGTCTGTCTCCTTACTTAAAAGCTGGGACTACATTTGACACCTTCCATACCTCAGGTAGTTGCCCAGTTTCAATGGCTGTGTTGAAGATTTTTGCTAGTGGCACACACAGTGTCTCTGCTCCCTCTCTAAGGACCCACGGAGAGACGTCTGGTCCCACCGCCTTTGAGGTATTAAGTTCACATAGCAGCTTCTTCACCTCGTCGGTTGTGTGTATTTCATCCAACACTTGTTGGTGTATCCCCCAATTCTGACTTCCTGGAGTCCTTCCTGTCTCCACTGTGAATATTTCTTTAAATCTCATGTTGAGCTCCTCACATACTTCTTGATCGTTTCTTGTGAACTCCCCACCTTCCTTCCTCAGCCTGATTACCTGGTCCTTGACTGTTGTTTCTCTCCCGATGTGGCTATATAACAGCTTCGGTTCAGACTTTACTTTTGATGCTATGTCGTTTTGTTATTGTCGTGTGTGTGTGTGTGTGTGTGTGTGTGTGTGTGTGTGTGTGTGTGTGTGTGTGTGTGTGTGTGTGTGTGTGTGTGTGTGTGTATATATATATTCACCTATTTGTGGATGCAGGGCTAGATTCGTAACTCCTGGCCCCGCCTCTTCGCTGGTTGTTACTAGGTCCATTCTCTCCCTGCTTCATGAGCTTTATCGTACCTCTTCTTAAAGCTGTGTGTGTGTGTGTGTGTGTGTGTGTGAATTCAAATAAAAACACCAAGGAAATTCTTATAAAATTCACCTTGGGAATTGTAAAAAAAAAATGAGAAAAATATGAGGAATGAGGGCAATAAGGAAAAATAAAGATGGTGAAATATTTCCAGAGTCCAGGGAATGGGAGAGGAGGTGTGTGTGAGATAGATGGGAGGGAGGGGAGGGAATGGCGGGTGGGTGGAGGGTCGACGAGATTGAAGAAGAGATAGAGACGGAGACTCTCGCAAACGTATTTACTTCTTGAGTTGGAATGGACAGGGAAGATAGAGGAGACACTCAGAGGAGAGAGGAGGAGGAGGAGAGAGAGAGGAGGAGGGAGGAGGGAGGAGGAGGAGGGGGAAAGAGGGTAAAAAGAAGGGAAGGAATGGAGGAGAGGATGAAGAAGAGGAGGAGGAGGAGCAGAAGAACATGTGGTTATTTTTAGAATCAGATAAGAGGAGGTAGATAGGAGTTTGCAGATAGAAGAATGCAACTGGATTGAGCAGAGGAGACATGATGAAGCCAGAGGTTTAGAGAGAGAGAGAGAGAGAGAGGGGAGAGAGAGAGAGGAGAGAGAGAGGAGAGAGAGAGGAGAGGAGGGAGGGAGGAGAGAGAGAGAGAGAGAGGGAGGGAGAGAGAGGGGAGAGGGAGGGAGAGGAGAGGAGGGAGGAGAGAGGGAGGAGGAGGGAGGGAGAGAGAGAGAGGAGAGAGAGGAGGGAGAGGAGAGAGAGGAGGAGAGAGAGAGGAGAGAGGGAGGAGGAGGGAGGAGGAGAGAGAGAGAGAGAGAGGAGAGGAGAGAGAGGAGAGGGGAGAGAGAGGGAGAGAGAGAGGGAGGAGAGAGGAGAGAGGGGGAGGGAGGAGGAGAGAGAGAGAGAGAGAGGGAGAGGGAGAGAGGGGAGGAGGAGAGAGAGAGGAGAGAGAGGGAGAGAGGAGAGGGAGAAGATGGACAGAGGGAGAGAGAGGACAGAGAGAGAGAGACGAAGAGAGAGAGAGAGAGAGAGAGAGAGAGAGAGAGAGAGAGAGAGAGAAAATCTTAAAAAAAAGACATTTAATTGAAACCTCAGAAACTGGGTTAAGGTATCGACAAATATCCGATTTTATAGTGAAAGAGTTAGCAGCAAATACTGGTACGTTTCCTGGCAAGAAAATATATACCAGGGGCCGAGTGTTTACACCAGCCAACCTTTCCTCTTACCCCCCATAAGTGTCTGTGTAGGTCTCTCACACACGGGTTGCAGCAAATATATCTGTTACGTTAGGTTAGATTACGTTGTCCTCTATCCACAAAAAAATTACAGCACACCACAGTTAAAAAAATATAAGATAAAGACGATAGATTTATAGGTTCTGAGGTGGTCAGTCCCTCAGTTGAGGGACTGACTACCTCAAAACTACGTCTTCAAGGGTGATAGACTGATGACATCGTCTTTACGTCTCTACTGATTCTGCTCACTTTTCTGTACTTGACTGAAGAAGCCTACTGTGTAGGCGAAACGTTTCGGTATAAAGATACCTAACTGCTGCACATGTGTCTTATCAACCTGTCGGTATTGTATACCCTTTTAATATTCACAAAGGTTCTGCTTAACAACAAAGGTGGCGCCACTGAGCGCGGTGGATATCAACGCTGCCTTCATCAGTCACCCACCTGATTGTGATTGCCATAGTTCGCTGCGTATGAAGTTATTGATGATAGCTTTTCTATCTGTAGGTAATGATGAGGAACAACATTTTAAATTACAGGGTGTGAGCACCAGCTGAAAAGGTGTGGGCAGCAGTTATGAGGGTGTGAGAAGCAGCTGTGAGGGTGTGAGAAGCAGCTGTGAGGGTGTGAGAAGCAGCTGTGAGGGTGTGAGAAGCAGCTGTGAAAAGCAGCTGTGAGAAGCAGCTGTGAGGGTGTGAGAAGCATCTGTGAGGGTGTGAGAAGCAGCTGTGAGGGTGTGAGAAGCAGCTGTGAGGGTGTGAGAAGCAGCTGTGAGGGCGTAAGCAGCAGATGCGAGAGTATGAGGAAGGAGCTCTGAGATAAGAGAAGTTTTGTGGGAGTAAGAAATAAATACTCTTCAGCTTAAAACAGTATCCTCCACACAGAAGAATCTTAAGCATCCTAGAGTGTGCGGTACAACACACGTCCTTACCCCATTGTTTACTCACTGGCAGTGTCCCACCTGGGTTCTGTCACCCCCTCCCCCCCAAAAAAAAAATGAAACCCATTCATTTCATTATCATACTAATGGGGAAGGGCTAAACCCGTAGGGCTCTTCCAGTGCCTTGGGCCTGGAAAACAACAAGGCAGTGTTGATCCAATTCTTTGCATCAAGAGCCTCTTAACGGCATCAAGGCATCGTCATAAGAAATCGTGCCATTCCCGTGGTTATTCCGGTGTGTCGATACTTCCTCTGGCTGTGCTGCGAGACCGGGACTCGGGAAGGGAGGAACGGGTTCGAGTCCCGGTCCCCTGATGTTCACACGAGGATCCACAGCCTCAGGAGAAACACTCAAAGCACTACGAGAAAAACACTGACTTCCTAAGAGACAGACTGGATACTTTTTTACGACATTATTTATATGTTATTATTTATTGGTTAAAGTTGAAGGGAGAATTACATCATAATAAAATATTTCATCATCATTCATACCTCTCCCTCTCTCTCTCTCTCTCTCTCTCAAATGTTCCAGATGTTGCAAGATATCTTTCGATATCTCCAATTTTTCTTCTCCTAAGTTTCTATTACGCTCAAATTGACAAAAATATTCACAGCATTTCTTCAACATACTCCGAGAATATTCCTCCTCCCTCGGGGCTTATGAAAGGCCGCGCCAGCTGCCTTGACACGTACCACCTGCGCCAGCTGCCTTGACACGTACCACCTGCGCCAGCTGCCTTGACACGTACCACCTGCGCCAGCTGCCTTGACACGTACCACCTGCGCCAGCTGCCTTGACACGTACCACCTGCGCCAGCTGCCTGCACTCCACCGGCCGCTGCCTGACACGTACCACCGCGCCAGCTGCCGACTACACCGCGCCGCTGCCTGCACGTACCTGCGCTAGCTGCCTGGAGACGTACCACTTGAGCGCCTTCTGACTGGTCAGAGACCGGGCCGCGATTAGCGTACGCTGACTGAACCCCCCCCCCCAAGTATGGATAAGCGTTAAACCCGTGGGGCCATAAGCGGTAGGGAGAGGTAAGGGGGGTTGAGTCAAGGAAAAAAAAAATGGTGTAAAAGCACCTAATCTCCTTCAAACCCCGAAGGGCTCACACGGGTTTAGCGCTTCATGAACTATAATAATAATAATAAAGTAATAATAATAATAATAGGTAATAATAAATAAAATAAAATAATTATATTATTATTATTGCTTGGATTGTGTTATGCACAGAGAGGAAATTAATACTATTATTATTATTTTGGAAAAGCGCTAAACCCGTTAGGAACAGGAAGTAATCAGGACTGGTCCAGGGCAGGAAAGGGTAGAATCATTCCCTGGATCAGGAACCCATCCCTTGAAGTATTCCAGGGTATCCCAACGCTGTACCAGTGTTTCTGGAACTCCTGTGGAGCCTAAGATAGGTTACTGACAACGTTTCGCCCGCACAGTGGCGTTTTATCAAGACACAGACCAATCTCAGGAGCCCTTACCCTAACCTTGTTAAACCCGGTGTAAAAAAAAAATATATCGTGTCATACTGGATGAAGCAGGTCCCATCGGTCCTACAAGGACCACACAGCCGGAACTACCAGGAGTCCTAAAGCTGAGACTTTAGAAATCCGAAGCTGTGACCGCTGGAGTCCCAAAGCTTGAACAGTAGGAGTCCCGAGCTGAAAATATAGAAGTCCCAATTGGAACCACCGGTAGTCCCAATCTGGGCCACCGGTAGTCCCAATCTGGGACCAACGGTAGTCCCAAGCCGGGAGATCTGGGTATCTTACCAGGCAGGGTAAAATCACTGTGACGAAATGACCTGAGGTGGACCCAGCCAGCCAGAAGAAATGCCCACTAAAAACGACCTCTGGCAAAGGGATGGAGAGATTATACGTCTGGCGACTTATTACTTCCTCGCATCACCCAAAACTGACACACAAGTGACACTTTTCACCTTAATATTTTTATTTTCAATGTAGGATGCTTACGCTGTTGCTTGTTCTTCTGGTTGTTGTTAATACCGCGGGATCTCCCGTCGGAGAGAATCTCCCCACTGGTACCCAATCAGTGGAAACCTCCAGTGAGGTCACTCCTGGAGGTGAGGTCACTCTTAAAGGTCAGGTCACGCCGCCCCGTGGGGTTCACTGTGCGTGTCTGCTCATTCCAGCTACTACAATCTGGGGAATAGACTGCAGGATTGATGTTTTCTAGATAGAGAAGTTCGAGGAACATCCATCCATCCATCTCTCTCATTATATATATATATATATATATATATATATATATATATATATAAGAGAGAGAGAGAGAGAGAGAGAGAGAGAGAGAGAGAGAGAGAGAGAGAAGAGAGAGAGAGAGATATTCACAATAAGCGAATGCAATAAATTCTTAAGAGGTAAGAGGACTGGAAGGCCACTGCTGGGCAGGCATGAGATTACCATGACTATAAAGACATAATATGCAGATTAACTTTTATTAGGATTACGTTTTACCCAGGCCAGAGTTTTATAGTCTGGTGGAAAGATGGACGAACCTTGAATGGTAGATAAAGAGTAAAAAGTCACAATACTCTGGCTGAAACAAATTACAAAAAAAAAATCGCACTTAAGAGAGAAACGATAGGATGACGTTTCGATCCATCCTGGTCTATTATCGATTCACAGTCAACAGAGAGTGGAAGAAGGGGAGGTAGGAGAGGAGGAGGAGGAGGAGGGAGGCGAAGGAACACCGCTGAAGTATCAAGAATAATAATCCAATAAATGTCACTCTTTTACCCTTGAGGAACTTGAGACATCCAAGACGGCTGTCAAGGTGGTCGCCAGTCATCCAAGAACGCTAAAATAACATGTACATCAATATGATTATTTTGATCATAGTTACTGTTAACAACACATTTCTTAGGTAAAGGAAATCACCTTTATTTATATTTTCATAATGACAGGATGATGCCAGATCAGAGGGACACCCAAGATGGCCGCCCTCTCTGCCATAGTGGTTACAGACACAGGTGGGACGAAATATCGATATCGATATAGGTGAGTATCGGCCGTTTTTGTGATATCGGTAACTCAGAAAAATAATGGAGTGAGGATGTCGTTCAAACTCTGAAACATAAACTCTAGATTTTAAATTTCCAAATCTAACAATTATGTGCGTATCTTCAGTCTTCAATTATTTTTTAAAACTTTATCTAAACAGTATTATGAGGGTTGGATGTTTCGGTTTTAGATCGAATATACCTGGAAGTTATTCAGACTTTCATTTTCCTCACGGATTTCTGATTATATCTTCATCAGATTACTAAATATGTAGATAGATGCAGATTTTTTTATCAGTCTGTAAGCCTCTCGGGGTTGCCAGCAATTAGTAAATTGAGTAATGAAATTGGTATCCCAGAGAAATTAAGTTAAACATTTAACCTCCCTGGCTTAATTATTACCAATATATATATATATATATATATATATATATATATATATATATATATATATATATGTGTCGTGCCGAATAGGTAAAACTGGCCAATTAGCAAGAACTCACTTAAAATTAAGTCCTTTCTAAAATTTTATCTTATACGTTTAAAGATATATTTTTTCATTTATGTTAATGTAAAAATAAATTAATTTTGTACCAAAAGAACCTTAGAAAACTTACCTAACCTTATTACAACAAGCGCAATTTAATTTAGCCTAATCCAACTAAATATATTTTAGATAAGTTTATGATAATTTAATAATAAACAAACACAATGAAATATATTTTTTTCGTTAGGTTCAGAATGATTTTTGCAAAATTATTGCCTACACAAATTTTCGCTTGCCTTATTCTAAAATATATTTAAGCCAAAATCCAAGTTTTACCTATTGGCACGACGCATATATATATATATATATATATATATATATATATATATATATATATATATATATATATATATATATATATATATATAATATCTCCAGCGGTAGTGAGGAGACAACAAGCGCTACACCAGAAGCATTAAAGGAGATGCAACCTTTAAACCAACCAGCCAATTGAGTTCCCGACCAATAACTGGGAGACAAGCTAGCTGGGAGACAGCTAGCTGGAAGACACGTTAGCTGGGAGACACGCTAGCTGGAGACACGCTAGCTGGAAGACACGTTAGCTGGAAGACACGTTAGCTGGGAGACACGCTAGCTGGGAGACACGCTATGGAGACATTAGGGAAGACACGCTAACTGAGAACTCTTCTAACCATTTTTCAGTCAACAGAACCCTGTATAATTTGCTCCCAGAATGTAGGGCCCACCAGGCCAACCATTTGCCCCTAGATTATCTATATATGCGGCCCATGAAGCAACTACAAGCCAGTAACGTGTATACAGCGCTTGTTTCAGCATCCTTCTCCTCAGTACCTGTCCATATATTTCCCAGGATACCAATATGTGGAGGGTGTGAAGTGGTGTGTATGTGAACATGGACCCTTGAACCACAGGGTAGACAGAAGTGTTCTTGGGCAAGGTAAACAGAACACATTTGGAACGTAAGTAAACAGTGAACGGAGATCCATCTAAGCCAGGTATCAGGACGACCAGCAAAAATCGCAAAGTTCCACAGTGAACACGGGTGGAAATGTTGGGCATGTTTCCTAACACCTGTTGCTCTTGTTCACCTAGTATTAGGTCAGTACCTGGGTGTGGCTGACTGTTGTGGATCGCATCGCAGGGTGCGGCAGTATACGTGACATAGGGATGGCCTTTGAAATGAGTTGAGGTAGGATAACAGCTCTTACCCTGTAAAATCGATGTGTGAAAAAATAAAGGACTCGTTTGGTAATTGTGTAGAGAACACAAGGAACTCGTTTGGTAACTATACAGTGAATACGAGGGACTTAGCTGGTAGCTGTGCACTATACGAGTCCTCACCAGTGATCACAGCCAACACCTTCCTCGCTCTATGACCGTCACTAAAGACCTTTGTCCCAGAAGCATGACCAAAACCATGCCCCAAGAAATTAATTACCCTCCCGGGCCAATAACCCTTCCAGACTCATAACCATCTGAGGTTAATAACCCTCTGGGGGTTAATGCCACTGCAGGGTTAATAACTCTAAGGGCGTCTTAACCTTCGAAGTGCATCTCTCAGCGTTATGAAATCACAGAGATGCAGAGCTGTGAATGATGAACTACTGGGAGCCCTCAGAACTCTTGCTGCCATGCCCCTCATAACTCTCAGGGGATAACCCAGAGAGAGAGGAAATCGGTGAGAAGGGGAAGAGAGAGAGAGAGAGAGAGAGAGAGAGAGGGGGGGCGGAAATGATTGGGGAGAGTTCCATAAACTTGGAGAATTAGCGATAAGTTGTCATGTTTAGAGAGAGGAGACTAGGGGGATGAAATGACCCTCTCCCCCACTTACTAGTGGCGCTCCCTACACACGCTGACCGTGAGTCATCGTAGGGGAGGGGGGTGATATGGGTAGGGAGAGGAAGGTCCTCTGAGTAATCATGCTGCCTATTTTGGTATCTGTGGTGGAAAGACTATACAGGATCATGCTAGTTCAGATCTTTTCACTGGTGGTTCTGCTCTTGTAAGCCAGGCTCACGTCACGTCATTACTGGTTCTACTCCCTTGTAAGCAAGGCTCAGGTCACGTCATTACTGGTTCTACTTTCTTGTAAGCCAGGCTCACTTCGATTTCCTGCAAGGGTCAGCTAGTTCATAAATCAAGGTCACTTGTTGCAACACATGACAAGTGAAGATTAATGAACTTGAGGTCAGCCTGGCACTATCACAGTGCCTCATCATGCCGGAGCAGAGACTAATGAGACGTGTGCACGACACTCTACCATCATTATACAACATATGGCAGTGGTACCCACCTACTCTGAACGAATGTGTGAGTGCCATGCAGCATTGACTGGTGTGAGATTGACCCTCCGTCTGCTAAATCCATTGTAGCTCTTTCAGCACAAGAGTAGTGGAGCTTAGTCCTTCGTGTGATAAACTCATGTAGGTCTTTTAAAAAAAGAGTGTTGGAATTGATCCTACGTCTGCTAAACCCTTGTGGGTCTGTTGAGTAAGAGCGAGACACTATCTGTGACCCTTTCCATTACGTGAGAGACAAGCTCTGACGAGTGTTGGTACGGTAATGTTACTGTCCACGCCACTCTGTGGCCACCAGGGCACCTTCGTGCAGCAGTCACACCAGGTAGCAATAACACCTTCGAACCTTCATGCGGCAATAATACCTTCAGGCATCAGCAACACGTTCAGGCAGAGGTAACACTTTCATGCAGTAATAACACCTTCAGGCAGTAATAACACTTTCGCATCTTCAGGCAGCAATAACTTCTTAAGCAGCAACAATACCTTCAAGCAATAGTAACACCTTCAGGCAGCAGTAACACTTTCATGCAGCAATAACACCTTCGCACCTTCAGGCAGCAGTAACACCTTCAGGCAGCGGTAACAATGTTAGGAGTGTTCTGCTTGCCTAGGAAAGACAGGGGAGCCGAGGGGGTCCTGGACCCACCTTACCTAATGACACCCCTGCCACTTGTACCACCTGTCGCAGTCGATCATTCCCTTATTTTATTGATGCGTCGTGGAGAGAAGTGGCGACGACGATAAACGAAAGAGCGGAGGGAGGGAGGGAGAAGAACGATGGAAATGCGTCGATTTTTATGCTACTGAAGGAGAGAACTGGGGAGGGGCGTATTAAATGTTCTCCCACAAGACCTTCACCACACTAGATGGCCGACTATGTTAATGTTACCCCGGGCTCTCACCTGACCACTGCCACCTCGTTGCTGTTGTTATATCTAAGAAGAAGGCTAGACCTGTAGGAGTCACACAGCGCTAAATACTTAGCGAAGATGATATGTCTAGGAGCCAACTCTCTCTTATGAGTCATAAGGGTTTAGCGCATGTATTGGAATGTTATAATAATAATTAATAATAACAACAGAGAGAGAGAGAGAAAGTGAAACAAAATTTATTTATTTAATCAGAGGGAGCGCCAAACCCATGAGGTCACACACTGCCTGAGGAATGAGACACAATCGGCTTCAATCCAAGTAGAAGGAGGAAAAGTTCAGAGTTCCTTGGATCAAGAGCCCCATCAAGGCATCTCCCAGGAGGGAAGTACAGGGTAAGAGAGCAATAAAGAATACAAGTGACCACATCCTGGTTGGTTAATGGGGTTTGCAGCTTATCGACTACACGATGGTCATTAAGGCCACACTTAACCTGTTTTCTCCACTACTTTAATCCCTTAAAAGAAGGATTATAGCAGTCTCTCAGTGTATATACAAGGAGGAGTATACACCTTCAGTTGTATGTAGTGTCGCTCTCAAGAGTCTGCGTCGCAGAGCTGGCTCTCGGGACCTGTAAATCTTGCAGCTGCCGCGGTCACCTCTAAGGATTTTTCTCCATTTTCACCTCGGAGTTCAATTGTCAAGGCCAATTTTTTGCACATACAAACTCTTTTGCCCACATGTGCATAATTTTGTCTACATGGACACAACTTTCGTTTGCTTTTCAGTCTTATTTCTTCTAAATTTCGTTTCCAATCTTTAAAATAAACTTAAGTATAGCTGGTAAGGTCAACGTTGACAATGTTTTCCTCTCGTAATACTTGATAACGCTGACCCACACGTTAATAAATAACGTATTTTACTGGTGAATTTATCCTTGCACAAAGCAACTCTGAACGTTACTGTGATATTATTAACACTTGAGTAGGTGGATGGTGGCTTCTGTGTTCACTTCCCAACTGTGGGTTACTACCTACAGAATTACCTGTGAATGTCTGTAACCGGTTCTGAGTGATCTACCCTTTTTGAGCGCCTGGTCAACCCGGCTGTTAGTGCTAGCGGCCCACATAACTATCACACTCGCAAATGAATAGGTGCTATGTCATATAATAACACAATAAATAACTTACTTGTGGAACATAATTATTTACAATAATAAGAGTATTGTGTATAGATTTTACAACGTGATGTATATATGGGTTATACCAGGGTAAATGTGCATAATGCACTTTTTATGTACCCATAATATATGTGTGCCCTCAAGAATACCGTAAAAAAATGTACGTTATGTACTCATAGCCTAAATATTTACTTGTTTGTTTAGGTATTGAAGCAAATTCTTGGGTGGCTTTAGGTAAAGTTTAGACAATTAGTGAGTTTGGGAAATGGTTAGTTTTGAGAAGACCTTGCCTAGCATGGGCCAGAAGGCCTGCTGCAGTGTTCCTCCAGTCTTGTGTTCTTGTGACTTATTTGCAGTAACGCCGGGTAAAAGGTAGTTAAACGTGGAGGAAGACTCCGTAGACTTCACGAAGATGAAGTCTCCAAGCATTTCACGAAGATGAAGTCATACTCTGAAGTTTTCTGGCCTTCGTTGATGTATTTTCAAGACATTTTGAAAAAAAAAAAAGTCTGGTTTCTATTAATCAAGTTTTTGCTTCACCGCTGATGTGTTCTGTTGATGGCGGCGCCAACGCTGATTTTGACACCTGTGTTAGTGTTGAAAGATGGTGAAACAAAATGAGAAAGAAAATATATGAAGAGAAGAAAAATAATAAACAGGCCAATTGTTAAAAAAACATGTTGAGAGAGAAAAACAACAAAAAAAGAAAGATAAGAATATAATAACGAAAGAATAACGAAGAAAAGAAAATGAAGGTGAACAACGATAATAAAACAAGAAGAAGGAAGAAGAAAAAAAGATGGAGGAGGTTAGTAGAAAGTGGAGGTAAGTGTGAGGAATATAATTCTGCTGACACATACCCAAAGAAGTGGGTGGAAAACGTATGTAGAAAGCTGAGAAAACACAGCTAGGGAGGAAGAAGAGGCAGGGAGGATAAAATATGTTAGGAAGAGTCCCCAGGTAATGATGTTAAAGGGAGGAGACGGTAGGGTAGGGCGGGTCACCCAAGGCGCTCAAGACTTTAGGCTTATACAGGCTTAAAGATGAGAGCTCCTTCCATGTAATTTACAGATTAAGAAGTGTTACCTTACTTCTGCTTATCTCTCAAGCTTACCACGGGCAATTGTTATTAAAATGTTATGGTGATGTTAAATTAATGTTGCATAACATTCATGTAAGATACAGGTTGAGGATTGAGCCAGTAACATTGAGGGCAGGAAAGATATCAGAGTTGCAACAGATTAAAAATAATTTACGGCCCGCAATGAGCCGATAAAGCATTTAAATTACTGGGAAAGCCTTAGTCCTAAATATGTACTCGCTGGAGCGGATGAGAGAGAGAGAGAGAGAGAGAGAGAGAGAGAGAGAGAGAGAGAGAGAGAGAGAGAGAGAGAGAGAGAGAGAGAGAGAGAGAGAGAGAGAGAGAATGAAAATACATACATGGAAGATGCTTGAGAGCTGGTCCCAAATCTGCACACTGCCACAAGGACGTACTGAAGTGAGAGATATGGGAGAAAGCGTAGACCAAACCCAGTGAAAGACAGAGACGGCGTGGGTACAATAAGAGAGCATTATGTCAACATCCGTGGGCCCAGAATTTTTAACATGTTACCAGAAGGTATCAGAAACACTGCCGGAGCAACTGGAGGGAAATGGACAAGTACCTCCACCAAGTGACAGATCAACCAGGCTCTGATGGATATGTGGCCAGAGGGCCGCCAACAGCAAAGTCTGGTTGACCAGGGAAGCATCAAACAAATCTGGTCTATGACCGGGCTCAAGGAGTAGGGAAAAACTATCGAAACTCATTAAAGGAATATCAAAGGTCCGTTGTACATGTTGGATATAGGATGAAGGTGGAGCCATCTGTGGTCCACAGCTTTTCATTGATTTATTCCTCCATCATTTAGTAGCTGTAGATAAATGGTTCAGAAAATCGACAAGTTGATAAATTAGACATATGCAACACTTGGGTATCTTTATTGAGGAAACGTGGAAACGTTTCCTCCATAAAGATACCCAAGTGTTGCACATGTGTCTAATTGATCAGTTACTAGTTGAAGACTATATAGTTAATGTAATGCTGTTACCACCTGCCAGTTTTGTGGTATAATAACTGTGTTCAAGGTGTCTACGAAGGAAGGAGGGAAGGTTGTTGAGATCTGAAGAGTCTATGAAGCCTCTGGATTTGTACAAAACACCCAGGTCACCTACATCTTCCCAGTGATGAAGCAAATGTTGAAATGTCACGTTCAGTTAAGACGTGTTGACGGTGGAAATAGTTGTCTTGTGTGAATATTTTATGTTTTGAAGATTTTAACTCCGTGTTTTTCTCTTCCCATCCTCCCTCTCTCTATCTCCTCCTCTGTACTTCCTTCCTCTCTGTACCTCGCCACTCCCCTTGCTACCCTGCCCATGATGGTCGCCACCTTATTACTCTTGCTCCATCAATATAGGATGTCTCTTGAGGCACCTTACTACCCCTCTACCTTCTCTCTCTCCCTATCTTCTCTATCTTGCTTACCTTGAAGTTCCTTCCTCCCCCTCCCTACCACCTTCACCTCACCCTCTTTACCTTTTATGACTCTCCTTACCTTAATAGTTTCCTCTCAGAATTTCGTTTTTGTGTGTGTCATAGAATTTTATGTTAACACATAAATGCGCTTCTATCTTCCTCCCTCTCTCTTTCTCTCTATCTCTTCCTCCTTCGTTCTCTCTCTAATACAACATACTCATGCACACGCATACACACCTTAACACACAACACATACATACGAGGACAAGTGTCTGTCGACAAGTGCCTCTGGCATCTGGAAACTAGCGAACACACAAACACACACAAACAACCAGTTGCTTACTGCTGGTTTCAGACGCATAACTGTTTCCACCTACAATTTACACTCACCATAAAACTCTAATATACCTCGGGGCTCCCCACCGTGCCACCCTATCCTTCCTCTTATCCTATCGTATCTCTCCTCTTCTTTCGTCTCCTCTTTCTCTCTACTTTCCTTCTCATCCCCATTTCTAACTTTAGCTATCCACTGAATTATCTATTCCCTAAACCCTAAGTTGAATTAAGAAATTTTCACTGCACTAGAACAGTCAATATCATCATTTTTCAGTGAACCTAACACCTTGTTATCAGTACTAATTGATGATGGCCTCAGTAATTTACTCTCCTATCACAGGCATCATATCACAACATAAACAACTCAAATTCAGCTTCATGAAAGGCAGTATAAACCACATCCGTAATTCCTTTGAGTTATAGGCTGTAGGTCACTACTTAGTCATCAGTGGAGACATCGGAGACGTCGTTAGGGACTTCACTAGGAGCGTCGTCGGCGTCGTTACGGGGATCGTCTGTAGCGACGACGTAAGCGGCGGCAAAATACCATATATCTGCATCCAAGTTTCAGGTGATAAAATACAATAAATTTTAAAGGGGAAAATCTCCCTGCTATTTAAGCCGAAAAATGAGATTCTGGTTTCTTCCCCACAAAAAATCACCATAATGACTATTTCCCTCCAACAACCCCTACCAATCCCACCTCAACCCCATTAACCACGTATCCGATCTCCTTTACCTCACAAAACATCCCTCCTAACTGCCACCCACCCCACTAAACCACCACACTTACCATACAAGCTGTTCCCCAACCAACACCATCACCCAACCAACCAACCAATCCCGATACCCTCACCTCATCAACCATCCACCCACCCTCAACCACTACATTCCTCGCCACCAATTCGCTTCTCCAATCTTAAGTTGTGATGCCATTACACACCAAAGAAGGCCTACTCCATTTAGGTGTAGGCCTAAGATGACGACTGCTCTACACTGATAGCAAGAGACACACCAGAAAAACACGCTTTTGTCATCTGTTAAATGCAGAATAATGTGTATGAAGGTATTTTTCTTATTTCTCAAAAATCTTTATGAAAGATTCAAGTATGGCTTCCTCTTCCTCACCTGTCTCCTCTCTTTCCTCATCCATTCTATTTCTGCCCCTCCTCCTGCTGCTCCTCTCTTCCCATCTCACTCCCACTCCTGCTCCTCCCTCACTGCGTGACCACCATACTTAAAGCATCAGGTCTTCAGTGCATCAATCCAAACTAAACTAAAACAAATATTATTGTACATCAAAAGATTTATATAAAGACGGAATCAAATACAGAAATGATCATATGGCTCTCGCTGTGTTACCCTACTCGCTCTTTCCTTCTCTCACTCCTCCTTTCCCTTCTGTCTTTATTTCTTAGGATTCTCTCCCTTCAACTTCTTCCATTGCTCCTCCTCTCTTCCTCCAGTTCTTTTCTTCTTCTCCATCCTCATCCTCCCCTACAAAAGCAGGCTCTGAGACTTGGAAAAGTAGCAGCCCTTGTGGCTGGAATGTCTGCTGGCTGTCAGCGAGAAGTCGTGCTGGAAGCTGCAAAACATTTCAGAGTTTGTGAGAGGAAACCACTGCCTCCCTCAGATTGATTTATTGCCCTGTTTAATCTTCTCTGCAGCCGAGAATTCTCAGGCGGGAGCTTTCCAGGTGTGGTTGACGAATTCCAACGAGGAGGAAGAGTGTGGGTTCTTCCTCGATCCAATGGCAAAGATTTGTCTTCCATATTTTCTACAGAACACTGCTGATAATTTTGTCTTCTTATGAAGTTGACGGCGAGTCTTAATAAGAACGATGGTAACTAGTCTCTCTTCTTAAGAACACTGCCAATGCGGCTGTATTTTTAAGAACGTTAGCGGTGATTCTGTATTCTTAAAAAACACTGGCAATGTGTCAGTATTCCTAAGAACGTTAGCGATTATTCTGTATTCTTAAGAATGTTTGCGGTGAGTCTCTTTCTAAAAGACGTTGGCAGCGAGTCTGTCTTCTCATAGGGGTAATGCTGTCTTCTCAAGAACTTTACTGCTAGTCTGTCGTCTTGGATGCGTCACACCACTGTGTAATATATTCATGACTGGAATGCTGGTCCAGCCGCTGCTGGAGTCTGGAGGATTGCATCAGGGGTAAGAATTTCCAGAGACAGGATTAAGAATTTAGCTAACATTCTTACTCAGAGGAGCGTTGCAGTATTTTTTTTTGTCTGGTTTTGGGACGTTTTTATATCTTCTTCCGAAGTCTGGCTTTTGTGTTGTAGTTTTTGTAGCTGTTTGGGAGCCTCCAGTATTTGTGTGGAATTTTGTAGCTCAGTCTTTCTCGTCACCATGGCTTGTCTATTTTAATAGTACATTAGTATGGAAAAGAGAGAGACAAATGCAGTGTAATGTGATCTTTTATTGACAACGTTTCGCCCACACAGTGGGCTATATCAAGTCACAAACAGATAGGTGTTGTCATTTAAGTCCGTTTCTCTACAGAGTACAGTGTACTGGGAAATGTCTAAGGCATTCTAGCAGTCTAAGTATATACGGTAAATACAAACTTTTGCCCTGTCTACCCTTCGTGAAAGCATCCTAGAATTATATTATGTAAAGCAGGGTCTTCCAACGTGAAATCCACTTTGGTGCTCCTTGAGAAAGTCACATTTTCTTCAAATATTCTTGTGTCCAATTATTGTCTCAAGTCGCTTTGCAGTGTTTTCATGCCAGAGGATGAGACCTGCGCTTCACTATCTTCTCCCTTTTATTTTTATTATTGGAAAAACTTAACCATTCAGATTTTGTAAAGAACGTCCGTAAATGATTTCCTGACTTGCTTTATTGTTATTTCAATGGATAATGGTATATGAAGGATCGAAACCTCGTCTAAGGTTTCCTATTCGAAATGTGAAATACTTGTGAAGTGTATAGTATTCATTTACAAGTTAACCTGAGAGCTCATCCTTGAAATACAGGTCCTTGTTCTTGTCCACAGGTGTACTAGACCGTCTTACATTGTATTGTACATATTTCCTCTTACGAATAAAAGTTTTCTAACGGAGGGAGGGAGGGGAGGAGGGAGAGGGAGAGGGAGGGAGGGAGAGGGAGGGAAAGGGGGAGGAGGGAGAGGGGAGAGGGGGAGGGGGAGAGAGAGAGAGAGAGAGGTGTGATGTGCAAGCATACTTGCGTGTGTGTGTGCTTGGGTTTTGTAAAAGTCGTGCATGTCAACAAGAGTGATGGCTGCCTGATAACTGTAATGATGTTGGTCAGTGTGTTTAGTAATTCAAACTCACAATTCTTCCTCTCTCTCTCCTTTTCCTTTCTCATTCATTCTCTCTCCTTACTCCTGTTAGAAGTAGCAGGCTGTGATAGTCACAGCAGAACCTGTGGTAACTATACTCACTGGTACACACAGCTCTGAGTGGCAGTGCAGTAACAAAGTAGTTTATGACAGTAGTTGTAGCCCACGTCTTACATCCAGTTCAATGTATAATTCAAACTCCATGCCAATTTACCAATATTTTTTCTCCTGTTTTCATTCCGGCAGTGACCGGAGAGCGTGTGGAGGGTGAGGAGAGAGCCTTCTATTCTTGACTCATACACCTAGATAATACACGATAGTGTTTAATCTAGATAGAAGTAGATTGCTCTTGACTCACGAAATCGTAATAACACGATTGCAAACAAATCACAGAACGGGTGAGGTTTGAACTTATGGCCAGTGTGTTAACCACTCAGCCAGCTGGCCAAGTGGTTAACACACTGACCTGACGTTTAGGATTCACTTGCCATGGGTTCAAACCCCACCCGTTCCCTGATTTGATTTCAGATAGACTTCCCAGTCTACCTTTTTCATGTACTCCATTTATTTTCCCTCCCCAATCTACTGCTATGTCTTTCCCATGTACACCATCTCTTTTTTCCTTCCCAGTCCCAGTGTTTTGTCAATGCTTCAAACAACTGGCACTATCAACCTTTTGAGTCATCGAGACTGCTCGACTGAACATATTCTTTTTAGGCTGAGGACTAATTACCTCAAACTCCTACTTCATGTCTTCCAAAGCCTGCAGAATTATCATTCTCTGTATTGGTTGGCGAAACGTCTGCAAGAAACAGATTCCCAAGTGTTGCACATGCGTCTTATACATGGTTCAAATTGTTGTCATTCTCTGGTGTGACTTCCTATATCTGTGTATGTGTGGGGGCAGACACAGAGGAAGATAGTGTATACGGAATGGTCACGAATCTTGCGCAAGAAGACGGAGGATCGAGCCTCCACCAGTCCTTGAGCTGAATGACCCATATGGATCATTCAAAGAAAGATGATGGACGATGAGCTAGAAGAGGTGAAGAGTAAAAAAGAGGAATGGAGGTAGATATGAGTAATGGATAAAGAAGAGAGACGACTATTATCCAGGAGGGAAGGAGGTGAGGTATGAGTGTAGGGAAGGACGAAGTGAGGAGAAATGTAGAGGTGGTGAGGTAACAATGTAAGGAAGGAGGTAAGGTAGGGAAGCAGGGAGGTGGAGTAGGAAAGGTGAGACATGAATGGCGGTGAGGTTGTAAAGATGAGGTTAAAAATTTACAGAAGGTGAGGTATGTTCCAAGGCAGGCAGGAGTACTGGACATTACGAGGTTAAAGTATTTTGAGGGAAGGTTTTGATAACTGGACAAGAGTAGCTAAGAGTTTGTTTTTAGATAGGAAGATGTACTAGATAAGGAGAGCCAGGCTACCTGAAACACCTGTTGATGGTTCGGGAAGTCATCGCGCCAGCTGCTTAGTCTCACACCAAGCCTCCTGGGTGACGGTCTGGCCACTCATGCGTAGTAATTACCCTTATACTTGTAGAGAAGGTGTTAAAAACATTTATACTTCAAGAATTATCTGTTCGTTGACAGAGCCACATTTTATTATAAAACTCTGCACCGTCAGTTGCCTCTCCCGCTCTCGTAAGCGGTCGTTTCAGTGTATCAATTTGGAACCAGTTCATGAAGAATTTTCCTGGTGGAAATTTGACATGTCTTTCCCCACCTGTGCTCCAATGAGAGTCAAGTTGGAGGGATTTTAATCATTCCCAAAACTTCAATGCTGGACTCAAATCATGCGGACAATGAAGGCTCTATATACATTCTCCAAATCTGCAATTTTCGCAGGTAAACAAGGCAATATTTCAGTCAAGCAGCCCATTTTTGTTAGTGTAACATTACTGGGTTGGCATCCCTTCTGAAGGGTCTTGATATCTAGTCAATCATGTTGCTCATAGTTTTGATGGAAGCAATATTAAGTTACTTCCAGCTGCCTTACCTTCCTCCTCTGCTATATCCAGGGGGCTGATTGTATTTCCTGCTCTCTTCCAGTATGTATTTCTTCTATTTTTCTATTAGCGTATTTGCCAAGGAAGAAATGATTACTGGACGAGGGAAGACAGGAAAGTAGGAGGGAAGAAGGGAGGTAGGAAAAAAGGTAAGAATAGATGTAAAGTGAAGACACAGGTCAGAGAACAATCTTTTATTGTGGCAACATTTCGCCCTATGTAGAGCTTATCAATTCATAATTTGATACAACTATATAGAGAGAAAAGTTGTTCAAAAGGTTTCTTAGTATTGTCAGCAGTAAAAGTTCTTCACAGAGAGAAGTGGAAGTACTGGATAATATACGACAATGTTAATACACAGTACAGACAAGATGAAGACTTAAGACACATGTGCAACACCTGACTCCCACGTTGAAGGACTCATCACCTTCCACTGTCTTCTGTGTATAATTCTGTAGGAGAAGAGGAGAATGAAGAGGAACAGGGAGAGAAGGGGAGAATGAAGAGGAATAAGAAGAGAAGGGGAGAATGAAGAGGCTCAGGGAGAGAAGGGGAGAATGAAGACTAACAGGAAGAGAAGGGGAGAATGATGAATAACAGGAAGAGAAGAGGAGAATGAAGAGGACCAGGGAGAGAAGTGGAGAATGAAGAGGAATAGGAAGAGAAGGGGAGAATGAAGAGGCTCAGGGAGAGAAGGGGAGAATGAAGACTAACAGGAAGAGAAGGGGAGAATGAAGAGGAATAGGAAGAGAAGGGGAGAATGAAGAGGAATAGGAAGAGAAGGGGAGAATGAAGAGGAACAGGGAGAGAAGGGGAGAATGAAGAGGAAAAAAGGAAGAATGAGATAACAAAGAGGGGGGGAAGTGAGAAAGAAAGATGTTGAACACTCCCAGGAGTATGAAGGAACATGGGTAGAAGGAACACTCCAGGTAGATGTGAAGGAACACTCCCGGGTAGATGTGAAGGAACACTCCTGGGTAGATGTGAAGGAACACTCCGGGTAGATGTGAAGGAACACTCCCGGGTAGATGTGAAGGAACACTCCGGGTAGATGTGAAGGAACACTCCGGGTAGATGAAGGAACACTCCCGGTAGATGTGAAGGAACACTGGGTAATGGAAGAACACTCCCGGTAGATGGAAGGAACACTCCGGGTAGATGTGAAGGAACACTCCGGGTAGATGTGAAGGAACACTCCCGGGTAGATGTGAAGGAACACTCCGGGTAGATGTGAAGGAACACTCCGGGTAGATGTGAAGGAACACTCCCGGGTAGATGTGAAGGAACACTCCCAGGTAGATGTGAAGGAACACTCCGGGTAGATGGAAGGAACACTCCGGTAGATGTGAAGGAACACTCCGGGTAGATGTGAAGGAACACTCCCGGTAGATGTGAAGGAACACTCCCGGGTAGATTGAAGGAACACTCCCAGGTAGATGCGAGGAACACTCCCAGGTAGATATGAAGGAACACTCCTGGGTAGATGTGAAGGAACACTCCCGGGTAGATGTGAAGGAACACTCCCGGTAGATGTGAAGGAACACTCCCGGTAGATGTGAAGGAACACTCCGGTAGATGTGAAGGAACACTCCGGGTAGATGTGAAGGAACACTCCGGGTAGATGTGAAGGAACACTCCCGGGTAGATGTGAAGGAACACTCCCGGGTAGATGTGAAGGAACACTCCCGGGTAGATGTGAAGGAACACTCCCGGGTAGATGTGAAGGAACACTCCCGGGTAGATGTGAAGGAACACTCCCGGGTAGATGTGAAGGAACACTCCCGGGTAGATGTGAAGGAACACTCCCGGGTAGATGTGAAGGAACACTCCCAGGTAGATGTGAAGGAACACTCCCGGGTAGATGTGAAGGAACACTCCCGGTAGATGTGAAGGAACACTCCCGGGTAGATGTGAAGGAACACTCCCGGGTAGATGTGAAGGAACACTCCCGAGATGTAGAACCCGGTGTGAAGGAACACTCCCGGGTAGATGTGAAGGAACACTCCCGGGTAGATGTGAAGGAACACTCCCGGGTAGATGTGAAGGAACACTCCCGGGTAGATATGAAGGAACACTCCTGGGTAGATGCGAGGGAACACTCCCAGGTAGATGTGAAGGAACACTCCCGGGTAGATGTGAAGGAACACTCCCGGGTAGATGTGAAGGAACACTCCCGGGTAGATGTGAAGGAACACTCCCGGGTAGATGTGAAGGAACACTCCCGGGTAGATGTGAAGGAACACTCCCGGGTAGATGTGAAGGAACACTCCCGGGTAGATGTGAAGGAACACTCCCGGGTAGATGTGAAGGAACACTCCCGGGTAGATGTGAAGGAACACTCCCGGGTAGATGTGAAGGAACACTCCCGGGTAGATGTGAAGGAACACTCCCGGGTAGATGTGATCTGAATGGTTCGCATGATCTGAATAAGACATGTGATCTCAATAGGACGTGTGATCTGAATGGCCGGCATGATTTGAATGAGAGGTCAGGAGCACAAAGAGAGACAATCTCTCTTATCTGTATGCTAATGAGTTCCTCCACACAATCGCCACCCTTCGTTTTCCAGTTAAAAACTCAGGAATGAAAGTTTCACAGGCGACCAAAAAAGTGGCAGATATCACATCAGATCAGTGGAAAACATTCGTCGGGATTGACATTTTTCCGAGGGAATGCTGGTGGGGGATCTGAACTCTGTGGGGCACCGTATTTATATTTGCATTTTGATTGTCGTGGTCTGCATATAGTGTCAGCGGGGTTTTGGAATCCTACCGCTGCGCACATCAGACCAACAACTTCTCTTCCATTTGCTGCTTCTCCTCCTCAGTTTCCTACTCCTGCTCCACCTCTACTTACTCCTGCTCCACCTCTACTTACTCCTGCTCCACCTCTACTTACTCCTGCTCCACCTCTACTTACTCCTGCTCCACCTCTACTTACTCCTGCTCCATCTCTACCTTTAACTCCTCGTCCTCCTCTTCAGTACCTAGGCACACAACGTCCTCCCACTTTGGGTTTTCACAAGTAATACTAATAAGCAGCAGCCAGTACACTTAAATTTTGTTTCCAACGATAGAAATATTTGTATAATCAGTAATAATTTCGAACAAACAGAAAAAACGGGAAAAATAACTGGAAGATATTTGGAAAAAAAAATGCCAGGGATTTTATTACAAGCAGAGATTTAATCTGTAGGCTGGAACGCAGCAAAAATGGGGAGGTGAGGGGGGGGGAAGACAAGAGCTACACTCCGTCGCTGTATGGCGAGGGGGGGGGTAGAAGGTGGAGCTAAATGAATGTAAAATCTTGCATGGAGTCGCAGCTGGTGGCTACTTTACACTCCCAAGTCTAGAGCTGCTGACATTTGTAGTAGTATTGTCAAAGATACTTGTCTATCGACACTTGGTCTTTGTTTGTGTGTGTGTGTGTGTTTTGTAGTCGTATATCTGTATGTTTGTGCATGCTCGTCTGCCTTCCCCGTTACTTTTTTTTCCATTCTTCCTCCCACACTTACTACCATCCTCTGCTTAAACCAGTCCCTCCCTCCCTCCACCACTTCCTCCATCCCTCCACCACTTCTTCCTCACTCCCTCCACTACTTTTTAACTTTCCTCAAAGTCTCCCCACACAGTGTAAAAACTTCCAAAATATTTTTTGCCCTGAATTTTGTATCCGCTCAAAAATATAACCATAAATATTTTTCAGACGCACGCCACAGTGATCCATTCATAATAAACTTTTTTCTAAGTATCAAATCCACTCAGTTTTAAACCATTAATATTTTCGAAGACAACTGTGGGTCAAGTGGCATGTTAGTGTAAAAGAAAGAGGCAGATAAAGAGGATAGTGATGCCAAGCATCAAGAGTAAGCTTGTGTGGGGAGTCAGTGAGTAGTTGGGTTTAAAGACTAACCACTGAACCTAAGCTGTTAAGCTTGCATATTACCTTTACACTGCCTTGCAAGAATACCTCAGTACCTAAGAATATATATATATATATATATATATATATATATATATATATATATATATATATATATATATATATATATATATATAAATAATAGGGAATAAAACATTATATATATATAATGTTTTATTCCCTATTGTATTCTTGTCAATGTATTTTGTATATATATATATATATATATATATATATATATATATATATATATATACATAAAAATACATTGACAAGAATACAATAGGAATAAAACAATATATATATATATATATATATATATATATATATATATATATATATATATATATATATATATATATATATATATATAGTTTTATTCCCTATTGTATTCTTGTCAATGTATTTTGTATATATATATATATATATATAATGTCGTGCCGATTAGGTAAAACTTGCGATTTTGGCTTAAATAGCAACGCTCTTCTTGCCATATAAGACAAGCGAAAATTTGTGTATGCAATATTTTCGCAAAAATCATTCTGAACCTAACGAAAAAAATATATTTCATTGTGTTTGTTTATTATTAAATTAATGTTAACGTATCTAAAATATATTTAGTTGGGTTAGGCTAAATTAAATTGCGCTTGTTGTAATAAGGTTAGGTAGGTTTTCAAAGTTTTTCTTGGTACAAAATTATAAATTCTTACATTAACATAAATAAAAAAAATATATCTTTAAACGTATAAGAGAAATTTTTAGAAAGGACTTAATTTTAGATGAGTTCTTGCTAATTGACCAGTTTTACCTAATCGGCACGACATATATATATATATATATTATATTATATTTCAACAAACCGACCGTATCCCACCGAGGCAGGGTGCCCCCAAAAAAAAAAAAAACCGAACGTTTCTCTTTTTTAATTTAGTAATTTATACAGAAGGGGTTACTAGCCTCTTGCTCCCGGCATTTTAATCGCTTCTTACGACACGAATGGCTTACGGAGGACGAATTCTGTTCCAATTCCCCATGGAGAAATATATATACTATATATATTACAATAAAATTATCTTAAACTGTAATAAGACCAAAGAAAAGGTAGTATTAGTCCAATCGCCTTCATGATCTCTAAAATTATCAAGAAACAGCAAGAGTAATAAAGATGCTTGGTAGCAGAGATGTGACCTCACGTGTACAAACAACCCACTGACTGTACATAGTTTTTGCTTTATTACTTTTACCATTTCTTGATAATGTGAGAGATCATGAAAGCGCTTGGAATATTTCTTTTCACTGTTGTTACACTGCATATACAGAGATATAAGATTTCTAGGAATATTATTAAGGGAGGAGAGGCGAGGTTGCAAGCCTCTTACTGCACAGCTGACCGGTTCTCAAACTCTACCCATCTTGCCACTACTACCACCACCACCACCCTCGCACAGCTCTCTCTTAATTGTGTCTGTATTGTGGGTGACGAAACTTCTTGTAGTGAAACAGCTCGTTAATAAACTTCTTGTAGTGAAACAGCTCGTTAATAAACTTCTTGTAGTGAAACAGCTCGTTAATAAACTTCTTGTAGTGAAACAGCTCGTTAATAAACTTCTTGTAGTGAAACAGCTCGTTAATAAACTTCTTGTAGTGAAACAGCTCGTTAATAAACTTCTTGTAGTGAAACAGCTCGTTAATAAACTTCTTGTAGTGAAACAGCTCGTTAATAAACTTCTTGTAGTGAAACAGCTCGTTAATAAACTTCTTGTAGTGAAACAGCTCGTTAATAAACTTCTTGTAGTGAAACAGCTCGTTAATAAACTTCTTGTAGTGAAACAGCTCGTTAATAAACTTCTTGTAGTGAAACAGCTCGTTAATAAACTTCTTGTAGTGAAACAGCTCGTTAATAAACTTCTTGTAGGTGTCACCACAAAACTTCCAAGAATTAAGAGATCCTCAAATGTGGTTCACTAACATCAGTCTACACTGTAAGTTCATGCTTATAGTTATGGTAATAACCTCAGTAACCTAGTATAACTGTGCTTATAGTTATGGTAATAACCTTCCCAGTAACCTAGTATAACTGGTACCAGTAACTCAGTATTACACATATCTTGATCATTATTATTATATCATTTTCCTCAGTATATAATTTCGCTATTAAATATAAAGCGGCGCTGACGAAATGAAGTTTAAAGTAGTGTAAAGTGCTCTATCAGGATCTTGTGCCCCTTCTCCCATCACTGCTATGATAAACAGTGATCCATTCCCCACGAGCTGTATAACCCCTACTGTTTTAGCGCTTCCCCCGAGTTATCATAACATCTCGTTCTCCCTTGTATAGTTTTTGTTGTCCCCATGCGTGTTTATTCTGTTTCCTGTCTCTCTCTATCTCTCTATTTCTACTTGTTTATCTCTTCTGCCTAAATTGAAAGCTTTCAGCCAGACAATTTCATTAAAGGCTGCACCTCATATCCGTTATACCAGAGTCCAACACACTAGTCCACTTACCACAAACAAGTGAGTAGGGGTCACCCCAGTTTTCAGATTCTCAAGAGGGAGTAAGGAAGGGAAGGGGTGGGGGAGAGGTAGAGAGAGAGGAAGAGAGATGGAGAGACAGAGGAAGTGGATGAGTGTGTGGAAATGGAAGAAGAGGGAGGAGACAGGCCGAGGGAGTGGGAGTAGGTGGGGAGAAATGACGGATAGGGCATGGGGAGAGGGGTAGGTGAGTAAAGAATGAAAGTAAGGAGGGGGTGTATGGAGAGTTGGTATGGGGTGGAGGTAATGGGTGGGATAGGGAGGGTGGAATGGGAGGGAAAGAGGGTAATCTGTAATACGTTAAATCCACACATGAGGGACTAAGATAACGCTCTCCACATCTTGTACCAGTATTCACTATTTTTATCTTGCACTTAAAGAACTGAGATCAACTGTACTTAAGGTCTATATACTACTGAATGTGAAAACTCACTCGATGGGATGTTGGAATAATGTGGTGAGGGATACCCGAGAAATCACACAGGATACATGCATGCTAGGGGTGTGCATATCAGCGTATATACACTGAGAGTTTACTTTGATCCCTGTGTAGTAGTCGAAGTATTCTTGACGGGTGGCGAACAGGGTTACAAGCAGCCTTGACGGCCATAGTATAGTCGAGAGGCTTTAAGCTCCGTTAACCAAACAAGCAACCAGAGAGTTGATCACCGGTGTTGCAAGACAATGTTTCATCCTATTGAATTTCATCAGAGAAAAATGTCTGCTCAAGCAAGTACAAAGTTCCAAATATCTGTTCGTTTCCTCTCTGACTGGAGAACTGGGGAATAATTTCTTTGTAAATAACTCGACATGACTTTAATAACCTTGAGCACAATATATATTCTCTTTCTGACTCACGGAATCGTAATAATACGGCTGCAAACAAACCACGGAACGTAAGCCGTGTGGCTTACGCACTGGTCTGGAGTTTTACGACTCACTCGACATAGGTTGAAACCCCACCCGTTCCGTGGTTTATTCTCTTTGTGCTTTGGATTCTCGTCGTTCCTCTGACCCATGATCATCAACGGCAAATGCGAAATCATAACTAATCCGCATTATTTTTTGTAGTGTAAAATGTGAATATTTTTTAAAATAAAGTGCAGAAAAAAGCAATGTTTTTTGAAGACTTTCATAAGCTGAGTGATCTCAGGCCGCAAAAAAAAAAAAGAGAAACAGTGCAGTAAATCAATAGTAGAGAATACAGAGTTGATAAGGTGAACTGATAAAGTCCCTGTTGGCGAAACGTTTTCCAATAAAATGTCATAACCACAGTGTTATTTATATGAGAAACAGCGTGTTTCAACTGGAGACTCGGGTTTCCTTGAGAGGTACTCGACATGTCTTCCGACAGTTCGCCTTGACAAGCTTGTTTTCTTGGACCAGCAACTCTCCTCGGGAGAAGACGTGTTTGTTGTTGCCCATCTTGTGAGCGATCACTCTGCATCATCACTCTGCATCATCACTCTCCATCATCACATACAAGTAGTATGTGTCGTGATTTTTTTTTTTTTTTACTGGAAATCGTTAAACCAATTTCATTAACTTTTAGTTTTTAACAGCATAAAGTTCTCGTATTTGCATCCATGTTTGCTCTCAAAATCGGTCTTCGTATTGTAGTAACTGAACATTGTCAAACTTTCCTTGCAAATTAGGCCCACCATTTTTCCGCTCACATCGGCAAAAAAAAAAATTAAAGTTCATTCTTTGTTGAATATTGAGCCATCAGCGTCCACTTCCTCTTTGATGGCCTCATTTCCGAGTTAATGGTCATGGTTAGCGGGTGATATAAATGCCAAATTCGCATAATGAAGCGCAAAAAACACACAATTAGGTTTGCTGCGTAAATTGTTTGACCAACTTTCGGGCGATGTTGCCAAATACTGCTGCACTCGTTACCAAAACTGCCTATACGCGATGCAAATCAGAAGAGGCTGACTGATTAGGATTTCTAGCAGGTGGCCAATGATTACTGGACTCATCATCAGCTAGGTACAGGTTGATAGGTTAAACCATGACAGCAATCATCTTAACTATCGAAAAACGGCTCAAAGCCTAGTTCCACTAATGGACTCTGCCCACCTGTGATTCCGCCTCCAACTGCTTTCCCTTACCTGCCTCCGGTGTATAAGCCCCTTCCCCGTGCATAAAGTCTGATCTGAACACATCTCTAGGCTGAGGGACTGATTACCTCCAACTCCCTCTAATAATTTTCCACTGATTTTCTCTATATTGTATTGATAAAGCCATTGGTTAGCGAATTGTTTGTATAATAAAGATGCTAAAGTGTTGTACAAGTGTTCCATTCGTCTACTTCTTAATTTTCTATAAAAAAAAAATATATAATAAACCCCCTGTAATCAACTTTTTATCTGACCGAAAAAGCCTGCTGTGTGGACGAAACGTTTCGTCAACAAAGACAACTACGTGTTGCATTTATCTTAGTCATCAACTTGTTAGTACTGTATACCATTTATAATACGATGATACCAGTCTGACGCAGCAACATGATGGTATCTTGGTACAGGGGAAGTCTTCAACAACTCTATTGCTAACAACTGTTTAACATGACTTGCTTGTACTAGTGGGCCCCACCCACATGTAACCTTATCACCAAACTGCTGCATCTCACTTAGGGTTCCAATATTAAAGTCTCTAGCCTGATGATCCTTTAGATGAAGGTACTGGCCACCGTCTATCAAGGCTGAGAGACTGATCACCTCAAAATTACGCTTCACTTCTATCGTCTCCAGTACAATGCTGTAATCGCCTCCGCATTCGAATGACGAAAACTGTACCAGCGAAACGCTTCATCAACAAAGATACCTAAGTGTAAAACATATGTCTTACTCATTAGCCTATTTTTAAAGCTACATAAGATTTTAGGTTTAGTGTCCATACTTGACTCCACTCATCAACAACTCTGTTACTAAAACAGGATTTTCGTATATCATTTATATAGCTAAATTTATCCAACTTGAATTCATCATTTCGAGTTCTTTCATCATTGATATCTTCAGTACCCTATTTATATCCACTAATTATGCCTATCTTCCATATGTATACTTCAATAATGTGTCTCCTCGTTCTACGTCTTTCAGGAGAGTGAAAGTTCACGGCTCTCAATCTATCTTCGTATGAAAGATTCCTTATACAGTGGATTAATTTTGTCATTCTTCTCTGAATGTTCTCCAATGTATTTACGGAAATTCTGAGGTATAGAGACCAGAACTGTACCGCATAATCCAGATGAGGCCTTTTGAAGTGCAAAACTGCAGAATAACTTTTGAACTCGTGTTGTTTATACTTGATATAAATCTAACCAATTGTTAGCATAATAGACCTGCACTTTTGGCTACATTTGTGCTTATATCATTAATTCTTTTCACTGTTCATATTGTTTATTCAATTATTTAGAGCAGGCGTTTACTTTGCAATGATCGAACTGGACTGGTGACGTGTGGTGCTGGAGGTGGACTGGGTGACTGAAGATGGACTGGGGGAGGGATGGTGCTGGGAGGCTGACTGGTGGTGCTGGAAATCTGGACTGGGTTAGCAGTGGTGCTGGACTCGGGTTACGGGTGGTGCTGGACTGGGTCACGGGTGTGGTGCTGGACTGGGTTAAGGTGGTGCTGACTTTCACGGGTGGTGCTGGACTTGGGTTAGGTGGTGTGACTGAGGTTACGGGTGGTCAGAGGAGGGCTGGACTGGGTGACGTGGTCTACCTGAGGCATTCAGGATCGACTCGCGGCGGTCTTGGCCAGGCCTCCGGTGAATCAGGGCCTGATCAACGGGTGACTGCTTGCTGCAGTAGTCAACGTAGAACTACAGCCCGGCTGGATCCGGCAACTGACTTGGGTATCTGTCCAGCTCCCTCTTGAAGACAACCAGAGGTCTACTGGTGGTGCTGGGACAGGCTGACTGGGGGTGGTGGTGGGGGACGGCTAAACTGGGGGTGGTGGTGGGGGACGGCTGAACTGGGGGTGGTGCTGGGGACGGCTGGACTGGGGGTTACGGGGTGGTGCTGGGGATGGGCTAGACTGGGGGTAACGGGGGTACAATAATTTTCAAACAAGACAGGGATATTGAGCCTCGATTAAGGAAAATTTCCTGGGTAAACGGTGGTCCAGAAATACCAGTAACGACCTCGTTGCCGCTCCTCTCTATCATGAGATTATCATGCTACCCCTTTTCCTCCTCCTCCTTTATCCCTCTCTTCCTCCTTTTTTCTTCACCAACTGTTAATCCTCCAACTCTTCCTCCTCATTCTCCACCACCTGCTGCTACTACTTTTCCTTCTCTTTCTCCTCTGCCATTTGATCCTTCTCCATTTCTTCTCTTTCCTCCGCCACTTGCTCTTCCTTTTCTTCCATCTCTTTCTCCATCTGTTTCTCTTCCTCCTCCTCCTCGCTCTCTTCCACCACCTTGTCATCCGGCTGCCCCTCCATAGGGCTGTAAACGGTACATCACTTGTACCAACTGGCACTCCTTTGGAAGCCACTGCCGGGTCACCACATGGAGAAGACCCGGGCCAGATCCGTCCTGGCAAACCTATATGAACATGAGTATGCCTCCTCTTCCTATTCCTCCGAAGATGTGTGTGAACACATGAAAGAGCTCAGGTTTTATCTCCTATTTTCTTTGTGGTATATTTTTTTTTATCTCAAGTGTATATACATGCATATTTCAGGGTATATATAGCCATACACATCTCAGTGCCTATAGGGAGAGATACACATCTCAGAGTATAGACATTCGTCCCAAGGAGAATTAACACAGAGTGGGTTGGGGGAGAGAGACAAGCCTGCAGCGATCCCTTTAATCTTTACCTCACTTAAAATGCCGACTTCACAAAGGCAGCCGCGATTAATTTTCTGTTCCAACTGATTGTTTCATGTAAAGAATTGTGACTACCTTTGTACTTTTTTATTAACTAATTCTCTCTCTCACTCTCTCTTTAGTTCCCTCTCTCTCTCTCTCTCTCTCTCTCTATCATTCTCCCTTTTTTCTTAACGTGGAGGGGTTTGATCCTACCGATGCTAGATCACCTTACCGTAGTGGATCTGTTTGAGTAGCCTGGGTGTGTAACAACCCGGCAACCCATTTTTTAGCCTAAATATCGGGGAGACTTCCTCTTTCGTAAAAAAAAATTCTGTGCCTCATAGTCTATAATTTAAAGCGAATTATAGATATGGTTTGGAGTGCAAATAATGATCTTTCATATTTTCATTGTTACTTGAAGGTTACCTTTAAACAATTCTGGGAGTTAGTGCCCCCTGGTATAAAAATATCTGTAATATGGCGGAAAATTAATCCCTACAGCAGAATACTGAAATGGAAAGCAGCAATTTTTAGGATAGTCTAAACTGATAATAATGGCGGTGAATCAATGAACGATGTTAACGAATTTCTGTGTTAAAACTAACAAATTTATCTGTGAAAATCACTGAATAGGAGAACGATTCGCATATAAAATGTATATTTTTTTTCAAAATGTGATAAACTCAAAAACAACACGAGGCCATTTAGTAAAAGGCAAAAATAAATGTCAAGTGTGTGACCATTTTGTAGAATAATACCTGGACGAGTGCCACACAATATCTGACTTGGAAAATGTTGGTGTTTCAGCTACCAGAACATCAAGAACATACTGCATTAGTCTCGTCCACATTTTTTTTTCTACTCAAAAATTTTTTAATGAAAATTCTTGGAGCATTTCTTGTGTAGCGTTTTTCACCGAAGGAATTTAATAAAGTGTACAAGAGGTAGGGAGTTGGTGGTGCAGCCAGCACGAGGTCATGTTGTGTTGCTTCAACACGCACGAGCTCCAATAGTCCTGTGTCTCGTTCGCTCTTTTGTCTTTATTTAAGAAAGGTTATTTCTTCCTGGAAACAAATAAAATATAACAAGGGAGAGATTTAAACGAAATATCCTTGATTTTCGGTAATACATCAGAAAGTTTAATGACACGGCTTGAATATAAAAAAAGAAACACTTTAGGAAAGGTTTAGTGGAAGGTTCAGAGTAGATATGACACAGGGAAGAACTTGAACCAATCCACTCACTGTCAGCTGGAAATTTCTCAAAGATTAAAACAATCCAAATTTTAATAATGCAATGTAAGGAAAAAGCGAGAACTATCGTATTAAACAGAGTAGCTACCAGCATCCTCATGCAGAAAGTTTGTTTGTAAACTTCATTGCAAACGCTATACGTACACACACACACACACACACACACTCACACTCACGCACGCGCGCACACACGCAGGGACAGAATGTTTCAGAGTTGGGACACAGGAAGAAGGGGGCTACAACTAAAAGTTGAAAACTCAGATGAGTCACAGGGATGCTAGGAAGTATTTCTTTAACCATGGATGAAAATTTAGCAATGGAGTTGTCAGGAAGTATAACAATCCATACATAGCGTTAACAACAGGTACGACAAAGCTCTTGGAGCAGGGAGACAATGCACCTAGTAGAGACCAGCGTTGTCGGGACCAGGAATTGCAACCACAAATAGGCGAGTACAAACACACGAGCCGTACAATCCAAGCCGAACAGCTTTCGATCCAAGAAATTGGAGGTTATTCCTTTTTTCCTTGTACTGAACCTGATTACCTCCCGTCCCAAGCGTCGTATGACACTTTCGGGTTTTGTACTGCCTTAAAAATGTAATATATTTGTGGTCAATGACCCTGATGTTGTGCACTTTGATCTAAACGCTCCTCAAAGCTGTGTTTATTAACCATACCACGGGCGGGGTTTGAACTCGCGGTCAGTGAGTCGTAAAACTCCAGACCGACGCGTTATTCCTTTGGAACTGATAATGTTTATTCCAAAAGGAATAAACAAACATAGTTATGATAGTCATTATAATTAACTTGGTTATGATAACCAAACACTTTCCTACACTACCCTTCCAGCACATGCACAAGCAGCATCCTCTCCATGGGCATTCCTGCCACCATCTGCTTGATGGCGCGTCTGCACCATGAAGCAGACTTCAGTTCTCGGAGGAAATGTTTATTCCTGAGCACAGTAGTCAGAAATAAGCAACAGTAACGAAACTCACTCGATGCTGTTCCCAAACTCTATTTTGGGCGATCATTAGTAGATAATATTTCACTCGACGCAAGCTCCAATGCTGCCACTATGTTTGGAAGGCGTTATTAATCCCCTTTCCTCTCCCTCTCTCTCTGTTTCCATTCCGTCACTAGTACAGCCACAGACCTACGGCTCATTTGACACTATCAGCACTCTATGTTATTACCTCTTGGCTTCTATCAGCATTGAAGTATCTCTGGGAGCTTGTACCTCCAGCTAATGTAGACACAAATGTCTTTAAACTTTGTCGAAAGAATTACTCTCGTTTACTTTCCATCATTGTCTGTATAAATCCAAAAAAAGTAAAGAATTTAGCGACAATTATTTTCCAAATAATAAAAGAAAGTTTGCTGACTATTTTGACATGACAAGAAACCTAACTAGATACCACTTACGGTAATGCTTGACATAACCCCAAGACATGCTAGCAATGACTTCAAGAGATATTAAATACGAACCCTGTAGTTACAACAAAAATCACTTCGACAACAGCTAGTGTCTACTAACAAAATCCTGTTTTCCAGTATCACAGAAATTAAACAATGTTGCCTAGCTGAAGCTGAAACAATGTTGCCTAGCTGAAGCTGAAACAATGTTGCCAAGCTGAAGCTGAAACAATGTTTCAAAGACGAAGTGTGTGAACGATGCTGTGAGCGACTATCTTCTGCTGCAAAGTTCTGACTTAGAATCAAGAGTAATGGTACTAATGGTGTGGAAGTTCGGGAGTGGGAATAATACGTCGCGGCAACGAGTCGCAGAGCATTGGTTAACACTTAACAAGTGGCCTGGAAACACGAAATGGTCCTTGGGTAATTCCTTTGGGTTCTCAAAGAGGGCGAGGGACCTCTTTATCTTTGGTGCACGAGCTTCCTCTTCGGCTCTCTTAAGAGGTACATACTGTACGACAAAGTGTATTAAAGTTGATAGAATTACCGACAATATGACAAAGTGTGTCTGTGCTGAGAGTTTGATTAGTATCTAAGGTATTGAACCTAATTCTTGGAAGCTTCGGGAAAAGGTTGGACAAGTGGGTGGGTGGGAATGATTGGTTTAGAGAAAGACATGCCTAGTTTGGACCAGTAGACCTACTGCAGTGTTCCTCCCTTCTGTTCTTATGAGTTGGATTTAATAAATATTTTAGGGATGTACTGATGAAATGCAACTTTTTTTTTTAATCCTTGATCCGCTGATTTCAAATAAATAAAACAGAATCTGAGAAAGAACTGGAAACGTTAAAAAACTAAAAACTAACGATGAGCACCTCGTCAAAAAATCCTGATTATGATGTGTAGCCGGGAGCAGTGTAACTAATCAAGCTTGTTTGTTTATACTCACCTTGGTAATAGATACCCACAAATTAGTTTAGAAAGACACGTAAGCAAACACTAGGACATTTTTTTTTTTTTTAGAAAACGTTTCGGTCCTGGAACCCTGATCACTTTTAACATACAGAGATTACAGGTACAGGTAGTTTCGCCAGGACGGGACCTGGCCCAGGTCTTCACGTGGTGACCCGGCACATGGAGAAGGTTAAAGTGGACAGTATATATAGGCGGGGAGTGAGGTGTGATACATGGTGACCTGAAGAATGCCATACTGGGGTGAGGCACAGCTCGTCCTCACCGAACAAGATCTTAGACGCCGACGATGTCTGGAAGCCTCGCTAATCGCCGTCACCGACACACAGAACATAACACTGGAAACTACAAAATTTCTAAAATATTAGCGTATTTGATACTCAACCATGCAAAGCATTACCTAACACAGGAGTCACGTGATCACATTGTCTACCCGTCCTCGTCCCAACATGGCCTTCTTCAGTGTCACTCACACCTTGTTCTCCACCTATATATACTCGTAGTTACTCAGTCCATTTTACCATGAGCTGCACTCCAGCATTCCAGTTTTTTAATTACAGGCGTTAGTGAAAATAACCTGTATTATTCAATAAGAAGAGCCGTATTCCTCAGTGAGTATAACCCGTGTTATTTAATGAAAATAACCCGTGTTATTTAAAGAAAATTGTGTTAATTTAAATAAACCGTGATAATTAATGAAAATAAACTGTGTTAATTAATTAGAATAACTAGTATTAGTGAATGTATAAAAAAAACTTCGTGAATGCGTCAAAATGGTATTTAACTGCATTTTTAACACGAAACTACCTGGAAAAAAAATATTAATAAATATTAATAATAACTCTTAATCACAAAGAAAAATTACAGTACATTAGCAATGAACATCTGACGCAGGTAATCACAGATAGAGAGAATTACATTTTTTTACATGAAGCGTTAAAACCGTGTTGGCCATTGAATCCCTAGTTGGATTGAAGGGTCGTTCCTCCGTCCGTTAATCCGGTCTGTGAGCAGACAGGCTGTTAGAAAATGTCAAAGAGAACTACAGTATATGAGTGATAACACTAACAGAGTGAACACGTCAAGAGGATTGATAACCTAGCACGACACTTCACTTGGTTAGCGTATAAGATAACAGTTATTAGAGTACCAGTAATCTCATCATAAAAGAGCTCATTCACTGGTCCTACAAGGATTCGCTCACCGTGAAAGAGGTTTTCCACTAATAAAGGTATTCACAATCACACTATATGATTCTCACTTATCCTGCCAAGATCTTCCAACTTATTTTCCTTCAGTCACCCTCTGTAGTTCTCCCACTCCATAAGTTTCCCACTCGTTACGTAACTCCAATTTACCATTAAATTCCTCATCAGAGCCTACAAGAACCACTACAAATTTTAGGATGAAATATTAATTTCTTATGGGGTGGGCCGACAGATGTCCTCGGTGAAGTGACCGAAAGCTTCAGTCATCCTAAGACTCGCGTCAGGAGACATTTTCCCATTTCTCCTGCCGAAGAAAATACCTCCCTTCCTCCCATGAGACCCACTCAAAGGGCCTCTGGATATACCATAAAGCCGCGTTATACACAGTACTCTAAGAGCAGGCTGACCACACCGACCATTACCTAGCCACCATACATAAAAGTGGTGTACCTGAGTGACATCAAGAGACGTAAATAGTGATGGGGGAAGCAGGGAGGAGGTAAACTATGGTAATGCAGACTCACACTCAGGTTACCGAGTCCAGCAGCGATCCAGTGATCGCTGCTGCCTCGAACAGTCTTGGAATCAACAGCTACCTCCTGTTGAAAGTGCTTCAGCTACAAAGAATATTAGCAAACGGCTACTACACCTTTACACACGTAAAGGTGTAGTAGCCGTGTGTTCTGACACAGCTTCTTGCCGTGTCCCGCCACAGTGCTGCCACTACTACACACAATTATTATAAATATTTTAGGACAACCAACAAGTAGGTGACTGAGACACGTGTACAACCCTTGGCTATCATTACTAAGGAAACAATAAAGATATTCCAGTATTGCACAAGCGTCTCGCTGATCTACTACTGCACGGGATGAAGATCGTGTCAGCTGACTCTCACTCTGGGATAAACCAACAACAAAACTGAATATTTAATGGTTTACATAGAGGGAATACATGTTGCCTAAAAAAAGGTAAAAATATTTGTAAATCAATACAACACCTTGTTTACAAGATGGGTGCAATCTGTAAATCAATACAACACCTTGTTTACAAGATGGGTGCAATCTGTAAATCAATACAACACATTACCTTCCACTTTACAACCGCACAAAATCAATACAACACCTTACCTTCCACTTCACAACCGCACAAAATCAATAATAACACAGATAATGAATTAAAAACTGAAGGATTAAGTTGTTTTAATACCATTAATATAATTATATCATTATTTAAACTTCCAAATTCCAAAGCTGATCACCGCCAGACTTTTATTTTACAATATTTTTACAATAATGGGAAGCGCTAAATCCGTATGGGTCATGAATGTCTGGAGAATGGTAGGCAAACATGTACGATCCGAAGAAGGGTAAATTAAATTGCGCTTGTTTTAATAAGGTTAGGTAAGTTTCCTAAGGTTCTTTTGGTACAAAATTATTAATTTTTACATTAACATAAAGGAAAAATATATTTTTAAACCTATAAGAGAAAATTTTAAAAAGGACTTAATTTTAAATGAGTTCTTGCTAATTGATTAATTTTACCTATTCGGCACGACATATATATATATAATCAGCCGTCACTGAAAGCGTGTGTTCCGCCATGCATGGCTGAACCCAGCCCAAGCAGACAGGAGGTCAGACTGTCTGCTCGTTATGAGGACACAATTTCAACTGCTCGTCCAGGATACGGGTTCCATTTTTTTTTTTTTAGGCTACGTACCTCTTTTCTAACTTTGAGTCCAAACAGGCCAATCCCCATCTCCAACGGCACTAATAATAACAAAGGTGCACGCACCACAGTTTGGGAACCTTCCAATTACACCTCTGCAAAACCATCCCCAAATCCTTCACTTTCTTAGCCTACCCACAAGTAGGATGACTCGAATCTCTGTGGTAAACAGTTCATCTCGCAGCCGAAAAAAACATGGATTTGATTCCCGGTGGGTCCAAACATACAGAAAATTCCTTTTAACTGATATTACTTTATTTTTTTGCTTAGCTGTAAATAGGTAATCAGTTGTTAGGCGACCAGTTCGATTCTAAGGTAGGAACCAAAGAACCACAACGGAAATACACCACACTACTTAGATTTCTTTAACTATTTTTTATTCAAAACCCACCGGAGTTCTTCATTCTGAAAATGTTGCTTTCTTCACCCCTTGTTATAAATGCTGGTGAAGGAAACTTCTAGTTATCCTGCTGGTGAAGGGAACTTTTAGTTATCCTGCTGGTGAAGGGAACTTTTAGTTATCCTGCTGGTGAAGGGAACTTTTAGTTATCCTGCTGGTGAAGGGAACTTTTAGTTATCCTGCTGGTGAAGGGAACTTTTAGTTATCCTGCTGGTGAAGGGAACTTTTAGTTATTCTGCTCTCTCTCTCTCTCTCTCTTCCACCCTCACTGCCGCTCTCTTAGTAGTTATATTCTAAATAAGACAGAATATAATTATTAACCAATTACACTAAAAGAGTTTGGGGGTTGAGTGAAGGAGACAGAAGGTCAGTAGGCCTTCTGCAGTGTTCCTCCTTTCTTATGATCTTATGAATCAGAGAGAGAAATATGTAGGGTAATTAGGACAAAGGGATAGATGTGAGGGAGAGGCGAGAGGAAAGAGAATAAAATGAAGAGGAAAAGGAGAGAGGGAGATGCAAAGGAGGAATAAAGTAAAAAAATTAGAGGAGCGAGAAGAGTAAGGAAAGGAAAGGAAGTGAGATAGAGGGAGAACAAAGCTGCTGCTCCAGAATCTTCTAATGTTTCACAAATATAATATTGTGAATGCGATAAATATCGTTAGAATATCAAGACTGAAATGAATGCCACTGAACAAAATATCCGGTTGTTTGCACGGGTGACGAACACCAAGTTGTTTGCACTGGTTGTACTAAGCTGGTAGACAACATCCATCCAGGGAGGCTATCCCGTCCTTTATATACTAATATATAACAGAAGCCCTCCAAACGTACATGCACTGTTGCTCTAGTGCATAAAGTGTGTGTGGTGAATGTACGTTGTTGACCGTAAAATAGATTTCGAGACTTGTAACTAAATGCTATCCTAGATAGCATCCAGAATGGAGTGCTTTCTCCAAGTGGAAAAACGTTCTCTGACGTTTATCCACACTGCAGCAGTTAAGGAAGTATATAAATAAAATACGCTAGGAAAGAGAGAGACAGAAATGCTCTCAACTGCAAGCCCCGTCCTGGTTTCTTACATATTTCACCTCCCCGGCCTCACCACTGCCGACAGTCAACTTGGCTTGAGATCTCTGCAGCCTCGTAAACAAACAGAAGCTTCCCACCACCACCGGAACTGTCACTGCCAGACAGCCAGCCAACACGTCACACAAGAAGAGAAATACCACTGCTAGACAGCCAGCCAACCGTCATGAAAGAACTGTCACTGCCAGACAGCCAGTCACCATGTCACACAAGACAAGAACTTCTACTGCTAGACAGCCAGGGAAGGCACCACACAAGAAATACCACTGCCAGACAGCCAAGAAGTTTCTCAAAAACTGCCACTGCCAGACAGCCAACCAAGACCTCACAAAAACTTACTGCCAAAACAACCAGTCCAGTTGCAGTTGTCATAAGAACTGCCACTGCCAGCCATTTATCCAGTCTAAGCTAGACTTTAAACCAACAAAAGAATCGCCACCACCAGACAGCCAGCCAATACGTCACACAAGAACTCACATATCGTTGCCAAATTTACGCGCCAGTGTGTCCCAAGACTAACATACCCCGCAAGTTCATAGGGTGGATGATCCCCTTGATTTCTAATGCAAAGGTTGAACTATACTCTCTGCTTCATTTCTTGTTTACTTACACATACATGAGCTGTCAGGCAGGCCGCGACCCTCATAAAAAAAAGAATCGCAACTCCCGTGTTGGTGTATCAATATTGACTTTGCAATCATAGAGATGAAAAGACACTTTTTTATAGTTTACTAAAATTAAATACATCAGCAATATGGTGCTAACCTATTCTATATGATAATTACAAAGCGAGAACAAAAAGCTAGTTGTTTCAATGTCATGTTTCATTCACACAGGAAATTTCACAGTCCTGAAATCCGCTTGCCTGAGCTGGGAGACTTCTTCAAGTATTCCATTAAAGACTCAGTAGCTACTGGAAGTTTGGTTCCAGCAGCGCAGAAGTTACTATTACTTAAGAATTGCCATCTCTCAGGATGGCCCATCTCAGATGAAGGAGATATGGGATTTTTACGAAGATATCTCCAATATATCTGGGAAGTTAACTAGTGCTGGAAAAACAGAGGACAGGGTGGGAGGAAATGGAAAGATGTCAGATATAAATGGTAAGGAGCAATGAGGGGGAAACGGAATAAAAAAAAAAATATATATATAGACAAGGAAAAAATCTTTTAAACGAAGGAAAGGAAAAGGCAAACATGATCCGAGAAAACGCTCCACTACCTTGGAAGTTAAAAAGTTATGAAAATGACAACAGAAGAGCTAGTGTGATAAAATAGAGGTTGGGGAATGGAAAAGTTGAACGAAGAAGAGAGGGAAGATAATTGCTTGAGCTGAGGGATAAAGAAACAGGGTAGAAGGCAGAGGACGGGAAAGTGTCAGAGAGAGATAATCCAGATAATCCAGCCACTCCACCACACACGTCCTTCGGTGGCAAAATTTTGTTCCCTGAAGTATACTTCCTTTTAAAGGACAGTCTGCTTATTCTCTTCCTGCTGTCATCTACTCAGTATCCGTTTTTTCCTGCTCCCTCTCTCAGTCTTCTCATGCTCGTCTCGAAATGTTCTTTTGCTGTTGAGGATTATAATGCTAGTCGTCCTGTTCCCTCCTAAGATGGTATTTTCCATGATCTCTAATCTACTGATTTCTTGTGTGTCGTCTGAGCCCCGTGTCAAGTTTTACCAGTGTCTGCAAGGTGTGTGCTTCTTGCTGAGTCTTGGCTGCTGAAGCAGCTGATCTCAGTTGCGGCTCCTGGTGCTCTGGCAGGAGCAGGCGTTCTCTTTCTCTATATTCCTTTTTAAGTGGTCTTATTATCGTATTTCCCTACGTTCATTTTTGCTTCGTCTTGCTATGAGATTGTCTATTATTCGCTGACATTTTTATATAATTTTTCCCCGTCAAAAGACCCTAGTTTAAATGTGCTTAATCACTTATGATGAATAACTGTGCTGTTCCCAGAGAGTTTAAAACCCGTGATCCAGTAGTCTTGTTCCAAATGTCCTCTAACACTGTTAAATGTTTTCCAACACTGTTAAATGTCTTCCAACATCGATAGATGTCTTCCAACACTGTTAAATGTCTTCCAGCGTTCTCACATATATTTGCAACATAGCAGAAAAGGACTCGGCCCACTAAAATTAAACTATCCAGCCATGTCTATACAGGGTAGTCTGCAAGATTACTCAATGCAAAAGGTAGACAGACCTAACACATCCCATTGCAGTTCACACGTTACATGTACCACTGTACCATCACTCTGAGAATAATTACACTTACACATATGAACGAAATTAATGTTTCAGATTTGGTTCACTTATTGTAAATTTAAAAAACCTTGTACTTTACACAATGTACCCTAACAAACCTTGACTTCACACGTTTGGTACTAACAAACTTGCATTCACACGTTAGTAAATAACAAACTTGTACTCACACAGTGGTACTAACAAACTTAGTTCACACGTTACCCTGACCACTTCACTCCTCAGACACTTTTGACTTACACTCGTCAGTTACACGTTACTGTTTACCTGGCATTCGTTTAATCAATATCCCCTCCTCACTTTAATTATTCTTCACTTTGGGACATTATGTTGGATGACTCTTGTACTCCTTCTCACACTGGTATAAAACTTGTCTCCCTGTCTCTTTTCACAATTACTAAAATTTATTTTCTTCATGTCAAAGACACTATGATTGCACTCGGGTCAGCTAGCAGCTACTGTTTACTCTGGTCTGTCTGTTTATCATATACCATGCCTCCTTTCAACTTTTCCTTTCACTCTTTGGACATTATTTAACTCCTCTCTTCTCTCTTATAAACACTCTTCACTGTCTCTTCATATTACTTTTATTTTCTTCGTGTAACCGTTTCTTCCTTTCATGTAATTCATTTTGTCTTTCATACTTCTCCTCCTTCCTTCTTTCAACCTCTTAGATAACTTATTCTCTCATTCTCTTCACACACACTCACACTGCCTCATTCATTAATCTAATCTCTCTATAAGTCTCCCATTCATCATTTGCTTGCACCTCCTGCGTCATTAACCATCACCTATTTCACAACTCATAAAGTGGCTTAATTCCTACTGACGTTCTTTTCCTCTCTCTCTCTTATACCTTCCATTCTCCCCCCCCGTGTCTTAACCCCCTCACCTTTCCCTTCCTCACCCCCATCACATTCCCTCGTCTCCCATATCTCTTCATTTCCGCAGTTTCTTATTCTACCCATTTACTTCATTATTCCTTCACCCCCTCCTGAGAAATGGTATACCTCCCTCCCCTACCATGAGTACTTCTAATGCTAGGGGAAAGGCTGTAGGGAATGGAGGAGGAAGGGGAGGGAGAAGATGGGAGAGGAAAACGGAGGAGAAAGATGGAGTAGGATGGTGGAGGAAGAAGGTAGAAGATGAAAGAGAAGGAAGAAGGTGGAATGGGAGAGTAGAGGAGGAGGAGGAGGAGGAAGGAGGAGAGGAGAGGAGAAGAGGAGGTGGTGGTAGAGGAGAGGGAAAGTGAGAGGATGATAAGGAGAAGGCAGGTAGGAAAGGGAGGAAAGTGGAAGAAGGTAGAGTAGGAAGGTGGAGGAAAGTGGAAGAAGGTGAAGGAGGAAGATGGAGGAGGAGGACAGAAGAATGGAAGAGGAGAACAGAAGAATGGAGAAGAAGGGAAAGTGTCAGTGTTTTTGACCAAGTCACAGAATCTTTTACAAAGGTGTGGTACTGTCCCTGACTTCCTCTCCCTGGGTTAAACTAACTAGTTACTCGTATATTGTGTCTTCATGTTTCCATTCCACTTGTTCACTACTCTTTCACTACCATACTTAACATGTCCTCTTACGTCATTTGAACGAAGATTTAGTTCTGCTCTTTATGGTGTTCAAGGTCTGTCTCTGCCTACTTTATCGATATATTTGAGTATTTTATAAGCCGTGATCTTATCTCCTCGAGTTCTTGGATTCTCTTGTGAGCTCTGGTTCTCGTATCCTCACTTGCCAGCTCTTACAGTTCCAGAATCAGTCTTAAGGGTGAACAACTCCACTTTCTCAGTGAGTTGAGGGCTCCATGCTGCTGCCGCATACTCCAGTACCCAACTCTCCTTTGTGGTGAATAATGTTCTTCAATGAGCAGAGAAAAAAAGCACAATACCGTGACTGGAACAATATACAAATAACCTGCACATAGGAGTGTGAAAATTATGACTAGTTAATGGTACAAGTCGGACAGGAACCTTGTTCATAAGTTTCATTCTATGTGCGGGTTATTAGTATATTCTTCAGTGAGTGGTGAGGGCTTCATGCTGGTACCACGTATTCTAGTACCAACCTTACGAACGTGCTATACAATTTTTCGAATGACTTAAAATTTCTATTTTTTTTTATAGCTTGATCAGGTTTTCAAAGATGAACCAACTAGCTGTCATGGCATGATTCCTCTACCCACTCTACCTTCTGTTCCAACCACCTTGCATTTGTTGCACCCGCGATTATCCAACAGAAAATGACCCACACGGGTTTAACACCAACACCATTCCTACCAGCTGGCATACCACTGCTGTAGCCTCTCGCAGTCCTCTGTCCATATTCTCCCTATCAATGCGTGCGCGCGTGAGCGTGGAATGTTGAGCCCCGTGCAACTGCAGGAAGGAGCCCGCGAGCTCGGCCTTTTGTTGCCCTCACTGAGCGCCTTTTGTTTCCGCTGGACACACGCTGCTGCTCCTTTGTCCTGTCATCAGCACTTTTCTTCGCATATTTTGTAAGGAAGAGGGAGTAGGAGGTGGGGTGCTTTAGCTTTCAATTGTTTGTTTGTGTATATATATATATATATATATATATATATATATATATATATATATATATATATATATATATATATATATACATACATACATACATAGGAGAGAAGTACTACAGGAGCACCTCGACTAGTAACTAGGAGATAAATTTGCCACTGAATATTTCGCCATAGCTGGAGCAATACAAAATAATCACCCAGTACAGCTTAAGCTCTGTAAGATAAACATTATCTTCCAGCAAGCACTACACAACAACAAGAACTCTTGCCAGTGCTATCCGAATAGAGCCTTTAAATCCAAGAATCAGAAGCGTGTGTAAAGCTGCTTCGTCTTTCCCACCTGGAAAAACAGGTGATTGCACACAACTGCGATGTCATCACAAGCAGCAAATGCTTCTTAACCCAGCACTCGGATGAGTGGCGTAGCGCCTCCTGTCCATGCTCACAACACTCGCAAATGGTTGTCTAACTGATAACGTCTCTGGGGTTACCAGAGTAGTACTTGTTTATGGCCTAAGCAAGAAGAATGTAGGAATCATATCCGCTGCCTCCACCGCCTTCTTGACAGGAAAACCCTGTGTCTAGTCAGCTGCCATGAAAGTAACATAATATATTTTCGATATGACATTAAGCATTCAAGTAATTGCTTCCTTACTATCTTCTAAATCACTTTGTGTGGGATGCTTGTCATTTATTGCCACCTGTTTCTATCTAGGTTTGTTGACAGCTTGCCAGTAATGCTTAGAACATGTGAACATTTTGGAAAAAGATGAATGTTCATGCTGTTCAATCGTCGCAAACAATACTCAGAACAAGTGAAACAAAAATTCCATTTATTTTCTGTAGGTAGAAATGCTTAAATGTTGCGTATATTTCAAATTCCACTTGTTGCATCATTCACTGCCTCCTCCACTATTCCATTTCATTCTTACAACACTGCAAAAAACATCTTTCTAGTAAATTTCAGCACAGGTTTCTCTGTTTACAATTCTGTTCTATTGTTTTTGCTAATGAATTTTCTTTATTCCTTCGTATCGCTTAGTGACTTCAGTTACATCATCCTAGTCGGCCATAGAAAACATTTTTAGTGTTGTAAACCTTTCTGCCTAAGTCGTATTTTATGGCTCTATGAGTCACTTCGTAGCTCGTCCGTTGATTTCTTTTAATCTTGTCCAGCATCCTGGCACCACTATTACTGCTGCACACGCTCCCTCTTCCCCCAGTCTTTCCTGTTACGGAAATGATCTCTGGAGGGGAAACTTTGGAAATACGACGCCGCCTAAATAAAAATAACCTGTACTTTCAGAAGAGCGAGAAATCGAGCTGCTGTTTAATTACGACTTAAGGTCTCTTTCCTCACTGATTTCCTGACACACCGGTGAATCCTTATTTTTCTGGTCAGTTATAAGATTTGCTTTCCTTTATTGCAAGTTCAGATGTAAAGTTATGATTAGTTTGTCTGATATTTACTGATGCTGGTTCTACTGTAGCTAGTTTCAGGAAACACTTTTTAATTTAGCAAAACTGGATGTATTGGCAAAGATAAAAATGATAAAAATGAGGGATGGGCTGTCCTAGTGTGAAATCATGTCCCTTATTGCAAGCTTCGAGCCACAGTGGTAAGTGTTGGGCCTGCTGCTGCCAGGACCATGATTCAAATCCCTGTCCATTCCTGTTTATTAACAGTCATTCATTATAAGTTTAATGACTATATGCTTTTAAGGAGTATACGAACAGATGTTCCATGAAAGTGGGAAGAGGCAGTAGAGTCACAGTTAATACCGCTGACACAGACAAGTTCACAGACATGCTGGATGTGTGTGTGTGTATATATATATATATATATATATATATATATATATATATATATATATATATATATATATATATATATATATATATATATATATATATATATATAATAATATATATATATATATATATATATATATATATATATATATATATCAGACACATACAGATAGATAGATAATATAGAGACGTGTGTGTGTGTGTATGACTCACTTCAGGCATTATGTGTGAGCCACACCCTCAGCTATCCTGCCTCAACACACACCTGTACACTCAGGCTACTTATCTACCTTGCCTTACTGAACACCAGGACTCTTCATGCTACTCACCTGACTGCCTCGTCCTTCCAATATGTGCTTCAACGGAAATAAACTCGAGTAATAGGTCTGGTGATGGAGTAAGGTAGAGAGATACCTTCGGCTCTAGATCAAGAAATACAGTTCTTTAAACCATTTCACGATCCTATCGCAAGCCTCCACCACTCTATTCACGGTACCGTGACTTATTCTTTAAGATGAGGCAAGTTACTTATCTGACGTAGACCTGGTGCCTGGCGCGGGCCTAGTACTTGACGTAGTACCTAACGTAGTCCTAACACATGACGTAGGCTTGATACGTGGCCAGGGTGTGGCAGCTGCGCCATATGCCTACGGTCGTTATCGATCGTTATCTGCGGGTTCATCACTCTAATTTCTACACTCAGGTTTGTTGTAATGATCCTCAGTCACGAGTGTGACCGCAGGCGAGCGCTGTGACGGGTGTTGGGCGGACGGATGCACAGACGGATACATGGATATATACACAGACGGACACATGGACAGATACACAGACGGACACATATTACTAACTTTATTGTTCAGCTTTGTTTCATCGTTATTTCTGGCGTCAACTGTGCGCGCGCGCGTGTGTGTGTGTGTGCACTGCACTCGCCACTGAGATTGTCATCACCGTATTATCAAGGTAATCTAGCCCTGGCAGTCAGGCCTGAATCACAAAGCTGGGTACAGCGTTGCCCCAGCTGTGAACCGCTAGTACCAGGATGACACCGGTAGCTGACACAGCTGGTACACCTGGGAATGTTATCTACACATCTGGGGGTTCCTGAGTCACATGAGAACATTATGTGCACTCTTAGATGTTCTTCGGTCATATGAGGATGTTATGTGCATCCTTAGGTGTTCCTGGGTCACATGAGAATATTATGTGCATTCTTGGGTGTTCCTGGGTCACCTGAGAATGTTACTTGTACTCCTAGGTGTTCCTGAGTCACCTGAGAATGTCATTTGTACTCCTAGTTGTTCCTGGGTCACCTGAGAATGTTACTTGTACTCCTAGTTGTTCCTGGGTCACCTGAGAATGTTACTTGTACTCCTAGGTTTTTCCTGGGTCCAAATTTTTTAAATCTAGCTGTTTTTGTCACCTACAAATATTTACCATGTTTTCCTTCCCTTTCCCAAAAAAGTTCGACCTCAGAGGCCTCACTCGTTTGACTCTGGAAGCAGCAGATATATACTCAGCAAAATTTACAAATAGTTTGCAGACAGTATAGATCTGTGCAGTAGCTCTGAAGTCACATAGAAGTTTCAGGCACATAACGGTACATTATGCAACTTTGCACAATGATTCTTAATGCTCAGATGTTTTCAGGCATGCCACATCTAAAATAGTTTTCAGAAACTGAAAATGCCATGAATCGTCAAATGCAATAAACATTTGCATTTAAATTTATATTTATATCATATTTAAAACCCTAAATCTATGCACTAGAAGCTGCAATGGCAGTAAGCAAGTCACGTTTCTCTCGTCTCTCTCCCATTCCTTTCACCTTTAACTCCTAAAGAGTTAATCGAACCTAGATAATAAAAAAAAGATAAAAACAAATAATCCATCTTCCTCTGTTCCTTGCTAAGCCCTGTGCTTTCTTCCCTCTAAGACCATCGTCAGGGAGCGGTGTTGAGTTGTAGTGACACCATAATTACCAGCTTGTACGAAGGTGCTGGACGAGCCTCAGGTGCTAGTTACCAGTTGTCAAAGGCACTTGTCGATAGACACTGGAATATTATGTAAGAAAATCTTACATAATATTCTATCGTTTAAGGTTTAAGGAAGCAAGCAAGATACCTTACTTGCTTGCTTCCTTAAACGCTGGTCATTCTTACTGACACACGAGCTTCCATAGTAGATTGTGGTTCGCGTAGGTCCCGTAGGTGTCCCGTTGCGCGGTTGGTAGCTCATTTCAGCTCACACACTGAGGTCCGTGGTTCGATCCCGGTACAGGCGGAAAAACACTGAGGAGTGTTTCCTTAGGGCATCCGCTGTCCCTGTTCCCCCAGCAGTAAATAGGTACCTGGGTGTTAGCCGACTGGTGTGGGTCACATCCTGGGGACAAAATTAACCTAATTTGCCCAAAATGCTCTACATAACCAGGGGCTTTCTATACAGGATGTCACTGATGTCAGCTATGGTCTGTATACATTGTATCATGTACTTGTAGAAATAATTATTATTAGTTGTAGTATTATTAATTTGCCTTTTCATTTTTTATAAGAAGAGGCAATTCAAACATCTGTGTGTGAAAGACATTTAAACAGCTGGGTGCGAGGGGATATTAAACCCATGTGTGAAGAGATACATTTAAAAAATCATTAAAAAATTAATGTAAGCCCTTCTAAACAGAGCATTAGAGAGGGGTAAAAAACAGAAACAAGACCTACCAATCATTAGCCCAATCGGTAATGACCTACCATTCATTAGCACAACCGGTAATGACCTATAATTCGTGAAGGGTTAATGGCCTTGCATATTAGGGCGGATAATAGTGCAGCAAAACACAATTAATTCCCTCAATTATAGATCCAATTGACAGTAATTACCATCAGCAACAGTACGGAATTCTGGCCTCGATTGCGGGTTCTAGCCCGTGTGGAATGACCAGTGGGACTTTGTAACGAGAGATAGGTGTGGCTAGGTGTTAGGACAAGGGGGAAGGCTGGCTAGGTGCTGGGGCAAAGGTGAAGGACAGGTGGCTAGGTGCTGAGGCAAGAATGCAGGACTGACTAGGTGTTCCAGCAAGGATGGAGGACTGATTAAGTGCTGGGCAAGATGAGGACGCAGTCTAGGCAAGAGTGGAGGACTGGCTAGATGCTAGGGACAAGGGGAGGGACTGGCTAGATGTGGATAAGGGTTAAAGGATTGGCTAGTGAAATAAGGATTGAATTACTGTGCTAGGTGCTAGGACTACGAAGGGAAAGATGGCATTAGTTTAATTCACAAAATGGAATTATAGCTAAATTACCTAATGCAGAATTGAGACTGTTCTTAGGTGCTTAAGGCAAATGGAGGACTGGCTAGTACTAGGCAAGAATTGTAGGATACAATAGTTAAGAAGAGAGAGAGATGGCTGATGCTAGCAAGTGGTTGGATGGCGCAGATGCTAGGCAACCTGGTAGGACTGGCTGGGGCTGACGGAACTAGAAGGTTGGCGGGACGCTGACCCAGGAACTTCAAATGTTATTGATACAGGCCGCGAGCGCTACCGAAACTGGAAGAGGTCCTTGCCCTGGGGCATTTAAGAATTAATCTTTCCCTGCTAAATTTAAGGGATCTAAAAACCTCGGTATAGTTGCCTAATCCTAGGAACTCATTGTATTTCTTACCTGACGATTATCAAAAACCTCCAAGTATATCCTGCTGAAGCTGACTCGGACAACTCAGTGTATGGTCATATAGGGTGACACGCGAAAGGTTTCTGGCCCTGATACAGCACCTCAGGTGGTCCTGGCCCTGGGGGCGCTGACCCCCGGAACAACCTCCAGGTATGGTCCTGGCCCTGGGGGCGCTGACCCCCGGAACAACCTCCAGGTATGGTCCTGGCCCTGGGGGCGCTGACCCCCGGAACAACCTCCAGATAATAAAACAACGTTTCCTCACGTGTCTTTTTTAAATAAAGTTATATACAATGATTTTGATATATTTTATAAACAAATATTATAGTATAAAACCAAAAAGAGAGAGAGAGAGAGAGAGAGAGAGAGAGAGAGAGAGAGAGAGAGAGAGAGAGAGAGACTGCAGATGGCTAACAATTATCAGATTGAGGGAAGTCATCGCTCTTAGGGCAGACAGTTGCCAAAATTAACATTGAGATATGGGCCATATGCTCGTAGGGGAAGCCTAGGAGGCCTTGTGTTTATGGATGTGAGAGATTGTATTCACAGTGCTGGGACTGTTGCAAGTCGAGTTCCAGCTCCTGGCTCCGCCTCATTGCCTCTTATCACGTCTAGTTTTAAAATCGATCTTGTAATTCCACTTTTTTTTTTAAATACACTTATACAGAAGTATTTCCTAATACGTGTGTGACCCGCATGATGTCCTCCCTTGTTCTCTGTTTAATATCACAAAGTATCTTGTACATCTTGATTATATCTCCCGTTCTCTCTGGGGATGGGAGGGCAGGGGAACATAAGTGCTTGAGAGTGTCTGGGCTAATGGGTGAAGTGAGAGAAAAAAATACGTTCGATAATGTGATAAGTGGAGGCGGGAACTAACGCTGATAATGTCCTCATTATTTGATCAAGTAAAAACCTAACTTACTCAAGTCGATGAGACAGCAGAAGCAGCGGAGAGGCAGTGACGAGTGTGATCAGTCCAACTAGATTTTCCACGCCTCGCCTCCAGGAGTGTAAACATCTCTATCCTGGTGCTTCAGCTTCACGTTGTTCAAGACTCTGAAGCCTAACACCTCTCCAGGCTGAGGGACTGACCATCTCACAACTACTTCTGCCAAGATGAACGACGAACCATGGAGAACATATGCCAAAGTGCCAATCATGGAACACGTACAGTTATTGACCAGAAGACAACAAAAAACTAAAGGTTGCAAGAAGAAAAATTAAATAGTTCTTTGAGTACAACCCAGTAAATGCAACGATGAAAACAAACTTAAATTAAGAGAGAGGAGTTGGAAAGCAGCAGATTCTCTGGGCGAGGAGACACTCGCATCACAAACAAAATCTCGAAGTATATATCACATATACACATTTCTGAAACACATCAAATTTTATGACCTCAAACTATCCCATCCTGTGGGCTCATTGTAGGAGGAGTTCAACACCCACTCATCCTGAAGACTCACTGCTGTGTTGCATCTTCCTAATATCTTCATCACACTGGACAGGTCGTAACGCGTGACATCTGCCGTCAAGGGGAAACACGATGACAGTAAACGCACAGATCGCAGATAATGCATAGTAAAGTGCGTTATCTGCGATTAACTGTCAGTACTGGGTCGTAACCCGAATATCAGTGACCCGTTAGCATAATTTAGCAAGAGTGCGCACGCTCAGATGAGAATGCAAAGTCTAGAACAGCATCTACAAATGATGTGCCTAGGATACGTACAACCTTAAGGCGCTTCTCGTATATCAAGAACGACCCCCCATATCAATTTGCTTTATATTATTGATGAATACGAGAAAAGTGACACTATCAACGCTGAGGGACTGATCACTTCAAAATTACTACTTTTACTGCCTCCTGTGTTATATTCGCCTGTATTCGACTGTAGAAGCCTGCTGCGCAAGCGAAACGTTTTGATAATGTAGATACCCAACTGCTGCACATGTGTCTTATTCATCAATCACCCCGCTTTGTAGAGCCTCTGGCGTATGTTCATTTCTTCAGAGTAACTACTTCCAAAAGTGATCACACGCAGCGAGACAAAAACTAGTGGAGAGAACAGACATCAAACAATCTCGGCGTGTGTCTGAAATACCTAATTTCCAGGACAGGACCCGGCTGTTCACTGCCTCCACGATTACGAACCGGACTTAACGTTCAATGCAAAGCTAAGCATTCTCTAAATTAAAGGTGGATGGCGAGAATGGTGCCCATTACAAGCTGCTCCCTCTGTCTCACACTACGATATGTATATTGACTAGCAACTGTACTACAGTCGCCTGTCCAACTAGTACTATTTCAGGCGTAAGGTAAACAAACACGTCTCTTCATGAAGCTTTCATGAATTCATGAATTTTATTTCGTGGAATGTTAAACCTATTCAGGGTAATGGATTTCAGAGGCTCGATCCTCTGTCCATGGGAGTTTAATTAGGTTTATTCCAAGGGATGAGTAGCTTCAATTCCCTGAAATGATGAGCCCTTCATCAGCACCAGGGCACCTGCCCTGAAGGGGGCAGATATGCAGAAAAATACAGAAAAATCACTCAGAAACATGATTATATATCTATGCTGTTTGCCTTTACTTCTGGCCACCGGCTTCTGACCAGTCGATGCTACCTGTAACTGACGCAAGGTATTCAAACATATTAAATTTCGTACTGTTTTGTGGTATGCTTGTGTGAATGGTTTTTGACTTTCGTGTTACTTTTACATTGCATGGAGTCCTATATGAGCCTCTGGTCCCCTTCCTTCATTGGGGTGCCCCTGGCGACAAGTACACAAGGTGTTTCTCAAGTGTGGAGTCTACAGGGTATCCGTCAAGTTTACTCCCATACAGTATGTCCAAGTATGAGCCCATACAAGATGTCCCTCAAATCTGGACTTGAGGGACATCTTGTATGGTTCAAGTATCACAACTCCTAGCACAGAATGACCACACGGATTTGATATCAAATTTAGTACTTAAAAAAAACCTTACTTCCATCATCAACTGAACAAGTAATCGTCTGACTTCCTTCATACACGAATTGTAGCCTGCTTTCACGACTCCGCAGACCTGATCACAACAGTTTCTAATCCCGAACGATTCCACGCTTCCCGTGGCTTCATCGTTACTAACTCTTGGATGGTAATCCAGTTCCAAACCAGTTTCTAAGTAGCTAAGGCAGTATCAGGCGACACAAGAGAAGACAAATATATTCTGTCGTAGCAAAGGCAGCATCAGAAAACACAATACAGGTCTTTCATCACTAATCTGGCAATCAGTTATCCGGCTCCATCAGTAATCCAGCACTAATTTCGACTAGCATAATTTCAAATTTCATCATTATACTGACTCAAATCATTATAGTGACTCAAATTTCATCATTATACTGCTGTGGTTGTAAATCCACAGCAGCAAACCAGTGGAGGAAAAAGCAGTGATGAAAATTAGGAATATGTAGCAGTCTCTCTATTGATAAGTTAATTAAGTGTACTCTAACCTAACAATTCTGTAATCCGGCAAACTCACTAATCCGGCACATTACAAGTCCCAGTGATGCCGGATTAGTGATGGCCGACCTTTTGTAGCAATGTATGCTCTCTGGTAGCCAAGAAAATATCAGAAAACACAGAAGTAACATATAGATAGTACATACGTGAGTGTGAAGCATGGGTTATGAATGATGCAGCAAGGCTGGAGGGAGTGATGTCTGAGGGCAATGTGTGGTGTGAATAATATGCAGAGAATTCGTAGCTTGGAGATAAGGAGGTGCGGGGTTACTAAAAGTATTACCCAGAGAGCTGAAGAGGGGTTGTTGAGGTGGATCTTACATTTATAGAGGATGGAACAAAATAGGATAACTTGGAGGACGTATAAACCTGTAGTGGAGGGAAGGCGGGATAGGGGTCGTCCTAAGAAAGGCTGGAGGGAGGGGGGGTAAAGGAGGTTTTGTGTGTGAGGGGCTTAAACATACAGTAAACGTGTGTGAACGTGGTTTTATTACTGGACATCTGAATCTAATTTCACATGGAGTTATGGTTATTTGAACCTAACTTCCCAAATGTTTATGGATGTCTGAACCCAAGTTCCCAAATTCCGAATAGTTTATGACTGGTTGAACCAAAGTTCGACCAAAGTTCTCAAATATTTACTGCTGTTGAACTTGCGTTCCCAAAGGTTCTGACTGGAATATCCATAAGCATGTCAACGTTTAGAAGTGACCGACAACTTCAGGTCTGAGATTTTTCACTCAAGAGTTTACTTGGATCATCAACCCTGGAGGGTTAGTAAGCCAGGACATCCCAAGAAAGTCAAGCAGTGTGCCTTATTTCACCTGAGGCCTTTATGTTTTCGTCCCCTAGGATGAGACCCACGACAGGCCACTAATTCCTAGATATCTTGTTACACCTGAACAGTGTACATAACGAGGCCCGTCTTGCAGCGTACATAACCACAAGATCACAGCTCGTGGACGAACAAGAGCACAGTTCCCGGACGAACAAGAGCACAGTTCGTGGAAGCACAAGAGCACAGTTCGTGGACGCACAAGAGCACAGTTCGTGGATGCACAAGACCACAGTTCTTGGAGTCACAAGACCACAGTTCCTGGAGTACAAGACCACAGTTCCTGGACGAACAAGACCACAATTCCTAGACGAACAAGACCACAATTCCTGGACGCACAAGACGCAGTCATTTATCTTCTGATTCGTGTTGTGAAGAATATAGTCGATCTGGAAGCTGGCTCTGGCCATACCTCTCTGGCGCGCTGGTCCACTCTCATGACGGAGATATTATCCACTTTCACGACGGAAGGAGATTTACGGAGAGCAACGGACGGAGATTTACGGATAGCAACGGACGTGCACGGTTTCTTAAACTAATAAAAGTGTACGTTCTTGTATTCTTCTTTCTTACTCTCCTCTCTCTCCCTCCCCAGTACCCGGTACAAGCGCCTCTGGTCATCTGCATATTAATCTCACGTGTTAATTGAGTTGAAACAAATCGCAGGTAATTCAGGCGTATTCAGCAGCGCCCTTGTTGCATACACACACAGTGAGGTTCTATGTACACACACATGTGCACACAGCCGGGTTTTATGTACACAGCCAGGCTGTATGTACACGCAAGTACACACAACCATTCTTTACGTACACACAAATGCGTAAGATTAAGGCTTTATGTACACATCATTACATGAGGTGAAGACTATAATGCAATGGTCATATAATAAAGTTGACTGTTGCAATATGAATTCTCTCTCCTCCTCCTCTCTCTCTCCTCTCTCCTCTCTCTCTCTCTCTCTCTCTCTCTCTCTCTCTCTCTCTCTCTCTCTCTCTCTCTCACACACACACACACACACACACACAGAGGAGCTATTAACACAGTGAAGTTCCGTTGTCATGGTAAAATTCCCGTTGCCACGGTGAATTGCTCACCTTCGCAAGGGAGATTTAGTACAGCAACGAACCCCTAAAGCAGGAAAGGCAGCAGCGGACATACCAAAGTAAGGAGGAAAGAGAAATACCGATTGGAAAACCTATATGACGCAGCATTCAATTCAAAATCAGAAATAAAACTACAATACTTCACAGTCACATGAGAACGAAATGAACTAGAAACTACCAGGTGATGACCCTGAGAGAGGAGAGAGAACTCAAGGACGACGACCAAGAATTAAGGAAGAGGACTGAGGACAATTTATCACCACTGACACTGAGAGAAGGTGCTGAAGAACTATGTGAACTGCTGGAAAGATGTATGTCGTATCAATAAACAATACTGGAACACTGACGAGTTGTAGATGATAAAGACACAAAAATAGTGATTGGAAATTTCAATGTTTCAGCTGTGCAGCGAGGTTTTCTCCGGTCTGAAAGATCATATATTGTGGTAGCACTCTATACAGGCTAGAGTTAGGTGTAAAATACAAGGATAGAAACAAGAGTGCACTGCAGCAGGGCTACTGGCCCACATTAGTTTGCCGAGTATGTTGAGTAGAAATGCTGTTGGAATTTGTAGTAACTACGGTATTTTTAGAGGTTAATCTGGCTTAATATCTGCATAGCCAAAGGTTTTACCAGCTAGAAGCTTCTTTGTTTCTGTGTGAATGTGTTGAGTGCCACGATGAGAGTGGCTTCATAACAGCTTTTGTATTTTCTCTTCTTTTATGACGATACAGAGTCAGACTATTTCATATAAAGGTTATGTAAAATTTCTGTGCTGCACAGAAGCATTGTTCCAATCGTCCGTTGTGGCCACATGCATTGTATTTATGTTCGCTGATCAGCATATCTAAAGTTCTTGAAGTGGTTCCTATGAATATATTATTGCAACCATCGAATGGAATTTCGTACAGCCCAACTTCTATGTTGTGTTCGGTTTTTTTTTTTTTTTTGTAGCGAGGTCACAGGTTGTAGTGGAGGTTACGGAAGAATTTTATTGCCGGACTGGTTCAGAATCCTCCAGTATTGCTAGGGATATCGCTTGGAGGAAAAACTATATAATGGTATACATTGATGTTGGTTTCGGGTGTTCTTAAGATTTTCAGAATAAAAGAATATTGGATATTGCAATTTCTTAAAAAATATCGTCCATAAAATTTGGGCTGCAAATCTTACAGGCGTGTAGAAAAAACTCTATTAAGACAATTTTGATTATATTTGCGTCCTAGTATTACCAGAAGTAGATAATGTCATTTTTACAAGTAGGTATTGTACTGCTCTCTTCAGTTTCCACAGTGAACTGAATAGGTGGTTTGATGCTGTTAAGTCACATAGCTTGGGAAGGTTAAGTTCTGTAGGGGCGACTATCAGTATGTTGTCGACTATCTCATCCAAGTTACATTATTTGGAATTAGGTTAGCAAGACGGCCAATTTCCAGTGTTTGGAAGCTTATCTTATTTCTGAAAATAAAATAGTGACATAGAAGTCAGAAACTCACCGTCACGCTGGCACACAATCACCGCCCACCACCAGACATGACTCTGTACCTCTGCAATGACCAACGTACCACCAGATAAATTAAATGTGCCATAAAGCAATTGTATTTTATGTCTTTTTTCCACTGCTTGTTGAATTCCTACATACCATAACATCCTGGCTGCATGAAAACGTTCACAAGTATAGCACTTAGTGGCAAACCCATAGACCATGCCAGAAGCCTCTTTCAAGCACATCTCATTGTAAGCGAAGTACAGTGGACCCCCCGGTGTTCGTTATGCTCCAAACTCGAACAATTATGTAAGTGTATTTTTGTAAGTGCTTTTGTAAGTGTATTTTTGGGGGTCTAAAAGGACTAGTCTAATTTACATTATTCCTTATAGGAATAAATTCGTTTGGTAATGGCATTTGAACAGCATTCTGGAACGAATAAATTACGAAAACCGGGGGTCCATTTAATTACAATTAATGCATAATTCCATTAACTCGACGAAATCACATGGAAGATGGAGTATAAAGTCGCCATTAATCTTCTGATTGTCTGATCAGTGTATCTTGGTGAGTAAGGATAAGATGTCCAAATTAGCTAATTGCCCTAAACAGGAATTTCAATATTAAATTAGTTAACCGTTTTTTTTCAAAATGGAGGAGCCTGTGGGAACATTGAGATCTAATATTTTGGTGTTGTGGGTTAAGTTTAAGATCACTATACCTTCTCTTTTATCAGAATTTGTGATGATGTTATCTGCGGCTAATTCTTGTAGGGTGATAATAAACCTCTGAGGAAAGGCTCAGTCTTAGTACTTACAGTTTTCAGTGATTGAGTTAATACCCTGTTTTGCTTTTGGGACATCAGTCACAAACTTCCTGCCTAAGTTGAGGGCAAGAGAGGTTATTAATAATTTCTGGTCTAACCTTTGTTTTTCCATGAGCGGTTGCAGCAAGAATGATCCATTTGTGGTGTAATCGGAGTTTCTGGTGTTTGATGGTTGTTGTAATCCTACTGTTGATGTGTTGTGCGGTACGTTGGTTCAAGATTCCTTGAGTGGATATACCCAACTGTTTGGCGACGTGGAATGCTTCTCTAGAACTGTTGTCGAGATGTTCTGCACATTCTGTAAGGTAGATTCAGCATTCTTCGGAAAAGAGCTGTTAGAGGTTGGCAGTGGAGCAGGAATAAAACGAGGAAAGACTGTCTCCAGAAGACAGTTGCGAAGAAAAAAAAATCTAATGTGATGACTATAGGCTTAAAAAAAGGTCCAGGCATTCCTTGATAGAGGTACAAGGCGAACCAGGGTTGTTGGGGTTGATGGTGGTAAAGGAAATCTAGAGTTACTGGGGTTGGTGGTAGTATAAGGAGAGTTAAGATTGCGGGTGGTACAATGGGTAGATTTGCTGGGACTGACGTTGAAAACCTCGTAAGAAAATTTACGCAGTAAAATTGAGGACATGCTAGAGGAACACACGGGACTGTAAGAATGGAACTAACGACAGTGTTGACAAATCCCTCCATTGTAACAAAGATATATGCAACAGTACTAAAGTGTTTCCTAGTGAGTGTGACCCTCCCCAGGGGACGACACTACCCCCTGGATAGGAGTCGTCCCCCCACCTCAACACCCACCAGCACAGGCTGTGGTTGACGCCGTCAGTATGGATAACAAGGTGACGAGAGAAGGCCGGCCATTGTTCTGACACATCCATCTGCCTTTGTTGTGTATATGACTGCTGGGGGTAGATCAGTTATCTCAGGGGGTCGACCAGTTCTCTCATGGGTTGATCAGTTCGCTCAGGGATTATCGATCAGTTCTCTTAGTGTGCGAGGAAGTACAACTACCCATCTAAATCGCATTTTTTTATTATTTTAGATTAGCGAGGGTCTTCAGTAAAGCTGACCCGCCGAGTGTGGTCTTGACGACCTGGTCTAGTGCGATCCTGACAACCATCTCTTGTATGGTTTGACGACCCGGTCTTGTGGGACTTTGGCCAGGTTTGGTATGGCTGTGTCGAGCAGGTCGAGTGTGATCTTGACGAACACTTCTGGTGTGATCTTGACGACCAGGTCGAGTGTTGTCTTGATAACCATGACTGAGGTGCATCTTAAGGATACATTGTCTTTCCTGCTGCTCCTGAACCTACTTCTGCTGATGCCATCCTACAGACTTCAGAATCTTCAATAGTGCCATTGTATTAAATGCTTCTTAATTATGAATTCAGGTCAGTATCAAATTAATGAAATTTAATTACAATTTATTAATTGCTAAATCACTAAACATTAATTTGTCGGTCATGCAAAGTGTACATTTCGAAAAAGTTTATTGTTCTCAATGCAGACATTTATGTATGTACTGTACAATGTAGGTTTATGGAGAAGACACGTTGCACAACAAGCTTTTATTTGGACAACGTTTCGACCTATGAGGATTTTATCAATGAATCTCTACACGGAGCGAAACATTGTTCCGATCAAAACTTATGTTGCAATGTGCGTCTTGTCTTCACTATTGTGGGTATCACGTCACTGGGATCCAGGTTAATGGACATTAAAAACAGTTTAACATATAATGAAATGTTTGTACTAAGCGAAGACTTTGCTATATGTGACCACAGAAGAATGTCACACAGGACAAACCAGCTATGCCTCCCTTTTCAACCACAAGATTATAGTGAGGCGTGCTAGTAACTTTAAAAATTACATAAAAATAGGTTAGATTCAAGAGTTTTAGGGATTCTGTAATATTTTAAACATAAACTTAATGACTATGCATCAGTAGTTGGATTATTTACTCTGAAATAATTCTCTCTCCTCTGTAGGTTTTCACATTCAGTTGGTGTCGTTTGGCTCAGTGTAAACATCGAGTCAACACTTGTCAGTCTCCACATAACTTACTCTTCTCAACATTTTACTCCTCTTTTGCACTTTCTTTTAGTTTTTATATTGTTTTAATTTATTCCGTTTTCATTTGTAACGAACTTGTTCTTTGATGTTTTTCTATATCAATATAATATTTTGTCAAAACGACTAGTTCATTGTGCGCCCCATATATATACTGTGGATGGGAGCGCACAAGTATATGAATACACAAAAGGCCTAGGAACTAGGCACCAAAAGGGTTAACAGGAGTACATCCGGATGTAGATATATACTGATTATGTCTTATCTAGCAAATTTAGGATACTTGCTTAATATGTCTGGTATCTTTTCATTAATAGACACCTTGATATATCACATAGGTTATTATGCTGCCTGTGGGGGTGCGTCGAGTACGTTACAATTTTTCTGGGTTCCATAACACACAAATTAGCATGCCCTCTCGATCAGCAAACTGGCAAATTCAGAATGAAGCAGTTCTGGGGTCACACTGCTCTATTAATTGTCCAGTTCAATAACCAAAAGCGTGAAGTTGGTCCCCCAGCCGAGGTGACACTGCTTGATCACATGGCTGCGGGTCAGACGATCACTCAAGCTGGTCTTGTACACTCATACTCTCTTGTTTATTCTGTGTAAAACCTATTGTTATGAATGGCTCTTTGCTCACTGGCTTATTTTTATACCGCTGATTTAATTCTGTAAATACTGCACATATCTTGGTGAAGGGTAGAGAAAAAGTACCTCCCTGTATTTGCCTTCGATTGCCTGTGTTGATCCTTGTCTTGAGACATTAGTTACGGTGAGGTACAACAGGCCTTGGATTGCTACTTGTGTACGTAATACTGGCTCTATATTCCTCAGTAAGTGGACAATCAGCACAGTGCTCAAGCAAGTGCCTATAAGATGATCAAATTAAGTGTCAAGTTTTTGTCAATCATCTGTGTGTCTGCCAAACTACCAGAAGTACTTGTAATCAAGCCTAAGCCTGGCCACTACAACATCAGTCAGTCTGTTTACACTAAGTTGCTACGTAAACTTTCTTATCTAGCTTCAAGTTACTATGGTGATAGATGATCACCGAAATTTTGAATTTTAATAAATTGACCTTGAAAGAGACTAGAAGTCTTTCCTGTTATCTCATACATAAGTTCTTGCTAATTGGTCAATTAGCAAGAACTCGTTTAAAATTAAGTCCTTTCTAAAATTTTCTATTAAACGTTTAAAGATATATATTTGTCATTTATGTTAATGTAAAAATTAATAATTTTGTACCAAAAGAACATTAGAAAACTTACCTAACTTTATAACAAGCGCAATTTAATTTAGACTAATCCAACTAAATACATTTTAGTAAGTTTACAATAATTTAATAAACTAACAATGAAATATATTTGTTTTCTTTAGGTTCAGAATGCTTTTTGCAAAATTATTGAATGCACAAATTTTCGCCTTATTCGGCAAGAAGACCGTTGCTATTTAAGCCAAAATCGCAGGTTTTACCTATTCGGCACGACATATATATATATGGCAGCCAAAAGTGTCCAGATGGTATCACCCTTCAAGCCTGGACAGACCGCAAGCAGGTGGTGTGGGACACACACATGCATGTACCTTGGCTGATACCTATCTCCAATACACCAGGGAGGAAGGTAGGGCAGCTGTCAACTTCGGGGAGTCCCAAAAGTCTAGAAAATACGGAGAATTTGCCCATCATTATATGTATGTTCCCGTTGGCTCGGAGACCCTTGGCCCATGGTAGAAGAGTGCATCTAAGTTCTTTAAGAAGCTAGGCAAAAGACTCAACAGGGTAACTAGGGATCCCAGGGCGGATAGTTTTCTATTCCAGCCACTCAGCGCTCAAACCTCATGTACTGTATATGCCATCTTTATATATATATATATATATATATATATATATATATATATATATATATATATATATATATATATGCAAAAGATCACAGTAAACAGGTGATATCAAAATATGCAAGAAACACTATGAAAAATAGAATTCAAGGTTGTATACTCACATTATCAAGGAACTTGATAATGTGAGTATCAACTGATTTTATTTTCATATGTTTCTTATATATATATATATATATATATATATATATATATATATATATATATATATATATATATATATATATATATAAGCATTTATCTCGCACTTCAACTGCAAGGTAATTATGGTAATACAAATACAAATTTAAGGGGCGTATCCCAGCTGCGAGTCCCAGAGTAGTAGTTAAATATAATCTGTGATATTAACTGCACTAGGCCACTCTTTAGCATCCTCAATGTAACGGTTACCTTTATTACACGGGCAGAATCACACGCATGGGCTCGTGCACACAGACAAGGGTTCACGCACTCACTATCACACTCATACATTGAGACACTGAAGGAATGAAGTATTTAAAGGAAAGGGATAGGCGAGAACAAAACGATACAGATAAAAGCTAAAGACGTGATTTGAGATGATGGTAGTTTTTAGCAGTGCTGGTGGTGTTGAACCTGCTGTTCCGTGCAGGCAGTGCTGTAGATGCTGCTAGTGCTACAGCTGCTGCTAGACCTGCTGCTCTCTTTCCAAAAGGCAGCAGCAGTAGACAATATTCGAAATTTTTGGTAAAATAGGTATATAAACCAATTATTTCTTTTTTTTTCTTCACTCTGGCGTGATTGGTCGTCTCAAGAACATGATAAATAACAAGCAAGTCTTATGAACGTGAACTTGTAAACAATTAACAGATTGACGTGCCTTGTGGAGTCAAAAGTCCCCAAAACAGTTACATAAACACACTTACCAGCGTTATTCTCTTTATTCGGAGACGTTTCGCCCATATCAGAGTTAAAGCAAAATGTTTAATAAATTAGTACAATCTCCTGCATATACTGGTACAACAAAGATATATCGAGCTATATTACCAGATATATTAACAGCTCTGGTGTTATGATATTTAAGGATCATTTACATCACAACGTTTAAGAGGAAAAAGATGTGAATTACACAGACTTGATAGCCTCGTGAGCTTCATTAATTAATTAGTGAGCTTTTTAAGAGTTCCGTCAGCACGAGGGAATTATTAATCTTATCACGCTTGAGGAGATGTAAGATGTGAGTTCCCCAGCGCCTCAGCTCGGAACACTTCACAAGCGTTTTGACAGGTTTTTCCATCGCTGCGAGAGGTTTTCGGCTATCAAGAGAGGGCGTTCGGTCACTGGGAGAGGTTACCGACCACGCTGGGAGGCTCCCGATCACCAGGAGAGGTTCCCGACCACCATCCATAAGACTTTTTTCTCTTCCCTAACCAGCCCTGGAAAGGTCCGAACATGACTGATTAAAAACCATCCTAACCAGCCCTGGAAAGGTCCTAACATGACTGATTAAGAACCATCCTAACCAGCCCTGGAAAGGTCCTAACATGACTGATTAAGAACCATCCTAACCAGCCCTGGAAAGGTCCTAACATGACTAAGAACCATCCTAATCACCACTGGAAAGCGCCTGGCGTGATTGAGGAAGAACCATATGAGAGGGAGAGGCACAGGGAAGGAAGGATAGTTTTAATACAATGAAGAAGATATTTGTGAGGGGGAACACGTTGTGATAAACAAAGGTTGCAGGGGTGATTGAGGGGGGCGGGTCGACCCACAGCTGACACATGTGGATCCGTAAATGGTGGAGGGATGTGGGTTCCACAGCAATAACAGAGAGAGAGGAAGGAGGGTGGGGAATATTGCTGTTTGTATATGAATGAGAATGAATGGTGAGAGGGGAGAGAAGATGAGAGAAAGTGTAATTACTTATCTGTAATTACGTATTTGAGTTTGTGGGGAGTTGAGTTACAGTTCCTGGCTCCTCTTTCCCTCTGCTTGACTTTGCAGTTGCTGCTTTACTTTGTAGAATTTACTTAGGAATATCTGTATGGAATTGGTCTCTATACTGTGTTTGTTAGGTACCGATTGTCAAAGGCAATTGTCGACAGACAAGTGTGTAATGTGTGTACTCACCTATCTGTACTCACCTATTTGTGGTTGCAGGGGTCGAGTCATAGCTCCTGGCCCCGCCTCCACTGATTGCTACTAGGTCCTCTCTCTTCCTGCTCCATGAGCTTTATCAAACCTCGTCTTAAAACTATGTATGGTTCCTGCCTGCACTACGTCGCTTTCTAGGCTATTCCACTTCCTGTGTGTGTGTGTGTGTGTGTGAATGAGAAGAGGCAGAATGTGCATTCATGAACCACCAGAAGGTATTCCACACAGTCCCAGGGAATGTGGGCGGCATGGGTGGCTGAGATATTTATGTGGGCGGCATGGGTGGCTGTGACCTTGCCGTGGGCGGAAGAGATCCTGATTTGAGCGTCAATGGTGGCAGAGAGCTTGCTGTGTATGGCAGAGGGGGGCGGCAGCGATGTCGATGGCGGCGACACAATTCCCCGTAAAGCTGAGGGCTCGATACCGCCAGCGATAATACCGAAACTCTCCCGAGAAACTAATGGTTTATCGATACCACCCCCACACCCCCCTGGGCACCCTCTAGTCACCCACTCATCCCAACTCGTCACCCACTCACCCTCCATCGTCACCCACTCACCCTCCATCGTCACCCACTCACCCTCCATCGTCACCCACTCACCCTCCATCGTCACCCACACCCCCCTCGTCACTCACTCCCCCTCTCCCCACCCACACGCCCTCATCACCCATTCACCCCCCTCGCCACTCACCATCACCCACTCCCACTGCACTTCACCTCACTTTCAGACAGACAAGTGGTGTGAGCAGGGAGACGCCACTGGTGTGAGCGGACACAGCTGGTGTGAGCAGGGAGACACAAGTGGTATGAGCAGGGAGACAAGTGGTGTGAGCAGGGAGACACAAGTGGTGAGAGCAGACACAGCTGGTGTGAGCAGGCCGACACAACTGGTGTGAGCAGGCCGACACAACTGGTGTGAGCAGGCCGACACAACTGGTGTGAGCAGGCCGACACAACTGGTGTGAGCAGGCCGACACAACTGGTGTGAGCAGGCCGACACAACTGGTGTGAGCAGGCCGACACAACTGGTGTGAGCAGGCCGACACAACTGGTGTGAGCAGGCCGACACAACTGGTGTGAGCAGGCCGACACAACTGGTGTGAGCAGGCCGATACAACTGGTGTGAGCAGACACAACTGACTTAGGCTACGTGATTTTACACTTTTCGGCCATATTGGACATCTCGAACTTTTACTGATTAGCCCGTGTGATAAACAACTCCAAGAACTTCATTTTTCTCTCTAATGAAGTTAGTCGTCTTCAGAGTCCATTAAAGTTAGTCGTCTTCAGAGTCCATTAAAGTTAGTCGTCTTCAGAGTCCATTAAAGTTAGTCGTCTTCAGAGTCCATTAAAGTTAGTCGTCTTCAGAGTCCATTAAAGTTAGTCGTCTTCAGAGTCCATTAAAGTTAGTCGTCTTCAGAGTCCATTAAAGTTAGTCGTCTTCAGAGTCCATTAAAGTTAGTCGTCTTCAGAGTCCATTAAAGTTAGTCGTCTTCAGGTTACACTGAAGTCAGTCGTCTTCAGGGTCCAGTAAATGAAGTTAGTCGTCGTAAGGGTCCATCAGACTCAGGTTGAGCGGCGGTCACACTGATTTCGTTACGCAATAAAAAGACTCAGCCGCCAAGGAAGACCTTTATTAGTACGACGTTTCACCTTCATGAGGCTTTATCGAGCATTTGATAAAAGCCTCGTATATATAAAACGTCGCAACAATAAAGCCTCGTGTAGGTGAAACGTCGCAAAAATAAAGCTTCGTGTGAGTGAAACGTCGCGACAATAAAACCTCGTGAGTAAAGGTCTTATGTTGGTGTATGTATGTTTGTTACCACTTGTCAGGTGCGCCATACTTCTAGCCAGGCTCAGTGTCACTGTGACAAAGCTGTGCACTGGGCAGGTCACTCTGGTCTAGCTGGTGCACACACCCTAGTTAATTATTATTATAACCATAAACAAGCGCTAAACCCACAAGGGTCATAAATTTAGCGCCGCACACCCTAGTTAAGCTGGGTGTCTGGTGACTTGGAAAGAAGTGGGAGATGGTGACAAGAATGAAAACAAGGAGCTTTATTAGAGAACCAAAAATAACATTAAGATAAAATTGAGAGAGAGAGAGAGAGAGAGAGAGAGAGAGAGAGAGAAGAAAGAAGAGAGAGAGAGAGAGAGAGAGAGAGAGAGAGAGAGAGAGAGATAGAGAGAATCAAGAGACCTGTTAGCTTCAAAAAGTCAAGAATGCAACCCAATTGTCTCTCCTCTACTTCGTTTATCCCTCTAGTGTTTCTGTGAGCACCACCACCACCACCTGAAGTGACATCCCCATCACAAGCACCACCACCATTACCACCAACAGACACAGCAGCATCATTACCATCACCAGCATCAGAAACAACAGCAGTACCAGTACCATGGTCACCATCAATAGTAAGAGATACACTACCAGTACCATGGTCACCATCAATAGTAAGAGATACACTACCAGTACCATGGTCACCATCAATAGTAAGAGATACACTACCAGTACCATGGTCACCATCAATAGTAAGAGATACACTACCAGTACCATGGTCACCATCAATAATAAGAGACACTCCAGCACTACCAGTACCATGGTCACCATCAATAGTAAGAGATACACTACCAGTACCATGGTCACCATCAATAATAAGACACTCCAGCACTACCAGTCCCATGGTCACCATCAATAGTAAGAGAAACACGAGCGCTACCAGCAGTAACAGCTGTGTACACAGCATCATGCGGAGACTGGTGCCTGGCACTCACTACCAACATGACTGACACTCATTACCAACATGACTCTTGTCATGCACTGATTTTCTTCGAGACCTAAACTTTGTGCACTGCATGTGTAACTATTTTACCTTTCACTTTTAAGTATCATAAACATTATTTCTCAAATTACTTTAATTGATGTGCATCTGCCTGGCTCTACTCGGAACACAAGTGAGAACATTCATATGAAACTAACTTAAGATTCTCTTCATTACCTGTACTTTAAATTTTGGTAATGACACTATAAGAGTGAAACTAGAGACACCTGTAGAAAAGGATACTCTAATTGTAACGATGGTGATACATGAGTAGTGAAGCAGCCAAGGATGAAGCTGATATTGTGAATGACGTGAAAGCATTTCTGTTGTAATGTAGTGTTTATGCCTGGATGTTCACTCACTGCATGAGTGGCGCTGCCCTCTCAACTCGACCCTGTGAAATCTATGCAAGTCTGGAAAGGTAAGTGGCACGTAAGGTGTCGAGGTAGCAGCGGGCACCATTCCTGGAGACGATGACCCAACACATTCCCAGGGGTCAGTGACGGTCCTAGAGAGTAATGCCCCAGTGTCCGCTTGGAAGATGAGTAAGCCTGGAGGGGCAGGAGTTCCCTGCTGCCGCCGCCGCTGGATCAATAGCCTCTGGATTTCCTGCACAAACGCCACCCACCGCTGCCGCCTTTCTGGTGCCGCCCTGCGGGATCCCTTCACTACTGCCACTCTCCCACCCAGGAGCTAGGGGGTATGACCACTCTTAGCCCATCTCCATGGAGTCTTACTCCCCCTCCCCACCCTCCCTCACGCCCCTAAATCCCTCACTACCCATTTGAGGCCAGAAGGGCACGACTGTCCTGGTGGGTCCTCTCCCATACCTCAGTAGTCAACCACTGAGGTATGGGAGAGGACTTAACACGTAAAGCATGCAGAAAGGGTCATTAAGGCAGCAGGTAACCTGTACCCAACCAGTTAAAAATACTTTAATCTCTTTTAACAGATATTAAAGAAACAGAGTGTATACATCGAGAGGCACACACCTCGCGGTGTATATAACGTGTGTGTGTGCCACTGGAAGACACGAGCAAAACACTTGTCAGTGAACACAGTCCCTGTAGCTCACCGCCCCACGTTGGCACCCGTACAGCGCCAGCAGCAAGAAAAAAATATATTTTAATTACTTCCAAAAAATTTACACGGACGTATTATTTATAGTTGCTAATTGAAAGAATTAAAAAATCCACGACACTCAAATACTCTTTGAAACCAACTATATTATTATTACTATTATACGGGCGGTTCACTGGCAACGCTGTCAACAAAAGCAGTGTGTGAAGAGATGGCTCAGAAAGCAAGCAGAGCCTCGCATGGGAAGTATGACTGGTAAGATCTAAGAAATGCTAGGAAGCACCATCCAGGGAAGCCTAACAACACCCCTGGAAAGGATGGGTCGTAAGATCTAAGAGATGCCAGGAAGCACCATCCAGGGAAGCCTCACAACACCCTTGGAAAGGGTGGCTCGTAAGATCTAAGAGATGACAGGAAGAACCATTCAGGGAAGCCTCAAAACACCCCTGGAAAAGATGGCTCGTAAGATCTAAGAGATGCCAGGAAGAACCATTCAGGGAAGCCTCACAACACCCCTGGAAAGGATGGCTCGTAAGATCTAAGAGATGCCAGGAAGAATCCTCCATGGAAGCCTCACAACACCCCTGGAAAGGATGGCTCGTAAGATCTAAGATGTCAGGAAGAACCATTCAGGGAAGCCTCAACACCCCTGGGAAGGATAGCTCGTAAGATCTAAGAGATGCCAGGAAGCACCACCCAGGGAAGCCTCACAACACCCCTGGAAAGGATGGCTCGTAAGATCTAAGAGATGCCAGGAAGCAGCATCCAGGGAAGCCTCACAACACCCCTGGAAAGGATGGCTCGTAAGATCTAAGAGATGCCAGGAAGCAGCATCCAGGGAAGCCTCACAACACCCCTGGGAAGGATGGCTCGTAAGATCTAAGAGATGCCAGGAAGCAGCATCCAGGGAAGCCTCACAACACCCCTGGGAAGGGTGGCTCGTAAGATCAAAGAGATGCCAGGAAGCACCATCCAGGGAAGCCTCACAACACCCCTGGGAAGGGTGGCTCGTAAGATCAAAGAGATGCCAGGAAGCAGCATCCAGGGAAGCCTCACAACACCCGTGGGAAGGGTGGCTCGTAAGATCAAAGAGATGCTAGGAAGCACCATCCAGGGAAGCCTCACAACACCCCTGGGAAGGGTGGCTCGTAAGATCAAAGAGATGCCAGGAAGCAGCATCCAGGGAAGCCTCACAACACCCCTGGGAAGGGTGGCTCGTAAGATCAAAGAGATGCTAGGAAGCACCATCCAGGGAAGCCTCACATCTCACCCACTCGTAAACGCTCACCTACATAACGAATGCCTTTACAACCACAATGGTCTTGTATACATTTTGTAAGACTTTCGCTATTCTTTCTTGCAGTAAAAAATTGCAGGGGACTATTACTAATTTAAAGTTTACAATAAATGAAAATATAATTATCAAAATGTCTCTTGGAACAAGGCTACAGCTCTCTAATATTTAGATTTAGCTATTATTAATTTTAACTTTCCTTGTACACATAGCTTTTCCTAATTCCGGTTCAATCAGACTGTGATAGATATGTTGGCAAGCAACAGAAAAGCCTGAGCCAGGGCCGGGCTGCGGGAGTAGAAAAAACTCTCGAGGCCCATCAAAGGTATATCAAAGGCACACAAGCTTTCATAATAAAATAATTCATAAGCTTTAAATATCATACACCAAGGTTTAAAATCTTACTAAAATATAATGTACTCAAATTAAATTTACTGTGAAAATTTTATACTTAATTTTTTGGACCCGCATAGGGAGATTAATTATACATATTAATATACATACCTGCTTACAATTAATATAAACTCTTATCACTACAACCTTACTGCAACAACCCCACTACAACCTTACTGCAACAACCCCACTACAACCTTACTGCAACAACCCCACTACAACCTTACTGCAACAACCCCACTACAACCTTACTGCAACAACCCCACTACAACCTTACTGCAACAACCCCACTACAACCTTACTGCAACAACCCCACTACAACCTTACTGCAACAACCCCACTACAACCTTACTCAGTAGTGTACTGAGCCGCTATGTATTATACTTGTGTAGTATATCATATACCAGCTATATTATAGGTAGGATCCCTAGCTACCTGTGACGTCACGAGTCCCGCGCATGAGAGCGCTGAGTCTGAGGCATTCTGCTCAATTCTTCGACAGGCTTAGGAAGGAACAGGTTGGCTGGGTTACTTTCCCCTCGTAGACTCTGTCAATATACCAGTTACCAACCACTTGTGTGTTTCACTACTACCGTAAATATCTCCAAAAATAAATATCTCCATTACTGCAACAACCCCACTACAACACTTCCATTACTACGTTCCACCATCTTATTACTACACTATATCCTCATCACTTGGGTTATCCTAGGTAATTTATGCACGTTACTATGCAACCAGTCAAAAAATAGTGAACTTCCAAGCACTTTCGTGATTTCTCACATAAATAATAGAACAGGCTTATAAGGTCGAGATAACTATGTATGATAATTGTATTTATGTATGTCTATATCTAAATAAACTTACTTAACTCCATTATTCAGACTCAAGGAAGTCTACAAACATATATAACAGGCTATCTTATGGTCGGTTCGAGCGCCAGTGGTCCTGCTGCAGGGATGACGTATCGCTGGTATTCCCACATCATCATCTGTTACAAGGAGCGACCGTCCTCCTCTGCTCCTCTTAGTGTTGCTCTCATAAACCTCTCTGGATAGTTCTCATGTAACAGTAACGCGGTGTTTTATGACCTCTCTACACACATGTAAAATTCACAATCAGTTGTCTTCATGGCCTCTCTACATATATCCTAAACATGTATAAAATATATGTAAATATATGCATGTAATAATATATATATATATATATATATATATATATATATATATATATATATATATATATATAGGATGGGGTCCACCTCTGGTACAAATTGTGGGACCCATAGCCTCGGAGAAGTGGATAAAAGGCTTCAAGGAAGAATATTTGGATTTCTTCCTGATGCCATTTGAATATTCCACTTCTCCTACCACCATCTTTTAATTTTTTTTACCAATAGGTATGTTTTATTACATAATATGGTACAAAAGATTTGAGAGATACATTGTTGATATAAAGATGGCATATACAGCACACGAGGTGAGAGATACATGTCTAGTACATATTGTTACATCTTTCTCACTGATTATAATGCGAAAATCTCATCCAGCTCTTCCGAGCTGGTGCGCGTGCCCAGAATACAGCATGCATTACCCCTCTGAACAGCAACGCTGAGTCGCTGGAACAGAAAACTAGCTGCCCTGGGATTCCTAGTTACCATGTTGAGTCTTGCCCAGCTCCTTGAGGAACTTAGATGCACTCTTTCCCCATGAGCCAAGGGTCTCTGAGCCTATGGGAACAAACATATAATGATGGGCAAGTTCTCCATATTTTCTCGACTTCTGGGACTCCTGACGGTGGCAGCAGCCCCTCCTTCCTCCCTGGTGTACTGGAGATAGGTATCAGCCAAGGTAGATGCACATGTGTAGTCCCACACCACCTGCTTGCCGTCTGTCCAGGCTTGAAGGGTGATACCATCTGGACGCTTTTGGTTGCCATCAGATCTGCATAGTTGGGGTGGTTCCCTTACTGCTGGGCATCCGGCTGTTGTGAGGCTCCTCTTGATAATGTTATTAACCTCTTCATGTCTTGCAATCTTTCCCTCGGATTTACGACACACAAGACCATGGTACCCGAATCGGTCTGCTGCTTCACTGCCACAAATACACCTGTGTTCGGCGAGAATAGGGGCGGCAAGTCGAAGGGCAACACCAATGCGGATGGTCTGTGGGTCGAGGCGTGTGCCAAGGCTGGAGTTGGGAACAGCCAAAAGAAAGTCCCCTGCATGAGGAGCTCTCACTGCAAGGAGGCGGGCTCTATCCTTCCCTGACACACTCTGAAGCATTGCTGAGGCTATATTCTCTACTATATATATATATATATATATATATATATATATATATATATATATATATATATATATATATATATATATTTTCAATAACAACACTGCGACTAGCCGAGAATTCGAACCCATGTTGTTTTAGCCCCCTCATAGTGAGCAAAAATACCATGACCCTCTAACCCACAGGACCATACAATCCTAGAATCACGCACCCAGCAGAGCTAGGTGTTGTACCGTGATCCGACGACATTCGATGGTGTGTGTGCTTCAGAACTAATTTCATCCTAATTTCAGCATCCACACCATCGAATGTCCTCGGATTACGGTGCAACACCTAGTTCTGCTGGGTGCTGATTCTAGGATTGTATGGAATTTTCGCTCACCATGAGGAGGGCTAAAACACATGGGTTCGAATCTTCGGCTAGTCGCAGTGTTGTTATTGATTAAATACCATTTGTTCGTGGTTACAATAATATATATATATATATATATATATATATATATATATATATATATATATATATATATATATATATATATATATATATATATATATATATGTGTGTGTGTGTGTGTGTGTGTGTGTAATATGCATATACTGTAAATATATGGCTATCATACGGGTCAGAAGGTTTGGATTTGAGAAGGACTTGCCTAGCATGGTCCAGTAGGTCCACCGGAATGCTCCATTCTTACGGTCTTATCTCTTAGGTTTTCTATCACTCTGTCCTCGTGAATGGCGGCAGTCAAACCATCTTTCTTTTCACAAAAAATATTTTTCATGGAGGAAAAAGCGCGACGCTGGTGATGGACCGGCCGCGGGGGCCATGATTCCCATAACAACTTTCACGTACGTTGAGTGGTACAGTTAAAACACTTTTTTATACTGATTACAAAAACGTATTGCCAACATTGATCCCACTTTTGAGGGGGAAATTACCTAGACTATTTCTTTTATTAGACTATTACTTTCGTTCTGGCAACACTGCTTCAACATTTTTTTTTAATTTAACATTTTCTAACTGTTTCAACATCTCAGTTCTCTAACATCTTTCCACATGAACACCTTTATGTGACACTGAAACCAATCTTTTTTGTTACCTCTCGAAGGACAAACCAAATCAGCTTGTTTTAAGACTGACCTAGTGAGACAGATTAGTGAGTGCCTTAGTTGGTTACTTGATTTAACCTCTTGTCCAATGCCCTTCATTGATCAGTTATGATATAAAAATTGACTTCAAATTAAATCAAACCTATTACGTCTTACAACGTACTACTAAAAATAATGTTTATAACCTTTATACATTTATAATGTTGTGTTCTATTTATGTACTCCATGTTCTTTTATACTGTGTACTCTATGTTCTTGTGTATCGTGTTTGTAATACATATTCTTGTGTATTATACTCATATCCTGTATTTTTGTGAATTGAGTTTGTACTCCATGTTCTTTCAGACTGTTGTTCTTTCAGACCATCCTAAGTTCTCTCAAACTATCTCCAACTTTACCAGACCTCAACCCTCGTCCTCTATCCCACGTTATCCTATTCAGAATATTTTGCTGGAGGAGTTCCTGTAAGTAACCATTATATATATATATATATATATATATATATATATATATATATATATATAATATACTACAATCTACACTGAGATGGGCCTTGTAATACCCTTTACGATGCTTAATCATCATAAAGGCTCTTTGGCTGAGCTTGTAATTTATTTTACGGTGTGAATTTAAGCATAGGACTTTGGGGAGTGTCCTGTCTGTGTAAGTGGTAAGTTTAGCATAGGTCTCTGGGGAGGTGTCCTTGTTTAAGCGGGAAGCTTAGCATAGGACTCTAGAAGGGAGGAGGGTAAGTGGGAAGGTAAGTACAGTACGTTGGGAGGGAAGGGTTATACCCTTCCTGTGGTAGTTAATGTAGCATAGGACTTTGGGGAGGTGTTCTTCCTATGTGGGAGGAAAGTTTGTCGTGGGACTTGAGGGAGGTGCAATGTTCAGATGCCAAGTCATGTTCAAAAACGTGTACTCAGAAAACTAGTACATTTGCCAATCATTTTGTAATGAAGTACAGTTGCTGAAGAAAGTTTATCGTGTGTAAATTCGACACAGTGCGGCTGATGTCATTTTCTAGTGAAGACGTTTCGTCCACCAGCGACTTATCAATTCATTGGATGAAACGTCTTCACATTAAAATGCTTCAACCCGCAGCGTGTCTCATTTACACTCTGCCAGTATAAATACCATTGTATTACCAGAACCTATCGTTGATACCACCGCATCTGACCTCTCCTAGCTCCTCACCTCGCATTGCTCCTCACCTCTCACCGCTCCTGAACTCTCCTCTCACCTGACATCTCTACCCACCTGACCTCTCCTCCCACTTGACATCATCCTCGCAGCTGGCTTCTCCTCGCTCCTACCTATATAATCTCCTTTCTCGACGTATATTCTACAGAAATGAAATTAACTGTTGTAAAGGTGAAACGTTAGTTTAGAATTACAGTTTTTATATCTGCAAAGTATCTAGTGTCGTCTCAGCTTTAAGAATGTCTTACAAATGTTAATGTGGCAGCGGCAGGTCCACTCCTTCATGGGTAATATTACGTACCACTAACACCGTTGGAGCCGAGTGAAAGTTTGTAAAGTTAGAGTTCGCTACAGCTACGCTGGTAGGAGATTCATCTGTAAAAACATGCATTTGTGGTGACAGTGGGGCCCATACTAAGTTCCCTATGGTGTATTGAAATATACCTAGTTGGATGAATCTTATTGTAGCCAGCTGACTGATTGGCTTAAAGAACTGGCCTGGAGTTTTAGGACTTACTTGCCATGGATTCAATCCCCGCCCGTTCCGTGGTTTTTGTTGAACACCCACCACCTTGTCCTCAGGAAGGTTAAAAACTTTACATTTTTTTTACATAGATCAGTTTCACAGGCTTGTTATGCTCCCTCGGCTCAGTGAAGCCCAGCCCTACGGTATATTATCTGCCCCTTCCTTTCACCCGGGATGTGACTCACGACAGTCGACTAATACCCAGATACCTACTTACTGCCAGGTGAACAGGGGCAGCATGTGTAAGGAAACATACTTAACGTTTCCACCGTTGCCGGGGATCGGACCAAGGATACTCAGTATGTGAGTAGTGTGCGCTACCAACGAGTCTGCAGTAGGAACAAGTGTTTCGTTATGCTTTACTGGATTATTATTGGCGTAACTTCAACTAAAATCATAGTTTTTAAATATTCACTGTTTGAAGATGTGCAGTTCATCAGTGTTCTTGACACCGTGGAACGCACTTGCTAATGATTTATTTTAACGTTACTCCTACTTAAGAAGCAGAGGTACGCATGGATGCGTTGGCATCGGAGACTAAAGAAAATAAGAGATAATAGGAAGATCTCATTAAAGATTTAAACACACACACATTTTAGGTAAGGTTGTGCAACCTCAGAGACTGTGTACAGGAAGAACGACCTTTTAAGGTAAGGCCCGACTGGTTACTGTGATCACTGATCCAGCAAAGAGAGTACAACTATGACACCCGTGTTCACTAACCCAGCACACACACAGACGACGGTGGTCGTGTTCACCAACGCAGCAGACACACAACAGAACAAACGATGGTGGTCGTGCTCACCGACGCAGCAGAGAAACAGAGCAGACAATGGTCCCCAGGCAAGTTTGCCTAAGAATGCGTGTTGTGGGCTTAGAGTTTTCGACCAGTTTGTTGACAAACGTTGCGTGTTCTTTCCCTCTTCAATTGTTTAGATTGTTTCGCTCGTTCCCAGGGCGCTACGGCCAAAGTTCCTGGCAACACGCCAGCCAAGTGTGATTTCGAAAACACAAAATTCTCAAAAATTACATTGGAGGCGGGTCATGCCGTCTGCCAAGCCGTGCAGACCTGGTCATAATTCGTCTGGACTGTAATTTACATATATTAGAGTTCTCTTCCAGTATAAAGGACTAACGTGTTCCCTAGCTCGGTTGGTAGAGCACTCGGCTCACACTTTGAGGTCCGTGGTTCGATCCCCGGTACGGGTGAAAACATTAGGCATGTTTCCTTAAGACACCTGTCAGCAGTAGTTCAGTAGTAGTATTTCAGTATAACCGTTACCGAGTCATTCTGCTGACCTAGCATGATGTCATAAGTCACTCTTTGAATGCCGTGGGCCACTGACCTCAGTCAAGGCTAGGTATAGAGACAGACAGGTCAGGCCTGAGTGCTTCCCATATTTTTCCACTAATATATAAGTTACTAAGCCAAGCTATGTTTGGGTTTATTACCAAATCCACCAAGAACCCACACAAATTGGTGGCAGCGATGTGGGCATGTAACAGCCTGGTTGATCAGGCTCTGGTCCAACAAGAGGCCTGGTCACGGACCGGGCCGCGGGGGCGTTGACCCCTGGAATTCTCTCCAGGTAGACTCCAGGTAGAGTTGGGTCAATGTGTGAGTGCCGCGGTGTCCCAAGCCAGCCGCCACCACCCCACACACCACCCGCCAACTCTAACCGACAAAGCCAGCCACTCAGCCGGCTTCTTCAACCGTCCAGGCCAGTTTCTACAGCTTCCTGGCTTAGTTATCGTGTTAATTGCTAACCTTCGAGGAGTTGATCCAGGTTTTGCAATTAAGCCAGCCAGTTAAGCCAGTCTATGGGAGAGAACCTCAGTTGTGTGCATAATTACAAGCATTCAAGTCAGCCAGTCTTGAGGGCTAAGCCAGCTGCTTCTCCAGCCAAGCCAGAAGTAAGCCAAGCCAGTTAATCTTTGAATTATTGTCTCCAATATCGCTTTGTGATATCAGTTGGACGCTGGTAAGAGTGGTATTTACCATCTCTATGGTATTTGTGGGTTTTTAAGCCAGCCCAGCTTAGAATATTCATGTGCCTAGTAGTGTGGGTGCCAGCTAGACCCACGGGGACGCCACTCACCCAGCGCTCCAAGACCCACCACCAAGCCTCATCTACCTGTGGTTTTTCCGCCCATATAACGAGTCCTAGCAGCCTAAAATGGGACAAGGCATTGTCGTTGAACATGTTGCAGACACTGCTTGCAACAGCTTTGTTAGGGTGATATTTCTCCACAAAACTTTGCAACTCACTCCACTTTGCACACATGTCCTTAATCACTGAAGAAGGCACATTCTCCCTTTTGGCTCACATAGCTGGTCAAGAGTTTCCTTCTGTGCGCCTACGATAAAGCCAGCTATGTGGGTTTGCCGAGAAAGCACAAATTTCTTCAAGATTCTCCGTGTGTGTATGGTGTGACGCAGCCGGGACTCCACCACCCTCCTCCCTCACCATGTGTGTATGTGTGACGCAGCCGGACTCCACACCCTCCTCCCCTCACCATGTGTGTATGATGTGACGCAGCCGGGACTCCACCACCCTCCTCCCTCACCATGTGTGTATGATGTGACGCAGCCGGGACTCCACCACCCTCCTCCCTCACCATGTGTGTATGATGTGACGCAGCCGGGGCTCCACCACCCTCCTCCCCTCACCATGTGTGTATGATGTGACGCAGCCGGGACTCCACCACCCTCCTCCCTCACCGTGTGTGTATGATGTGACGCAGCCGGTGACTCCACCACCCTCCTCCCCTCACCATGTGTGTATGATGTGACGCAGCCGGGACTCCACCACCCTCCTCCCCTCACCATGTGTGTATGATGTGACGCAGCCGGGACTCCACCACCCTCCTCCCCTCACCATGTGTGTATGATGTGACGCAGCCGGGACTCCACCACCCTCCTCCCCTCACCATGTGTGTATGATGTGACGCAGCCGGGGCTCCACCACCCTCCTCCCCTCACCATGTGTGTATGGTGTGACGCAGCCGGGGCTCCACCACCCTCCTCCCCTCACCATGTGTGTATGGTGTGACGCAGCCGGGCTCCACCACCCTCCTCCCCTCACCATGTGTGTATGGTGTGACGCAGCCGGGACTCCACCACCCTCCTCCCCTCACCATGTGTGTATGGTGTGACGCAGCCGTGACTCCACCACCCTCCTCCCCTCACCATGTGTGTATGATGTGACGCAGCCGGGACTCCACCACCCTCCTCCCCTCACCATGTGTGTATGATGTGACGCAGCCGTGGCTCCACCACCCTCCTCCCCTCACCATGTGTGTATGATGTGACGCAGCCGGGACTCCACCACCCTCCTCCCTCACCATGTGTGTATGATGTGACGCAGCCGGGACTCCACCACCTTCCTCCCCTCACCATGTGTGTATGGTGTGACGCAGCCGGGACTCCACCACCCTCCTCCCCTCACCATGTGTGTATGGTGTGACGCAGCCGGGACTCCACCACCCTCCTCCCTCACCATGTGTGTATGGTGTGACGCAGCCGGGACTCCACCACCCTCCTCCCCTCACCATGTGTGTATGGTGTGACGCAGCCGGGACTCCACCACCTCCTCCCTCACCATGTGTGTATGGTGTGACGCAGCCGGGACTCCACCACCCTCCTCCCTCACCATGTGTGTATGGTGTGACGCAGCCGGGACTCCACCACCCTCCTCCCTCACCATGTGTGTATGATGTGACGCAGCCGGGACTCCACCACCTCCTCCCTCACCATGTGTGATGGTGTGACGCAGCCGGACTCCACCACCCTCCTCCCCTCACCATGTGTGTATGTGTGACGCAGCCGGGACTCCACCACCTTCCTCCCCTCACCATGTGTGTATGATGTGACGCAGCCGGACTCCACCACCCTCCTCCCTCACCATGTGTGTATGTGTGACGCAGCCGGGACTCCACCACCTCCTCCCCTCACCATGTGTGTATGGTGTGACGCAGCCAGGACTCCACCACTCTCCTCCTCACCATGTGTGTATGTGTGACAGCCTGGACTCCACCCCCTCCTCCCTCACCATGTGTGTATGTTGACGCAGCCGGACTCCACCACCTCCTCCTCTACCATTGTGTATGATGTGACGCAGCCGGGACTCCACCACCCGCTCCCTCACCATGTGTATGATGTGACGCAGCCGGGACTCCACCACCCTCCTCCCTCACCATTGTGTATGGTGTGACGCAGCGGGACTCCACCACCCTCCTCCCTCACCAGTGTGTATGATGGACGCAGCCGGGACTCCACCACCCTCCTCCCTCACGTGTGTGTATGATGTGACGGCCGTGACTCCACCATCTCCCCGTCACCGTTGTTATGTGACGCTGCGTGCTCCATGCCTGCCGTCCTGGTTGTATGATGTCGGCCGGGCTGCGTCTTTATGCCATGGCGTGTGGTGTGATGCCTGGCCGTCCTCCGTTGTATGATGCTGGCGCGGCTACTTGTTATGGCTGCGCGCCGTGGCTGCGTTGTATGCCTGGCCGTGGCTGCGTTGTTATGCACTGGCCGTGGCTACGTTGTTATGTGCGGCCGTGGCTGCGTTTTATGCATGGCCTGTGCGCTGCGTTGTTATGCATGGCCTGGCTACGCGTTGTTATGCATGGCCGTGGCTCAGCGTTTTATGCAGGCCGTGGCTGCGTTGTTATGCTGGCCGTGGCTGCGTTCGTTATGCATGGCCGTGGCATGGTTGTTATGCATGCCGTGGCTCACGTTCTCCTCAATGCTCTGGCCGCGGCTGCGTTGTTATGCCTGGCCATGGCTCGTTGTTATGCATGGCCGTGGCTGCGTTGTTATGCATGGCCGTGGCTGCGTTGTTATGCATGGCCGTGGCTGCGTTGTTATGCCTGGCCGTGGCTGCGTTGTTATGCATGGCCGTGGCTGCGTTGTTATGCCTGGCCGTGGCTGCGTTGTTATGCCTGGCCGTGGCTACGTTGTTATGCATGGCCGTGGCTGCGTTGTTATGCATGGCCGTGGCTGCGTTGTTATGCATGGCCGTGGCTGCGTTGTTATGCATGGCCGTGGCTGCGTTGTTATGCATGGCCGTGGCTGCGTTTTTATGCATGGCCGTGGCTGCGTTGTTATGCATGGCCGCGGCTGCGTTGTTATGCATGGCCGTGGCTGCGTTGTTATGCCTGGCCGTGGCTGCGTTGTTATGCCTGGCCGTGGCTACGTTGTTATGCATGGCCGTGGCTGCGTTGTTATGCATGGCCGTGGCTGCGTTGTTATGCATGGCCGTGGCTGCGTTGTTATGCCTGGCCGTGGCTGCGTTGTTATGCCTGGCCGTGGCTGCGTTGTTATGCATGGCCGTGGCTGCGTTGTTATGCATGGCCGTGGCTGCTTTGTTATGCATGGCCGTGGCTGCTTTGTTATGCCTGGCCGTGGCTGCGTTGTTATGCATGGCCGTGGCTGCTTTGTTATGCCTGGCCGTGGCTGCGTTGTTATGCATGGCCGTGCAGTACCTGCCCTCACTTGAGGACCACGTCACCACACCACCACTAACTGGGTCATCATATCACCAAGACTCACAACAAATAAATAATTCACTGTTCTTATGTTTCTACGTCTCATAACTCGTGCCTCTTTATATTTTCCAACTTCCTCTCTGTTCTATGTTTATATATATATATATATATATATATAAATATATATATATATATATATATATATATATACATATATATATATACAGTGGACCCCCGAGTTTCGTAAAAACTTCACTCCTGAAGTCTGCTCAAGTGCCATTACCGAACGAATTTACTCCCTTAAGGAAAAATTTCACGTAGGTTAGTCTATTTCAGACCCCCAAAAATACACTTCCACAAGAACTTACAAAATTATACTTACATAATTGCACGATTTCCGGGGTATTCGTTAACCAAGGGTCCACTGTATATATATATATATGTCGTGCCGATTAGGTAAAACTTGCGATTTTGGCTTAAATAGCAACGCTCGCCTTGCCATATAAGACAAGTGAAAATTTGTGTATGCAATAATTTAGCCAAAATCATTCTGAACATAACGAAAAAATATATTTCATTGTGTTTGTTTATTATTAAATTAATGTCAACGTATCTAAAATATATTTAGTTGGGTTAGGCTAAATTAAATTGCGCTTGTTGTAATAAGGTTAGGTAGGTTTTCAAAGTTTCTCTTGGTACAAAATTATAAATTTTACATTAACATAAATGAAAAAATATATCTTTAAACGTATAAGAATTTTTTTAGAAAGGACTTAATTTTAGATGAGTTCTTGCTAATTGACCAGTTTTACCTAATCGACGACATATATATATATATATATATATATATATATATATATATATATATATATATATATATATATATATATATACACACACACAAATATAACCACATTAAAATTATTCTTTACAACGCTTAGCGATGTACCGACAGTTACTTCAATAATTTTAAGCACTATGACCAATACTGCCCAACCGGAGTTGAATTAAAAGTACCACTAACTATTATGTGTTTATGAATATTGGTGCAAGCAGCATAGGGAAAAAAAGGAGATACGGTACCAATGTACATATCTTTCTGCGAAGTGGGGAAGAGCAGGGGGAAGAGAGAGGGAAGGAGGGAAGGAGGGAGGGAGAGCAGGAGGAAGGGGTAGCAGCATCACCAAGACCAAAGAACCTACCCACGTCTTGGAAAGCAGGGAAAAACATCTCATGGATCTCCAGGATCTTCCACACAGGACGTACGGGCGGCAAACCACACTCTCGCCTGGTAAATACCGACCTTGTGGAGGCCTGATTCTAACTTACCCACTCGTTTCCATCGTAATGTGTTGACACGAGCAAGAACCTCGCAAGTTTACATTTCCATTATTTATCCAAGCTGGCGCTGTCACACTTTGATAAACATATATAGCAAAGCAAAAGGCCCTGGAAAATTAAGGCTTGAAGAAGACTGGTTATTTGAAGAGAGGCGAAGCAGGGTAAAGGAGCAGTCCGGGAGGGTTGTGTTTACCAGTGTCCACGAAGTAATGAGAGGTACGGAATTCCATTAAGGTGGAAATCAAGATGATCCCCAATAAGCATTTTTTTTTTTGTGTGTGTGGGGGAAGGTGCCAGGTGGATACCGTGGTGATAGGTACTGCAAATGGAGAGGGAATTTTAATGGGAATCTGGTGGGACTCGTGAAGATGGGAATCTGGTGGGACTCGTGAAGATGGGAATCAAATAAGATGAGAATCTACTGAACCTCAGGAAGGAGATTCTGGACTCTGAGAATCACTATGTTTATTATCTCACAGTAACAAGGACACAAGAACGTAGGTGTCACAGCCCCTCATAAAGCGTCCTTGGTTTCCAACGTACCTGGCCATGAGAGTGTATCACACCTATTCACCCAATCCCGTCACCCTTTTTAGGAAATTATTGACGCTTTTGTTTGTTTGCAGTTAAATTGCGTAAACTTAATAACGGTTCCACACCTTAAATAAATTAACAAAAGTACAGTAGCGTAGAGAGTTCAGAAATATCCGTTATAATACGAACGATTTTATTACGAAGGCCAGCTGCGCCGTAACCTCAAAGGCGAAGACAAACATACTTTCTGCATTCGATTTTCTTCCAGCCTCAGGGAGCATCAACAGCCTAATTGATCAGGCCATCAACCAGGAGGCCTGGTCTAGGATCGGACCGCGGGGGCAATAACCTCCCAGGAATCAACTCCAGGTGAGCAGAAGATGCGCATGTATACATATAGTCGAATAAGCACATCGCATCACCCGAATCTACGAGTATGATATAATGTTTTTTTATACTTCTATGTGACTTATAGATTCAGTATATGGAACCATCTTGGAAAACAGGGGAAAACCCATTTGGTGTAGGCCAGCAGATGCTTTACCATCTAACGGGTCATCAGCTGACTAAGCCTCGTGTCAGGAGACACTGTCATGTTTCCTTACGAAACATGACAGTGTGTCATTAAGAATACAGAAGACCAGTGTGTGTGGGACCAGTGACAGATGATGTGTCTCGTGTCAGACGTTAATACATCACCGCCATATTAACGCTCTTTCAGAAGGCCAAAATAATATGCATGGACGTATTTCAGATTGTGTCAAGTAATGTATCCCATGTTAGGTAACGCTATATTAGTTCTTTATTGCATGTCGTGTTCAACAGCACTACACTGGAGTGTTATTCGCAATGTTATATGACCTGCTCTGTATAAAACTGAATTAAACTGTTATAAATAAGACGACGATCACGCGAGAAGTCGACTGGGTGTTCATCAATTTTATTTTTGATGTCTGAAGAACCTCCTTGGCGTTGATGCAGACGTTCCTCACCTTTTCCAATAAAACACCGATCTTCAATTATTACATTTACATGACCCGCGAAACAGATGCGCTACCGAACTGTTCTAAACAAGTGACTTTACGTTACTTTAAATACCTTTAGTTTCCCCTAGCTATTTTTAGTGCATCTATAGTGTGTCTTCATGTAACTTTAGGTACATTTAGTTCATCTAAGACTTAAATACTACAACATTTTCAAGTCTTCTGCACTAAATACAAAATTCATTCACCTGAAGTCAATGGACGATGAACAAGGATCGTCTTAGAACGTGAGTGAACTTGAGTATCTAGACGTATACATAACGTGATACTATGGACTGCAACAATTGCGTATCCCATACTAATTCCCGCAATATAACTCCAATCTCCATCGTTTTAAATAACAAAATACATTCGCCAATAACCAGTCAATGGGTCACAAATAATCAGACAGTGGGGTAGTTGAAGCATTTTGTCAATCGATAAGTGACAATGGTTCAAGATCCAAAAATAATGTGTTGACTCTTGAAAAGAGACAGATCCCTGCACTTGGAACTTTGCCCTTAACCAAGATTTTGTCTACACTCCTCAAGGTCAAAAAATACATGAGTTGGACACAATGTGGTGGGTGAGCTGGAACGTCTATTGACACTTATCCAAGTTGGAGGACCTAGAGGACGAAGGCTCGTGTCTTTAAAACATTGGGTTATCTTGTTCAGAACTAGGGTGGTGAATCCTGAATACTGAGTAACCTCCAGATAATGGCTGACCACTTTCAGTAGCCCTGGAACAAGAACCTCAAAATCATGAACGATTTTGAGTTTCATGAGTCAGAGAATCAGGAAGCTCTTACACACGCTTACGGTAACCAGTATTAGCTCAGGATCCACAACTGAAAACCATATTTGTCAGATATGAGGTTTTTACCTCCAGTTAAATAGAATTCTTTGGGCAAACAAATCTCAAAAGCTTTTACAAAATTGGAGGCACAATCTACAAGTTTCTCAACAGGATATCATAAACTAGAGAGTTTTAAATTCATGGAAATATCAGCAACAGCTGAAGTAAGAAACGGATATAAAGGAACTAACTTTGCAGGAGAGAAAGAAAGTTTCTGCAGCGACTAGTATCAGACATAATAAGCGGACGTACAGAGCCAGACACAGTCTGTATAAAGGCATAAAGGCGTGGGATTGGGGAAGGGGATCAAAATCTAAACAAATGGGACAGGAGACTTGAGCCTAGTACCAGACTCCATAAAATTAATGAACTACTGTTTCTGGCGCTCTGTTGTCTGTGCTTGCCTGTGTAAGTGTATTTTAGCCGAGACGTCTCTATATCCCTTATTCTCTCTCTCTCACACTCAGATAACCTTGATATAGACGACGATGTCTTTAATTATCTATCACTTCAAATTATCCTCTTATCCTACCCTCCTTCCCTCCCCCCTTCCTACCTCCCTCTCTCATTCCTTCCTTTTATTTCTCTCCCTGTGCCATATCTTTTAAATAGCTTCATGATCTAAAAAGATGTGCTCACAATAGTTAAGTAGCTGGTTATTATCTTGCTGTTTGTTGAGAGAGACGAGCCCAAGGTGTTATTCCTCTCCAACAATGGCTTTCTTAGACATGAACCTTGCAACACACACTATATTATATTACGATGTAGCAGGGTGAAGTGACTCTCCACTTTATGAATTTGTTTTATAGGAGTTGGCGTTAAAGGGAAGAGGAAGGGAAAAAGGAGATCGGAAAATGAAGGGAGAGGAAGAAAAATTAGAGAAACTGGAAGAATAGAATAGAAGGTAAATAGATAAATAGGGAAAATAAGGTAACGGAGGGATTAAAGAGAAAATAAGAAGGGAGACATTGGAGAGATGATCTCTCCTATTTAGGCTTTTCTTTCTTATAATAACTAGGCAATTCCTGTTTTTTTTCCTTTTTAACGGTAGGCGGTTGGCATTTGGCCAGACCTGCCTCCCTCCCTCCCTCATTCAGAGAAACAGACGGGTGCCACTCACGCTGCCATAGTCTGAAAAACCTCCCCTCATTTTTCCTGTTGCTGCCCTTGCAACATTTCACAGCTCCTGATGACACACTGAGAAGTGTGAAAGTACTCGAGCTTAAGATTTCCACCCCCAATGGCTTGTGTATATATATGTCGTGCCGATTAGGTAAAACTTGCGATTTTGGCTTAAATAGCAACGCTCTTCTTGCCATATAAGACGAGCGAAATTTTGTGTATGCAATAATTTCGCCAAAATCATTCTGAACCTAACGAAAAAAATATATTTCATTGTGTTTGTTTATTATTAAATTAATGTTAACGAATCTAAAATATATTTAGTTGGGTTAGGCTAAATTAAATTGCGCTTGTTGTAATAAGGTTAGGTAGGTTTTCAAAGTTTCTCTTGGTACAAAATTATAAATTTTTACATTAACGTAAATGAAAAAATATATCTTTATACGTATAAGAGAAAATTTTAGAAAGGACTTAATTTTAGATGAGTTCTTGCTAATTGACCAGTTTTACCTAATCGGCACGATATATATATATATATATATATATATATATATATATATATATATATATATATATATATATATATATATAAAGAGAGAGAGAGAGAGAGAGAGAGAGAGAGAGAGAGAGAGAGAGAGAGAGAGAGAGAGATCACGAAAGCACTTGGAATTTTGCTATTTTTTCACAGTGGTTGTTTTACATATACATATAGGCGGGATTCCCCAATCAGACACTGCAACATCATGTAATCTTGGTACATCTCTAGTAAACAAGAAGTGTTTACTACTGGCCACACCCTCGGATATGACCAACTTTCACTGGTAAATCCCGCCTATCAGTGACAATGCCTTCATCTGCTGCACGTCCCTCACCTGACGCCTGATTACCTCATATTTTGCATATAATTCTACATTCTGTCCTTGTATTATATTGATAAAGCCACTGGTTGGCGAAACGTCTACAATAAAGGTACTATATGTTGTACATGTCTCCATCTTGTCCGTACTGTATATAATTCATGTACATAGTTTAAATACTTTGGCTCATGATATTTTAACTTAAAAAAAAAAAAATTTCTGCATGTTTTTGACTTTTTTTTTCATTAGAACTCAAACAATTTTTCATGTCATCACAGCGGTAAAAACTTATTTTAATACATTTTTTTCAAGTTAATTAATCTATTTTATCTATAAACTTCCTTGTGTGAGCGACTGGCTGACTTACAAACCGTCTTCCTGGAAGTTTTATATATTATATTTCATTATTTTTCCTAAAGAAACCGGAATGCATGAGGGCTGCTGGTGCTTCCCTCTTATTCTACCCCTTTCCTGCTAATCCCTTTTGTCTCGTCTCTTATCTTCTGCTTTTACTCCCCTATACACTTCTGTCAGGCAGAAAATAAATATCTAAGGGAAACAGTGGCACTTATTGAGGTTGCTGTTGTATCTCCTGGGACGGTCTCCCTCGTGCACGCTCTATGTACACTAGAACAATGTGCACATTTAAAAGTAGTCAGGTGCTTCTGTAATATCCACATTCATCCCATCCATCACTTCAGACATGACTACATGTGAACTTTGTCAGGTGGACTCCTGTCCCATCCTGCATCAATATTTACTGGAATGTGATAAAATCAATGAATTCAGACACAACTCACTCGCTAATCTTCAGGAAACCTCAGTATTTTATACACCGTGTCACATTACCATTCATTATGGAAAAATAACCTGATCTTTGCCTATCTGGAGTTTACCTGGAGAGAGTTCCGGGGGTCAACGCCCCCGCGGCCCGGTCTGTGACCAGGCCTCATGGTGGATCAGGGCCTGATCAACCAGGCTGTTACTGCTGGCCGCACGCTATTGTGACTCAACAACTTAAAATTGTTTAAATTAGACCACACCTTGCTAAAATATAAGGTAATACAACCACACATATATACTACACTGTAATGTTTTTGTAACTGAATTCATGTCTGCATAAATAATTTACTACGATTGTAACCAGATATAAATATGTAAATAGGTCATTATCACTGTAACTTGTTTAGCTATAAAAACTTTGCGGCCCAGTCCCTGAACCCATTATGTGCCTTTGTAATCTTTTGGCTGCCGCCCACACTATGGGTATATAATGTGCACAATAAAACTATTAAACTAACCCAATCTCTCAGGACTGAAGGTAACCAGGATACCCTCTCACTCTTAGTCCCTCTCTTCCCACACCCTCTCACTGCGGGTGGGGGTAGAGGCAAGAGGGGGGTAGACAAGGGAAGTAGGTATAAGCAAGAGGGGGTAGACAAGGGAAGTAGATAGAAGCAAGAGGGAGGTAGACAAGGGAAGTAGGTAGAAGCAAGAAGGAGGCAGACAAGGGAAGTAGGTAGAAGCAAGAGAGAGGCAGACAAGGGAAATAGGGAGAGGCAAGTGGGAGATAGAAATCAGGGGCATCGTTTTTTACTAAACAAAATTGGATACATCAGTGCTACTATCCTATGCTACATGACAGTTACACAGTGGGAACAAAAGCTAGCTGGGAGACTTCAGTAGGGTCATGAGGATATCCTCAGGTATTCCACGAAAGGTTCAATAGCTATGGGAGTTTCAAAGATTTAATTCCAGCATATCCAGAGTTACTATCACTTGGACATTACTCTCATGAAAGCCTATCCTATGCATAGGATAAATTGAATTATTATGACGATATCTTCATCATCGGCAGGTGGACACCAGTGGGAAGAAGGCGAGAGGGAAGACTATCTTCGAAGAGAACCTTACATGGGAGTCTGCTTCTCTTCCCGCACCCCTTCCCTAACCCTGCACGTAATAGTAGTTCTGCTGGAACGCAACTCCTTCCACTCTCGCAGCTGCTGGGTCCATGGTGGAATGTTTGATATCTTATCTCCCTACTAAGGGCATTAAACAGGGTTGGACCGAATATTATTCTAAGCGACTGGAAGACCTAAGATCCTCCCGAGAGACCAGACTCCTCGACTCAGCTATACATAACTTAAGACAAGTCATATCAAGGTAAAATAGTGATTCACATCGACATGTAAATATTCATGTATGCGGGTTTAAAGACAAATTAACGAGTCGTTTCTCCCACCAGGGACTTTATCACATGGACCGATAAAGCCCCTAGTGGTCGAAACGTCTCAATGCCTCAAAACCCAAATATTTGTTTATTTACAAGCAATATCAAGGACGCCACGAGAGAGAGAGAAATGACCCATCAAAATTGAATGAACTAAGCACGCTCTACCATCGAGTCAGAATACAGAGCGAGTATCCCCGGGAATGAGTGACTACTTCTAGTATAGTGAAAACGAAAATGGCAACCGGGGGAAAAAAAGAGACCAAGTTATGAGGGCAGTTATGAAGGAATAAAATTATTGACAGAAATACAATCGATTACTGAGCTTGCCAAACAAAACTCCCATGAATGATGAAATTCTTCAAACACAAATGCAAAGAATTACCTGAAAAAATGTGTATCTATCTACGGGGAAATAGACAAATACCATTTAAATAAAGAAAACAAAAGGTCTTTGAAAACAGAGCACACCGTACAACAGGTAACAAAGAGACAAAAAGAAGTGCTATAAGACTACTTCAAACGAGGGAAACAGAAAAACAATTCACAATGAAAATAATAGCGAGAGCAAAAGCAAACCCAAGTTACTTCACAGTCACATGAGGAGAAAAATGACACAAACGGACCAGGTGTTAAGGCCGAGGAAAAAAAGTCTTACTGAAGATTTCAGGGACATTTATAATGAACATAAAATGTTCAACAACCTCTTCACGACCTAGTGCCAAAGGCAGGAAAAAAAGGTGAATCACCTGGGGCCTTTATTTTTGAAACAACTAGTAGGGAAAGAAGGAGAGTCTAAATGGAACTTCATGAATTAAAGCCAATACCACACAAAATGTCTAAGTATACTTAGATGAGCAGAAATCCTACACAAGCTGCATACTAAATCATCAGCAAATTACCGGAGGTACCTGGACAAAAATGTGTATCAGAATTCAAGATAGAAACAAACAGGAGAGCCTGGAGACAAGTGTATCTGAAAATCTTACCATGAAAAGGTTGGTGGAGCACCTGAAAAATAGTCTCTAACACAGTACCAACATGGAAGAGGAAGTCATGCCTTAAAAATCTTACCTACTCCCAAGACAGTCTAATAGACATTGGACAGGAGAAAGATAACTGCTTCACATTCCTAACGGGCCCCGGTACACTCGCCACACACAAACACTGCTAAAACACGAGACGCAAACAGGAGTAACACGTATCGCAGCAGAAAAAAAATTATGTATACTTTAGGACAGCATTATTAGAGTGACTTGACCTTGGTCACTTCAAAATAAAGTTTTAAGTCTATGCACTTGTGTGTATAAGTTGTATCTACTTGTAGAAATATATTATTATTCATACATAAAGAATATCTTAATGATAAGACGACCATAAACCACAGTGAATAATAAAGATTCGTGTTAGTTAACGGCATACTAGATAATGGCATGCAAGTATCAGTCTCTGAACCAATTCCAAAACTTTGAGGAATAATACAAAAAAATAAAACTTGGCAAGTAAGAGGAATAGTCACGTGATCACTAGATTTCATACCAGGTGCAAATTAGCGAAACTGAAAGACGGAGAACAGAGACCAGGGAAAAAACCACACTGGGAAGATGTAAGGACAAATAACGGACAGAAACATGGGAAAACGCCAATCTTTTCCCGTGAAGCAAACAGATAACATCAGCAGCATATTTTAATAACTAATATAAAAACATCAGCAGCATATGGTAGCAACGATAACATCAGCAGCACAAGCTAACAACGGATAACATCAGCAGCACAAGCTAGCAACGATAACATCAGCAGCACAAGCTAGCAACGATAACATCAGCAGCACAAGCTAGCAACGATAACATCAGCAGCACAAGCTAACAACGATAACATCAGCAGCACAAGCTAACAACGATAACATCAGCAGCACAAGCTAACAACGATAACATCAGCAGCACAAGCTAGCAACGATAACATCAGCAGCACATGCTAGCAACGATAACATCAGCAGCACAAGCTAACAACGATAACATCAGCAGCACAAGCTAGCAACGATAACATCAGCAGCACAAGCTAGCAACGATAACATCAGCAGCACATGCTAGCAACGATAACATCAGCAGCACAAGCTAGCAACGATAACATCAGCAGCACAAGCTAGCAACGATAACATCAGCAGCACAAGCTAGCAACGATAACATCAGCAGCACAAGCTAGCAACGATAACATCAGCAGCACAAGCTACAACGATAACATCAGCAGCACAGCTAGCAACTGAGTAACGACTCAGCACACAGCACAACGTAACATCAGCGACAAGCGCAACGATAACATCAGCAGCACAAGCTAGCAACGATAACATCAGCGCACAAGCTAGCAACGATAACATCAGCAGCACAAGCTAGCAACGATAACATCACCACATGCTAGCAAGTAACATCAGCAGCACAAGCTGCAACGATAACATCAGCAGCACAAGCTAGCAACGATAACATCAGCAGCACAAGCTAGCAACGATAACATCAGCAGCACAACGATAACATAGCAACAACGATAACATCAGCAGCACAAGCTAGCAACGATAACATCAGCAGCACAAGCTAGCAACGATAACATCAGCAGCACAAGCTAGCAACGATAACATCAGCAGCACATGCTAGCAACGATAACATCAGCAGCACAAGCTAGCAACGATAACATCAGCAGCACAAGCTAGCAACGATAACATCAGCAGCACATGCTAGCAACGATAACATCAGCAGCACAAGCTAGCAACGATAACATCAGCACAAGCTAGCAACGATAATATCAGCAGCACAAGCTAGCAACGATAACATCAGCAGCACAAGCTAGCAACGATAACATCAGCAGCACATAGCAACAAACGTCAACGACATAACGATAACATCGCAGCACATGCTAGCAACGTAACATCAGCAGCACAAGCTAGCAACGATAACATCAGCAGCACAAGCTAACAACGATAACATCAGCAGCACAAGCTAACAACGGATAACATCAGCAGCACAAGCTAGCAACGATAACATCAGCAGCACAAGCTAACAACGATAACATCAGCAGCACAAGCTAACAACGGATAACATCAGCAGCACAAGCTAGCAACGATAACATCAGCAGCACAAGCTAGCAACGATAACATCAGCAGCACAAGCTAGCAACGATAACATCAGCAGCACAAGCTAGCAACGATAACATCAGCAGCACATGCTAGCAACGATAACATCAGCAGCACAAGCTAGCAACGGGTAACATCAGCGACACATGCTAGCAACGGGTAACATCAGCGACACATGCTACCAACGGATAATATCAGCGACACATGCTAGCAACGGATAACATCAGCGACACAAGCTAGCAACGGGTAACATCAGCGACACAAGCTAGCAACGGGTAACATCAGCGACACAAGCTAGCAACGGGTAACATCAGCGACACATGCTAGCAACGGGTAACATCAGCGACACATGCTAGCAACGGATAACATCAGCGACATATCTCAGGCTAGTAAACATACTCATGCCCTTTACAAATTTAGAGAAACACCGCTATCAAGACACATTTCCGTATTTTTGAGACCAGTCTATGAGTATGTAGCACCAGTGTAGAACCCTTATAAAGTGAAGATACAAAAAAAAAAAAAGACCTTGGGAAGTACAGATAATTGTGCAGAGCCGAGAGAATTAGGCAATGAAGAAAGAGTACGAGAATTAGATCTTGCCCATGAAAGAATGAAGAACTAAAAGAGATAATATACTTCTGACAGACACAATACATGCGAAAATAAACAATGAAGCCAAGGAGAGTATTATTATTATTTAGTTAAACCAGTAATGAGCCTGGGAAATGGGAGGTAATCAGGTTAGATCTAAGAAAGAGGAGTGCAGCTACAGTACCTTGAATTACCACCTGGTAGGCATGGAGAGGGAGGGAGAAACAGAGAGACAGAGATAGGGGGATGCTAGTAGGAGGATTCCCAGACCCGTTGAGGTGCTCGTCGAGAATTTTAATCAAGAAGTTCATTTAAATTCGATTCGCAGGTTGAGTCATCAATTGCAAGAGGTAAATCTAATCAATTGGCGGTCGGGAGGTCGTGGCCTAGTAATCGGGAGTCGTGGCCTGGTGGTCGGGAGGTCTTGGCCTGGTGGTCGGGAGGTCGTGGACTGGTGGTCGGGAGGTCGTGGCCTGGTGGTCAGGAGGTCGTGGCCTGGTGGTCAGGAGGTCGTGGTCTGGTGGTCGGGAGTCGTGGACTGGTGGTCGGGAGGTCGTGGACTGGTGGTCGGGAGGTCGTGGCCTGGTGGTCGGGAGGTCGTGGCCTGGTGGTCGGGAGGTCGTGGACTGGTGGTCGGGAGGTCGTGGACTGGTGGTCGGGAGGTCGTGGCCTGGTGGTCGGGAGGTCGTGGCCTGGTGGTCGGGAGGTCGTGGCCTGGTGGATCGGGAGGTCGTGGCCTGGTGGTCGGGAGGTCGGGCCTGGTGGGCGAGAGGTCTGGCCTGGTGGTCGGGAGGTCGGGCCTGGTGGTCGGGAGGTCGTGGCCTGGTGGTCGGGAGGTCGTGGCCTGGTGGTCGAGAGGTCGTGGCCTGGTGGTCGGGAGGTCGTGGCCTGGTGGTCGAGAGGTCGTGGACTGGTGGTCGGGAGGTCGTGGCCTGGTGGTCGTGAGGTCGTGGCCTGGTGGTCGGGAGGTCGTGGCCTGGTGGTCGGGAGGTCGTGGCCTGGTGGTCGTGGCCTGGTGGTCGGGAGGTCGTGGCCTGGTGGTCGTGAGGTCGTGGCCTGGTGGCTGGGAGTTAATGGTCGCTCACATACTCCCTTTATTTAACTGGCTTCAGAGTCATTCATGTTTAAAAAAAAGGAAGGAGGTGATGCGTGTATGAGAGAAAAATTGGCGCATGAATGTTGAACAAAGTGACGAACACGTACCAGGGTTTCAAGGTGTTCTGGTGTCACCCTGGTACGTTAGTAAATACAAGGTACACTACACAGTACACACACAACCCGCACATATAAAAGAGAGGAGCTTACGACGAGTTTCGGCCCGACTTGGACCATTTACAAAGTCACACTCCAAGTCGGGCCGAAACGTCGTCGTAAGCTCCCTCTTTATATGTGCGGGTTGTGTGTGTATTGTTCCAGTCACGGTATTGTGCCTTTTTTGTTATTTGTTAAATACAAGGTGTTCTGGCATCACCCTGGTATGTTGGTAAATACAAGGTTACAATAAGGTGTTCTGGTATCATCCTGGTATGCTGGTAAATACGAGGTTCTGATTATTCCACCTGTTATGTTGGTAACTTCCCACGCAGGGAAGGTTTACCCTTCCCTCTGTGCGTGATTGTATTTGTCCTGAAACTTTTCCCCCCGTCTTAATTTTCCTTAATTAGTGAGAGATGCAACGCAACCAGGGAGAAGATATCCTGGCCATTAATGCTGAAGGATAAATGAAAGAGAGATTATGTAATTAAACTCTGTTAAGGCTCCGCAGTCTACGCTTTTTTTAAACAAGACAAGAAAGTTGGAAATGATACTGTCCAGCCGAGAGGAACAGTGATCAGTGATTGTCTGCGAGTACAGAGAACGATTCTGTCTTGTCTACATGGCATGGGCATAGCAATCAGTGGTAATCTCTCTCTTGTACATAACAGGGGTAGACATAGCAAACAGTGGTAGTCTGTCTTGTCTACATGACAGTAGACAAGACAGACTTCCGCTGTCTTTCACCGTCTTTAATACCCAAGAACATTTAGATAGATCTCAGCCAGTGAAATAAGTTGAAGTTAAAACTTTCCAAGAGACAATTAAGGAATTAGTTAATTTTAATGTTACATCCATGAACACGTGTGCAACTAATGTGAAATTTCATTGTGGTAACATTATTTGCGCATGTGTCTTTTTACCTAACATATTGACGGTGTTTTCACCAACATTATTGCAGTTATTGGTGTTGCCGGGAAGGTGCGTATTTCTATCTGGGGGAAGAATAGTCCTTTGGAACGTCCAGGATCGCATTATACTGCATTTATATATCTTTTTCCAGAGTTGTTGAATTGAAATTGTTGGGAAGGTGTTGTATAACATACAACTGTTGGGAAAGTATTGCAGAATGCAGATATACAGTTTGAGCGACTATTAGAACACAGATACAATTGATAGGCATGACCTAACTCTTGCCATCACTCGCTAAATCACAAGGCAGACCACCAGCGCCAGAGGATAACCACTCTGGAGAGTACGACAAGTTTTATGTTTGTCTAAATTAAAAATCGAAAGAGATAAATAACAAGGGAGTGCGTTACGGGACTAGAAACGGGCTGATCACCTAGAATCTAGTCAAGAGGCACCGCAGATCTTTAGACAGAGGAGGATATAGATGAAAAAAGGGGACCACTGACAATCAAGGTCCATAGCACTCGGAAATTATGTAGATACGTGAAACAGGAAATAAAAGACATTAATAATAAGAAAGCGTATAAGAACTACGCAACAGGATATTAAATCTATCTTAGACTTAAAAAATGTGTTCCTGGTGATCATTTGTCCAACACTTAGCAGAACAAATGGAATAGAACATCAGAGGAAATTAACAGACGTTAGCAGACACGATCAAAATTAACAGGTAAAGCAAATACTTCTTACTGTGGCGATCAAAGTGATGAGTTCCAAACAGAGATTTAATAGTTTAAGAAAAACGACATTTCCCGTTCTGAGGCTCTGGAAACCAACTCACAGGAAGGTGTGCAACACAAGAAACACTGTAATGGAGACGTAAGACTATATGCTGCCAAAACAAATCTTGGAGGAAGCAGCCTACGAGATTGGTAGCTGTTTTAGCTGAAACTGAGGGTCAAGATCTACGACGATAGACTAAAGGAGCTATATTTTACGACACTGCAAGATGGAAGATACAAAGGAGACAATGCCGACGTATATTACACTCCGGGTGTAGACAAGAGACCGAGAGATTATTCGACACTAGACAAGAACAAGGGAGTTACCGATGGAAACTCAACACGCATATTATCCACAGATATTACAAAGAACTACGAGAACCCATATTCAGTAGAGAGGGGGGAACAGAACCAGGTGTCACAAAGGGAAACCATAAGGGTTCAAATGAAGCAGAGGGAGGTAAGAAAGAATTCTTTCAGTGTGAGGACAGAAGACAAGTTACATACAATGGAAAGAAGAGGAGTCCTGACACCATACAAGGATTTAGTAAGTAAGAAGAGTAAGAGGTGGCCGGGAGTACTCACACCAGGTAAGAGAAGGTAGCAGAGTTCAACCCCCACACACATACACAAACGCGCGCGCGCACACGCACAAAAATACCGGTGTTTTTTTTTTTTTTTTAAAGTCATTTTAACCACCTAATATAGTTGTATACGGGAGCGTAGCGGAGTGGAGTGAGAATGATGGCGCCTGTAGGCCAGTAACACGCTCATAAAAACAACCCATAGAAAACAATTACAACTTGTTGTTTCCCTTCATAGTGAGAGTCTGGGTGGGCAAGGGAGGGAAGGTAGAGAATAGTGAAAAAATGTAGAAGGGAGAAAATGTATTGGGATGAGAGAGAGAGAGAGAGAGAGAGAGAGAGAGAGAGAGAGAGAGAGAGAGAGAGAGAGAGAGAGAGAGTTCATCTATAGGGAAGGAATGGCAGATGCTGCGAAAGAGAACCCAGCACTAGAACAAACACCACCACAGTAAACACGAAACACCACAACACTCACCTAACACAACTACAACAAACACTACCACAACAAACATCAAACACTACTACAACACTCACCTAACACCACTACAACGAACACAACAACAAACACCACAATAATCACCAAACACTACCACAACACTTACCTAACCACTACAATAAACACTACCACAACAAACATCAAACGCCATAACAAACATAATAAAGAAGGAACACTGCAGCAGGCCTACCTGGCCATGCGAGGCAAGTCCAAGTCTCCTACCGGCTTAAGCCAATGACCCAACCTAGTCAGGTCAGGTCACATCCACTTAAGGAAGGAGCGCGGCATCAGACCTATTAGCACAAGCTAGTCAGGTCCGACTCACACCCACTCATGTATTTATCTAACCTATTTTTAAAACTACACAACATTTTAGCTTCTATGATGGTACTCGGGAGTTTGTTCCACTCATCCACAACTCTATTACCAAACCAGTGCTTTCCTAAAATCCTTCCTGAATCTGAATTTTTCCAACTTAAAACGATTGCTGCGAGTCCTGTCTTGCCTAGATAATTTTAGCAAGCTGTTTACATTCCCTTTATTTATTCCTGTTTTCCATTTATACACCTCAATCATATCCCACCTAATACTACGCCTTTCTAGAGAATGCAGATTCAGGGCCCTCAGTCTATCCTCATAGAGAAGATTTCTGATACATGGGATCAACTTTGTCATCCTCCTTTGTATGTTTTCCATGAGCATTTATATCCATTCTGTAATACGGTGACCAAAACTGTGCAGCATAATCTAAATGAGGCCTAACATCAAACACCACCACAAATACCAGCACAACAAACACCACCACAAAAAACACTAGCATAAAAAAACACCAGCTGCTAGGCTCCATAAAACATGAAGATTTGCAAGAGGACACAAGCCACACACACTGAAGGGCGGGTACATCAATACCTGCTGCCGGCGTGAGACAAGATCCGCCGCTTCCAGGGAGCTGTACACACCAGGAAGAACAGGAGGAGCCAGGGAAGCAGGCAGAGAAAGAGAGAGAAATGGGGAGAAAGATAAGAAGAGAGAGGTAAGGACAGAAGAGGAGGGGACTGACAGGGCGAAGGAAGGATGGGGGTGAGAGAAGGAAAGCAAGGAAAATAAAGCATTAAAGCGAAAAGGAGAGAGAAAGGAAGCGAGGGAGGGAGAAAATGAGTACAAGAGAGCCAGTGCCAGCATGCAATATAATACATCAAACTCTGTTTTGGGTAAATACTGCCTTAGGCGACTCCTTCCCCTCATACATTATTATGAAGGCACATTCAACACTGTCTTGAGTAACACTGTCCCTCACACATGTAGACATCCTACACTGAATTAGGTAACACCTTACCTCATACATTATTATGAAGACATCCTACACTGACTTGGGTAACACCTTCCCTCACACATGAAGACATCCTACACTGACTTGGGTAACACCTTCCCTCACACATGAAGACATCCTACACTGTCTTGGGTAACACCTTCCCTCACACATGAAGACACATCCTACACTGACTTGGGTAACACCTTCCCTCACACATGAAGACACATCCTACACTGACTTGGGTAACACCTTCCCTCACACATGAAGACATCCTACACTGTCTTGGGTAACACCTTCCCTCACACATGAAGACACATCCTACACTGTCTTGGGTAACACCTTCCCTCACACATGAAGACATCCTACACTGTCTTGGGTAACACCTTCCCTCACACATGAAGACATCCTACACTGTCTTGGGTAACACCTTCCCTCACACATGAAGACATCCTACACTGTCTTGGGTAACACCTTCCCTCACACATGAAGACACATCCTACACTGACTTGGGTAACACCTTCCCTCACACATGAAGCACATCCTACACTGACTTGGGTAACACCTTCCCTCACACATGAAGACATCCTACACTGACTTGGGTAACACCTTCCCTCACACATGAAGACACATCCTACACTGACTTGGGTAACACCTTCCCTCACACATGAAGACACATCCTACACTGTCTTGGGTAACACCTTCCCTCACACATGAAGACATCCTACACTGACTTGGGTAACACCTTCCCTCACACATGAAGACATCCTACACTGTCTTGGGTAACACCTTCCCTCACACATGAAGACATCCTACACTGTCTTGGGTAACACCTTCCCTCACACATGAAGACACATCCTACACTGTCTTGGGTAACACCTTCCCTCACACATGAAGACACATCCTACACTGACTTGGGTAACACCTTCCCTCACACATTAAGACATCCTACACTGACTTGGGTAACACCTTCCCTCATACATGAAGACATCCTACACTGTCTTGGGTAACACCTTCCCTCATACATGAAGACACATCCTACACTGTCTTGGGTAACACCTTCCTCATACATTACTTATAATTCTACAAGTAACAGGAATTATGAGATAAGTATCAATCAAATTCACTCATGTGATGCACTGAATGCCTTAGTGTGTTTTTGTTTATGTACATATTGTAACATATGAATGCTTATGCGCATTTTTCTTAACGCATGTCATAACGTGTGCACGTGTGTACTTTTTTTTAAGCATTTGTCTTAACAATTGCCTGTGAGTGCGTACAAGCACCTTCAGGCTCATTATACTACATTTCTTGTGCACTTACATATTACCAAGTGTGCACATGTATGTGACTTTAGGTGCTCGAATATACGCTCCTGCGTCAACTCGCAGGGCGAAGATACGTTTGTACCTAGACGTACTCATCCATTATCGCCTATTTCCGCGTCTCCTTCCTGGACAGTATTAAAGTCTGATCAGTCTATTCATATGGAAAGTTTCGCCCGGGCTGCTGCTGGACGTCATAAAAGATGCCGGCAAACACGCACTTATCTCACCCTCTTGCATTTTAAGGTAACAAATTTAACTCTTTTTCGTAAATTTTATCTTCTCCCTGTCTCTTCGTTATACATTAAAGTTTTCAACACATTTACGTTTTTTTTTGCATTTCTTCGGATTATTTAGTGATATGACGCTCTGTAATTCTCCATCTGTGTTTTAACTATATTTGTCACGTTCATCCCTGCTGGTTTTCCCTCACTTTATATTGTAATACTACTACTACTACTAATAATAATAATAATAACAATAATAATAATAATAATTTTTATTTCTACAAGTACAACGTAGAGAGATCCAGCTTACACCAATGACATACTGCTATATAGAAAGTCCCTTGTTATGCAAAGCATTTCGGTCAAATTATGTCAATTTTATCCCCAGGATGCGACCAACACCAGTCAGGCTAACACCCAGTACCTATTTACTGCTAGGTGAACAGGGACAGCAGGTGTCTTAAGGAAACACGCCCTAATGTTTCCACCCGTACCAGGGATCGAACCATGGACCTCAATGTTTGAGCTGAATCCGCTAGCAACCGAGCTACAGAGCACAAGGTTGTGTTGTCCTTCCATCGTGAGAGCCAGTGTGATTATACATGTGTACAGCAGCTGCTGTACACATGTATAATGTACACATGTATTCGACTACCGCCCACATTATGGGTACGAGGTTATTACCGTCCACAGGATGGGTCAAGCGTGACCCACAGGATGGGTATAAAGTTATACTACCATCCACAGGATGGATATAAGATTACTATCATCCGCAGGATGGATATAAGATTACTATCATCCGCAGGATGGATATAAGATTACTATCATCCGCAGGATGGGTATAATGAAGACATCAGTTCCTTTCAATCATCAGTCATATTTTTTTTAATTCTACGACATATATCTGTACTCACAGTATCGACTTTTTTGCAGTGATATTACATTTTTATGTATAGTTACATTTATTGTGGCCTTTTTTACTATCATGATATTCAAACACACATGAACTGATAGGAGACGGAAAAGTTAATGGGAAATGTATTTATACGTATCCAATTTATTCAGTAAGTCGGTTTCCTCTATTGGCAATGAATAAATTATGCATCTGTCTGGCCGCCGCCACTTTCCCCAGTGATCAAACTCTTTCCCTATTCCAATTTTAAAGTACATCCCGCAACTGCGTTTGAAATTTGTAGTGGCAAAGCAGCCCCGTCACCAATGAAACTCAAGTGATCTTCCCTGATACGCGCCGAATATCCCATGTTCGGCGTTTCAGTTTTGAATGTTTTGAACGCGGGACTCTCTCTTTGTCTGTGTTCTTTGCATCTATGGCATCTCAGTTTCTCGTCTCTGATAGTTTCATTCTTGGAGGGTCATTGTCCTGTCTTGCCTCTTGCCTGTCCTCCCAGTTTCATATACGCTGTCTACACTCACCATCAAACGTCTTTCTTTTCTAAACCCACTTCTCTTGCGAAATCTCGTATTTTTGTCTTCCATATATTTCTTATATACAAAATCTTAATATCACCCTTCGTTCTCTGGATTTAAAGTTGGATTTCTCAGATTTATAAAAATTCGCAGCTAATTATAAATATATATATATATATATATATATATATATATATATATATATATATATATATATATATATATATATATATATATATATATATATAGTAGTAGGTTATAGACAGCAACCACCCAGGGAAGTGGTTGCTGTCCTGCCAAGTGAGTGTAAAACGAAAGCCTGTATTTGTTTTACATGATGGTAGGATTGCTGGTGCCTTTTTTTCTGTCTCATAAACATGCAAGATTTCAGGTACGTCTTGCTACTTCTACTTACACTTAGGTCACACTACACATGCATGTACACGTTTGTGTATACACACTCATCTGAGTGTGTATGCACACTCAGATGAGTGTGTATACACACTCCTTTCATATCCATGGGGAAGTGGAATAAGAATCTTTCCTCCGTAAGCCATGCGTGTTGTAAAAGTCAACTAAAATGCCGGGAACAATGTGCTAGTAACCCCTTTTCCTGTATAGATTTACTAAAAAGAAAAAGAAGAAAACCGTCAAAGTGGGATGTTTGAATGTGCGTGGATGTTGTGCGAATGATAAGAAAGAGATGATTGTAGATGTTATGAATGAAAAGAAACTGGATGTCCTGGCTTTAAGTGAGACAAAGATGAAGGGGGTAGGAGAGTTTCAGTGGGGAGAAATAAATGGGAATAGATCAGGGGTTTCACACAGAGTTAGAGCTAAAGGAGGAGTGGCAATAATGTTGAATAATCAGTTATGGCAGGTAAAGAGGGAATATAAATGTATAAATTCAAAGATTATGTGGAGTAAAATAAAGATTGGATGTGAAAAGTGGGTTAATGCACCTGGAGAAGAGAGAAGTGTAGAGGAGAGAGAGAGATTTTGGGAAATGTTGAGTGAGTGTGTGGGGAGTTTTGAACCAAGTGAGAGAGTATTTGTGGTTTTGGATCTAAATGCTAAAGTGGGTAAAAATGTTGTGGAGGGAGTAGTAGGTAAATTTGGGGTGACACGGGTAAATGTAAATGGGGAACCGTTAATTGAGCTATATGTAGAAAGAGGTTTGGTAATAAGTAATACATATTTTATGAAAAAGAGGATAAATAAGTATACAAGGTATATAACGTATAAGTATACAACGTAATGAAAGTAGTTTGTTGGATTATGTATTGGTGGATAAAAGGTTGATGGGTAGGCTTCAGGATGTACATGTTTATAGAGGGGCAACGGATATATCGGATCATTATTTAGTTGTAGCTACAGTTAGAGTAAAAGGTAGATGGGACAAAAAGAAAATGGCAACAGCAAGTAAGAGAGAGGTAAAAGTGTATAAACTAAGGGAGGAGGAAGTTAGGGTGAGATATAAGGAACTATTGGCAGAAAGGTGGGCTAATGCAAGTACGAGTAGTGGGGGAGGGGAATGTTGAAGAGAGTTGGGACAATTTTAAAAATGCAGTATAAGAATGTGGGGCAGAAGTTTGTGGCTATTGGAGGGTGGATGCAGGAGGAAAGAGGAGCGAGTGGTAGAATGAAGAAGTAAAGGGTGTGATAAAAGAGAAAAAGGTAGCTTATGAGAGGTTTTTACAAAACAGAAATGTTAATAGAAGAGCAGAGTATATGGAGCATAAAAGAAAGGTGAAGAGAGTGGTGAGAGTGCAAAAGGAGAGCAGTTGAAAGGGTGGGAGAGGCTCTGTCAAGAAATTTTGCTGAAAACAAGAAATTTTTTTGGAGTGAGATAAAAAGTTAAGAAAGCCTAGGGAACAAATGGATTTGTCAGTTAAAAACAGAGTAGGGGAGTTAGTAGATGGGGAGCTGGATGGGGGAGGTGCGTGAGGCATTACGTAGAATGAAAGGGGGTAAAGCAGCTGGAACTGACGGGATCATGACAGAAATGTTAAAAGCAGGGGGGGATATAGTGTTGGAGTGGTTGGTATTTTTGTTTAATAAATGTATGAAAGAGGGGAAGGTACCTAGGGATTGGCAGAGAGCATGTATAGTTTCTTTATATAAAGGGAAGGTGGATAAAAGAGATTGTAAGAATTATAGGGGAATAAGTTTACTGAGTATACCAGGTAAAGTGTATGGTAGGGTTATTATTGAAAGAATTAGAGGTAAGACAGAAAGTAAGCTTGCAGATGAGCAAGGAGGCTTTAGAGTTGGTAGGGGATGTGTAGATCAAGTGTTTACATTGAAGCATATATCTGAACAGTATTTAGATAAAGGTAGGGAAGTTTTCATTGCATTTATGGATTTAGAAAAGGCTTATGATAGTGTGGATAGGGAAGCAATGTGGCAAATGTTGCAAGTGTATGGAATAGGTAGTAAGTTACTGAAGGCTGTAAAAAGTTTTTATGAGGATAGTGAGGCTCAGGTTAGGGTGTGTAGGAGAGAGGGAGATTACTTCCCGGTAAAAGTAGGTCTTAGACAGGGATGTGTAATGTCACCATGGTTGTTTAATATATTTATAGACGGGGTTGTAAAAGAAGTAAATGCTAGGGTGTTGGGGAGAGGGGTGGGATTAAATTATGGGGAATTAAATGCAAAATGGGAATTGACATGGTTACTTTTTGCTGATGACACTGTGCTTATGGGAGATTCTAAAGAAAAGTTGCAAAGGTCAGTGGACGAGTTTGGGAGGGTGTGTAAAGGTAGAAAGTTGAAAGTGAACATAGATAAGAGTAAGGTGATGAGGGTATCAAACGATTTAAATAAAGAAAAATGGATATCACATTGGAGAGAGGGATTATGGAAGAAGTAAATGTTTTCAGATATTTGGGAGTTGACTTGTCAGCGGATGGGTTTATGAAGGATGAGGTTAACCATAGAATTGATGAAGGAAAAAAAGTGAGTGGTGCGTTGAGGTATCTGTGGAGACAAAAAACGTTATCCATGGAGGCAAAGAAGGGAATGTACGAACGTATAGTTGTACCAACACTCTTATATGGGTGTGAAGCATGGGTTGCAAATGCTGCAGCAAGGAGGCGGCTGGAGGCAGTGGAGATGTCCTGTCTAAGGGCAATGTGTGGTGTAAATATTATGCAGAAAATTTGGAGTGTGGAAATTAGGAGGAGGTGTGGAGTTACTAAAAGTATTTGTCAAGAGGGATGAAGAGGGGTTGTTGAGGTGGTTTGGTCATTTAGAGAGAATAGATCAAAGTAGAATGACTTGGAGAGCATACAAATCTCTAGGGGAAGGAAGGCGGGGTAGGGGTCGTCCTCGAAAAGGTTGGAGGGGGTAAAAGAGGTTTTGTGGGCGAGGGGCTTGGACTTCCAGCAAGCATGTGTGAGCGTGTTAGATAGGAGTGACTGGAGACGAATGGTTTTTGGGACCTGATGAGCTGTTGGAGTGTGAGCAGGGTAATATTTTGTGAAGGGATTCAGGGAAACCAGTTAATTGATTTAGTTGGACTCGAGTCCTGGAAATGGGAAGTACAATGCCTGCACTTTAAAGGAGGGGTCTGGGATAGTGACAGCTGGGAGGGACTTATTCTCAGCTGTCGTATCTGAGCGCTTCTGCAAAGACAGTGATTATGTATGAGTGAGGTGAAAGTGTTGAATGATGATGAAAGTATTTTCTTTTTGGGGATTTTCTTTCTTTTTGGATCACCCTGCCTCGGTGGGAGACTGCCGACTTGTTGAAAAAAAAAAATATATATATATATGTAGTGCCGAATAGGTAAAACTTGCTATTTTGGCTTAAATAGCAACGCTCTTCTTGCCGAATAAGGCAAGCTAAAATTTGTGTATGCAATAATTTCGCAAAAATCATTCTGAGCCTAACAAAAATATATATTTCATTGTGTTTGCTTATTATATTATTGTAAACTTATCTAAAATATATTTAGTTGGATTAGGCTAAATTAAATTGTGCTTGTTGTAATAAGGTTACGTAAGTTTTCCAAGGTTCTTTTGGTACAACATTATTAATTTTTGATATTAACATAAATGAAAAATTATATGTTTAAACGTATAAGAGAAAATTTTATCCTGCTCAATTTGCCCTCCTTAACACATTAGTGAGACTAGCCGCTTCCTTTCTGACAAACTCAAAGAACACAACTGTTAGTTTTGCTGACACTAACAAAGCTCTCTTTGCCAAGTTATAGATCCTAATAATAATCACAATACTAGATCAAATAAGCTGGTCTTCTATCAAAACTATTTATCCCTTGCTTGCTCTGGCACTGCCAGCTTGTTGAATCCCTCCTTTTGCACAACATTCTTAGCTTGAACCTCGTTGAAGGGAACGACTACGTATCTTGCAAGCAATGTAGCAAACATTATATTTCCCAGGGTTTAATATTTCCAAAGTGTGACATCTAATTTTAGCATTGCTGATTTTCTTGCCTGAAAAAGATCACTCCAAGTTTCCAAACTTGGAGGATAAGCAATGTAAGTTTTGGAAACACATTGCAAGATTGAGATTTGCAATTTGCATGCAAAACTTTGGTAATATCATCTTGCCTGAAAAAAGCATCAATAGGAACTTTTTTTCTAAATAGGGTTAGATGATGGCTTTATATAGCAGGTATCTCAATGATAAAGATTTGGTACTGCTTTATACCAGTCTGATCAATTATTTCCAATGTCTCTCACTGATTGATCTGCGACATAATTAATATGAAGGATAACACTACTGAGTTCACTGAAGGGGTTTCCTCTGCACTACATCACCTATCTAAATTAATGTCCATCTCTGAAGAAAGAAACCTGGTGACCATTTTCCTTTTCTTCCTTTGAGTAGTCAGCTGTACTAAGCAGAGTTCGTAACTAATTCACATTCCGGCAGAAGTCTTGCTACCTTTGGGCCACCTACCGTGCAAAATACAGTGTAACATTGTTTTCTGCAAGGCCCGTCGCTCCTTCTCCCTCGACTGATGCATTATTCTGGTCGTGTACCTCGTCTGTAGTGATCTGAGAAAATCTTTTTCCATGTTTCATAGCAAAATGTACTTGGCCGAATCTATCTTTGAAACACGGATGTGTGAGGTGTAGGGAAAGCCATTTGGGGTAAACTGTATTATTCAGTGCACCGGACCAATGGGCCAAGGCAACTAAGACTGCAATGTACAATGAGAAAAGCTGACCTCACGTAGACACCGGGCATAAATCTGTAGCAACAGCTCCAGGATTAAGGTAATACAAGTGAATGCAGGACACGAATGGGCTACACTAAGAGTACCAGTCTGCAATGTTAAGAGGCTCTTCTACTTCTGATAAAGTCGCACCAGTGAATTTTTTATTCCAAGACAATGTTGATCACGGTTACATGTGCAGATATACATTTTTGTAAGTTGCGTGACTACAGCACACTGAGATATACAAGAGATATGTACTTCATAAGAAGAGATATGTACTTCATAAGAAGAGATATGTACCTTGCAATGTAAGAGATATGTACTTCATAAAGAAGAATTTTATTCAAGACAAGAGATATGTACTTCATAAGAAGAGACTATAGACACTAGATATAAAGAGATATGTACTTCATAAGATGAGATGTAATGGTTTAGAAAAAAAATTAAACTATTAAACACGTTGAAAAAATTAGTTTCTGGTAACTTATTTGTATATCTCTCAAAATATACCTAAACAAGAGTCTTTCTCAGGGATGCCCTAATATCTTAAATAATTCAAATAGTCCCTCATACTAAGTGCCAAGTTGTCATGCTTGTAGCAAAATTCCTAGTAAAGCAATTCACAGAGCTGCTAGGCTGTGCATACATTCTTAGTATTGTCACTTGCTTGACAAAAAGAATGCTGGAGCCAACTTTGTGGACTCGTTGTAATCCTCTGTAATCTTATGAATACAGCCAGCATTATGGGGTGACTACCACCAGCATGATGGGGTGATTACCACCATCATGATGGGGTGACTACCACCAGCATGATAGGGTATGATAGGATAATTACCACTTTCAAATATGTTTAGAGTGCTTTTAACAGAAGTCACTCGCCTCCCGCCGTCACACTACAGACTACACCACCATACTACTCACCTATCACACTAAACACCCATCAAAATACGCTACCACACTACACACCCATCATAATACACACCTAACACACTTTACCTGTAACACAATACTATAATACACCTGTCACTTTCCAACCATGACAGTAGATTCCAAAAACACAAACAGACGAACAGAAGAATGGCAAATAGACTATACATGTATTCAACAGGAGCGAGGTCATACGCAGGCAACAAGCTATACATGTATTCAACAGGAGGGACGTGGTTCGTACGTCGTGTTGCGTGCGGGCAACAGTAACAGCCTGGTTGATCAGGCCCTGATCCACCATGAGGCCTGGTCACAGACCGGGCCGCGGGGGCGTTGACCCCTGAAACCCTCTCCAGGTAACAGTACACTGGACCACGGCATCAACCTCAACCTCGGGTAATATTCCAACCAAGTTTCTCTCGGGGGATTGAGAAAGACAGGCCAAGAGCCGATCAGAAGCGACGTCTGGGAGATTAGCACTCTGGATGGGCAGAGACAGACACAGGTTTTTAATTGATGGAGACATGCTGAGATTTATGACTCAGTAAAGAGGGATCTTTCAAACGATTTGGGCTGACTTTTGCTGATGGAAGATTTTAGCTGGAAGATAGTTAATGATAAAAATTTTAATTGATGGAAGATTTTAACTGATAGAAGATTTTAACTGATGGAAAGATTTTAGCTGATGGAAAGATTTTAGCTGATGGAAAGATTTTAACTGATATAGGAAGATTTTTAAATGGAGGAAATTTTTAACTGATGGAGGAAGATTTTTAACTAATGGAGGAAAATTTTTAACTGATGGAGGAAGATTTTTAACTGATGGAGGAAGATTTTTAACTGATGGAGGAAGATTTTTAACTGATGGAGGAAGATTTTAACTTGAGGAAGATTTTAACTGATGGAGGAAGATTTTTAACTGATGGGGGAAGATTTTTAACTAATGGAGGAAGATTTTTAAGCAATGGAGGAAAATTTTTAACTAATGGAGGAAAATTATTAAATAATGGAGGAAGATTTTAAATTGATAGAGGAAGGTTTTAAATAGAGGATGATTTTTTACTGACGGAGGAAGATTTTTAACCGATGGAGGTTTTAAAACAGAGGAAGACTTTAGTAGTCGAGTCCCCGGGTGACTGTTGTAACCGTCACTAACTGGTTCGTGTCAAAGTACCGACCAACAGAATATTTTATGTATTCACCCAAATCAGGAGCACTGACGTGTGAACTCATTTGCATACTCATTTGTAGCAAACGCCGGGATGGAAGTGACCGTCATACTCATAGTGAGAGTGACTGTCATACATATTCATACACATGACGAAAGTGACTCATGGACTGCCAGACTCATGGTGAAAGTGACTCATGGACTGCCATACTCATGGTGAAAGTGACTCATGGACTGCCATACTCATGCTGAAAGTGACTCATGGACTGCCATACTCATGCTGAAAGTGACTCATGGACTGCCATACTCATGCTGAAAGTGACTCATGGACTGCCATACTCATGCTGAAAGTGACTGTCAATCTTGCAGTGACTCATGGACTCCACCTCTCTTGCTAAAATGACCCACCGGATTGCCAAATACTCATGCTACAAAGTGACTACTCAAAACCTTTTGCAGCGCCGCAATAGAAATAAGTTCCATAACTTGGTTTGAAGACCCACACGATTTAGATAACCTTCAAATAAATACTTACATAAAGATCTACATAATACTAATAAAAACCTTAAAATAAAATCTGACAGACAAATAAAATGTTAAGATACCCATAAAACGTTGGTCAGTAAAGATAACCTTCATAATAAATATGCTGGTCAATAAAGATAACCTTCATAATAAACATGTTGGTCAATAACCATGAAATTCCGTAAACATAAACATGGTCCATAAACATTTCCATAAACTTCAACATGGACGACAAACACCACTTTACCTTCCAAAATATGAATATTAAACATTTGTATCCTAAAATTTAGTAATAAGAGCTAATAGAATGCTAAATGACGCATATAATTTATATAAAATATATTAAATATACTAACTACTGACAATTATTTTTATTATTATATTATTAAAGTGCTAAACCCGCAAGGGTCATGCAGCTAACTACTGACAACAGACGTGGTATTAAACCGTTTGAGAACATTTTCCTAATCTCTTCCCTTTTGTTTCAGCTGGACGCAGGAGTGAGTTATGTTCCTATTTGGGAGGGATGAACTCACTTCACGGGAGGATGTGTAGCAAGGGGATCCTCTCGCCCCATTTCTCTGCTGTATAGAGGTTAGAGAACTATCAACTTGACCTGTGAACTAAAGATCTGGTACCGGGATGATGGCACACTGGCAGGCACTAAGGTGTCGCATCTAGCACATCTTATTCAGGTGATTACACAGAGACCGGTCATGGGATTCATCCTTAATCCATCCAAATGGGAAATGTTTCAGTCAACCGAGAAGCAATTGATGCAGCGAGTTCTGTACTTCCAGGTGTATCAACCACTGCCCCCACTGACAGCATCCTACTTGGAGCCCCTCTAGGAACTAATACCACGCAATTCCCGAGGGCAAACTGTACAATATGAGAAGGATGAAACAACGAAAGGGCCATCTAGATGCCCATGAAGCATTGTATCTTCTTACAAAGTGCTTCAGCTTGCCCTGGCTAATATATTTCGTAAGATGTTCGCTTTCATAAGACAACCCAAAACTAAAGAAGTACGACAGTCTTCTGAGATCGATATTAACAAGAGTGATCAACCTTATTTTAGAAGATGGGAAGTGGGATCAAGCTACACTGCCGGTCAGACTAGGAGACATTAGTGCCTGCAAAGCATCACAGACAGCACTTCCTTCATTCCAGTCTTAGTGTGTGGCATCCAGTGAACTTAAGGTGTTCTTCTGAACACCTTAGGGACAATATTAGGGTTAATGAACCAATGTTCATTAATGGAGCTAGACTCGGGAGACTTTATTAGGCACTGTGATAGCTCGATAGTGAAAAATATATCGTCAACAATGCTTGAGAGTGTGTCGGAGAAGGACAGAGCTCGTCTCCTGGCAGTGAAAGTTCGTCATGCAAGGTATTTTCTGTTGGCCATCCCCAATTCCTCTCTAGGAAAATGCCTCGACCAGCACCTCGCCCTGTCACCCCTATCCTCACCGAACTCAGGTGTATGTGCAGCAGTGAATCGACAGACCGATTCGGGTGCCATGGTCTCGTTTACCGTAGATCTGACGAAAAGGGCAAAAGGCATGAAGAGGTTAACATCATCAAAAGAAGCCTTTACAACAATTGGATACCCAACAATATGAAAGCCGCCCCAACTAAGAACTTTTGATGGCAGTCTTAAGCGTCCAGATGGAATTACCTTGCAAGCTTGGACAGATGGCAAGCAGGTGTGTGGGTCTACACAATGTACACATGCCTCTCCACTCTCGCTGACACTATATCCAGAATAACAGGAATGAATGAGGTTCAGCTGCTAGCTTCAGGAAAAAAACTCATCAGGGCAACTTAAGATCCCAGAGCAGCTGGTGTTCTGTTCCAGCATCTCAGTGGTGCAGTTCCGAGGGTAATGCCTGCTGTATTCTGCATATGTCTCCCAGCTCTTAGGAGATAAAGTCTTTAATATTTAAAAGTTGACAAAATCCCTGTGTTTTTGTTATGCATCACTCAGACTTTTAATGTTTTGTATGTTATGTTAGTCACCTCCCAGTACCAGCAATGTATCTTGTAAACCTGTCTACCATTTTCTATAATAAAGATATATAAATTTATGTTTAAAAGATGTAGTATAGGAGAAGCAGAACTTTCAAACAACTTCAGGCAGAAATCTCAGTAGTTTTTTCCTTAAGCCTTTTTACCTACGAGTAATTCTCCGAGGCAGTGGGTCCCCACACTTGCGCCAAGAGGACCTCCCCATCTCACCTTCCTTAATTTTTTTTAAAGGTTCAATTTATATTCTGATTAAAATAGCAGTTACGTTTTGTTTCAAATTAAATGCCGGGGCAATACCCGTTAAATGCCGGGGCAATACCCATTACGTTCTGTGTATATGGATAACGCTTGTAATTTGAAATGGGAAATAGCATTTTACTGCAAAATTTTATGGTAATTTTATTTTTGCCAGCTGTGACCCGAATGAGTTTTTTGTAGCATTTACAGATATTACGAACCCGTCACACCTGACTAGTAACCAATCATATTTGACTAGTAATCAGTGACACTTGACTAGTAATCCGTCACACTTGACTAGTAACCCGTCACACTTGACTAGTAACCCGTCACACTTGACTAGTAACCCGTCACACTTCAACAGTAACTCATCACTCTTCAATAGTAACCCATCACTCAATAATAACCAGTCACATTAGACAAGTAACCTGTCAACTTACCGCAGTTTGACTCAGTAAGGGCTCCATGCTGGCGCTGAATACTAGTACTACTATTCTCGCGTCACTTACGAAGATTAGTATTTTCATGGGGAATGACCCATGAGGAATGACACTTGGGAAATGACCCTTAATGACCCCTCGTGTGGTAGAAAGGTTTGAAACCCAATAAACCAACCAGCTGAAAACACAAAGCGAACAGAGCTGGTATCCAGTGGAAAGCTGATAGAGGGTTGCCCAGGCTAATTGAATCCATCAGGGAATGACAGATGGGAAATTGATTTACCAGGTTAAAGGGAACAGAAAAGGATTCGATAAAATCCATTAATAAAAACGGGGTTACTCACCGACTCAGAAATTTAGAACGCATATGTTTCTTGAAGACACGCTGTTTGTTGGTTGGAACCACACATACAACACGTGAGCTCTAATTATCACGACGTTTTGCTCAAAAGCTTTACCATATCTATAAATTCCTCTTGAGCGAAACATTGTTATTACGCCATTTTGCGTGTCTTCTCGTGCACTTACGGTCTGGCTAAACTCTCTCCTTACATTGTTTACTGCTGTAAGAGATGTGACAGCCAGAGGTAAACAATCTGTCCCCAGAAAGGAGGTCAGTTTTCGCAAGAATTAAAATGCATTAATTCTACACGATCTAAACCCATCCAAAACTCAATTACTTACTATGAGTTGTGTTCGGTGAACATGACCTAAACTAACCTATACATGCGTGACAAGTCTTGAATTTATGGAGTTCATCGATGGGCTCTAATCTCGCCCAAAGTTTTCTCTCCAAATAGTTGGTTAGCTTCGAGCAATGAATTATTATTGGTTATTTTTAAGCAGTTATTATTGGTTAGTTTTCAGCAGTGAATTGCTGTTGTTGGTTAGTGTTCAGCAGTGAATTGTTATGGTCAGTGTTCAGTAGGTGCAGAGTTACACACACACAACAGTACAAAAAAGAAGCTGGAAGCCTCGGGAGCAGGAAAATAAGGTTACGTGGTAATACAACGTCTCCAACAAGTGCCTGCCCGAGGCTCTTCTCAATTCAATACAACATCAAAGGAACTCATGAGAAGGGATGCAATCTGAGAGGTGGATGAACGCAGCAGCACCAGAACAATTTCTTGTCTGTGAGGCGCTAAACCCATGTGAATCATTCAGCGTAAATGGACTGGTGGAGGCTCGATCCACCTTCCATTTGCCTGACAGAACCTCAACTCTGGCAGCCATCATAATTTATCATTGTTCCCTCAGTGTCGTTCGAACAATTTTTTTCCAGATCAGGATTTATTACCCATAGTGAATTACGTCTTCATTAAAGACTAAGAAAGTCTTCTAAACGTCGTCCCAGCATCAGTGATTCTCCTACACATTTAAACGTTTTCTTGCAACTACTCAGCCACCTCCTTGCCGGACTTGTCGCGGCCTTTTTCTACTTATTTGCATATTTGTACTTAAATCTGCAACTAAAAAGGTTTATTAAACCCTGCCCTTTTTTTACTTAACCTAAAATAAAGAAAATATTTATAAATCTGCATGGAACGTTGACAAACTGACGTTATAACATCTAGTACGTAGTTTGACACTTGGTCAGTGTACATTTTATCACGTAAGAAATAAAACATTGTAAAGTCTTAACATAAAATTGATGAACCTTCAATGTACAGTTACATAAATGTGATAAGAAATAAACTGGACAGAAAATATAAAAGAATGGAAAGAGGAGAGGAAAAAAATCGAAAAAAATATGAACGATAGGAATGAGGTGAAATTGTTGAATTTATAAGAAAATGTATTTAAGAAAAAAAAAAAAAAGGCACAATACCGTGACTGGAACAATACACAAAAACTAGCACTTGGGAGAGAAAAGCTTATGAGGACGTTTCGGTCCGACTTGTAAATGGTCCAAGTCGGACCGAAACGTCGTCATAAGTTTCTCCCATGTGCGGGTTAACTGTGCAAAATGTATTTATTCTCTCACCGTGCCACCCCCTCCCTCTACCTGATACCGGAAGATAACCGTCCTCCTGGCCTGGGTCCCCGTGGCCCCGGTCCACCAGGCCCGGGTCCCCGTGGCCCCGGTCCACCTGGCCCTGGTCCCAGACCAGACCTTATTATGATCATATGAATTGGTGTTTACCAAAGCATCATATATCTCCCTCTTTATTTATAAGAGCTACCAGATCCCTCACGTGAGGGGTTTTGTCCTCTTCTCCCTCTAAGAACCCGTGGCTCAATACTTTCTTCCTGTGACTCACCTCCATGCACCACTATTGTTATACTCACAGAGAAGCGCTAAAGCCGTTGGAAGCAAATGGGAAAACATTCCCTCCATTTAAAGCAAGAGAGACTTGCTAAGGAGTTACTGAATAAGCTGGTGAGAGTGAGGGAATGCTAGGAGGGTAAGGGAATGCTAGTGGGAAGAGTAAGACTATTTTTCGTTTAGTAAAACTGGATGTATCAGCAGTGTGGTGCCACCCTATTTTATATGACAGTTACACAGTGGGAACAAAAGTTGTTACCTTGTGATATTCCATCACACATGATGGGTCACGTACAGTGTTGAAATCTGTTAGTCTGAGCTGGGAGACTTTAGTAAGAAGAGAAGCTTCTGGAGGGAGGGGAAGGACGAGGATGCCTCTGGCTTAGGGGAAAAGGATGAGGATATCTCTAGGGAAGGGGAAAGAATGAGGATGCCTCTGGGGGAGAGGCAAGGATGAGGATGCCTCTGGGGGAGGAGAAAGAATGAGGATGCTTCTGGGGGAGAGGCAAGGATTAGGAAGCCTCTGGGGGAGGAGAAAGAATGAGGATGCTTCTGGGAGAGGAGCAAGAATGAAAATGCTTCTGGGGAGGAGCAAGAATGAGGATGCTTCTGGGGGAGGGGTAAGAATGAGGATGCTTCTGGGGAGGGGTAAGAATGAAGATGCTTCTGGGGAAAAGGCAAGGATGAGGATGCTGCCTATAAGACTATGCATCGAAGCAGCTCATCGGAAACTGATATTCCGGGTAATGTTGTTGAAAATTCTGATTGAGAAAAAAGTTTTAAGCTTTCGACATTTTCCTTGAAGCGAGGGAGGAGGAGGAGCGACACTGATCAATATGCGACAGATTACACAACTTGGAAGGGGCACAGGGGTCGACAGAGAAATTAAAAGGAAATATGTCGGAATAGTTTAACTCAGTGACCCAGGTTTCCGGAGATCTTGCGCTGAAGAGCGAGAGAGATTTAGCATGTTACATAAGAACATAAGAAAGAAGGAACACTGCAGCAAGCCTACTGGCCCATGCGAGGCAAGTCCAAGTCTCCAACAGGCTTAACCCAATGCCCCGACCCAGCCAGGTCAGGTTACATTCACTTAAGGAAGGAGCACTGCATCTGACCTAGTAGCACAAGCTAGTCAGGACCAACTCACACCCAACCGCACCCACTCATATAATTATCTAGCCGACCACCTGGTCAGCCGACCACCTGGTCAGGTCACTTCCACTTAAGGAATTAGTACGGCTATTGACCTGGTAGTACAAGCTAGTCAGGTCCAAACTCACACCCACCCACGTCCACTCATGTATTTATCTAACCTATTTTTAAAACTACACAACGTCTTAGCATATATGACGGTACTCGGGAGTTTGTTCCACTCATCCACAACTCTATTACCAAACCAGTGCTTTCCTATATCCTTCCTGAATCTGAACTTTTCCAACTTGAAACCATTGCTGCGAGTCCTGTCTTGGCTGGATATTTTCAGCACGCTATTTACATCCCCTTTATTTATTCCTGTTTTCCATTTATACATTTCAATCATATCCCCCCTAATTCTACGCCTTTCTAGAGAGTGCAGATTCAGGGCCCTCAGTCTATCCTCATAGGGAAGATTTCTGATACATGGGATCAACTTTGTCATCCTCCTCTGTACGTTTTCCAGTGCATTTATATCCATTCTGTAATACGGTGACCAGAACTGTGAAGCATAATCTAAATGAGGCCTAACAAAAGATATATAGAGTTGAAGAACAACTTGAGGACTTCTATTATTTATACTTCTTGATATGAAGCCAAGGATTCTGTTAGCTTTATTGCGAACACTTATGCACTGTTGTCTTGGCTTCAGATTACTACTAACCAGAACTCCTAAATCCTTCTCGCAATCACAAGTAATAAGATCTACATTATTCAGTTTATATGTGGCATGGTTATTGTCCTGCCCAACATTTAGAACTTTGCATTTGTTTACATTAAACTGCGTCTGCCACTTCTCCGACCACTGTATCAGTCTATTCAAATCATCCTGGAGTGCTCTAATGTCCTCATTTGAATGAATTGGACGGCCTATTTTGGTGTCATCAGCAAATTTACTTATGTTGCTATTAATTCCCTCATCTATGTCGTTTATGTGAATTGTAAACAACAGGGGGCCCAAAACTGACCCCTGTGGAACACCGCGATGATGATGTAGCAGGTGTGTGTGTTAGTTAGTTAGTTACCATTTTGTCCTAGGCACATGTCAATTAGACACTAGGCCTGTTGTATATATGTGTGTGTGTATGTGTATGTAAGGAAACACTTCGTAATGTTTCTGCCCCACCGGGAATTGAACCCGGCCCCTCCGTGCGTGAAGCAAGAGCTTTACCCACTGGGCCACCGGGGGCTGTGTGTGTGTGTGTGTGTGTGTGTGTGTGTGTTACCATTTTGTCCTAGGCACATGTCGATTAGACACTAGGCCTGTTGTATGTGTGTGTGTGTGTGTGTACTCACCTAATTGTACTCACCTAATTGTGGTTGCAGGGGTCGAGACTCAGCTCCTGGCCCCGCCTCTTCGCTGTCTGCTACTGGGTCTCTGCTCTCCCTGCTCCATGAGCTTTATCATACCTTGTCTTAAAACTATGTATGGTTCCTGCCTCCACTATATCTTTCTCTAGTCCATTCCACTTCCTGACTACTCTGTGGCTGAAGAAATGTTTCCTGACATCCCTTTGACTCATCTGAGTCTTCAGCTTCCAGTTGTGTCCCCTTGTTTCTGTGTTCCCTCTCTGAAACAACCTGTCACTATCTACCTTGTCAATTCCCCGCAGTATTTTGTATGTCGTTATCATGTCTCCTCTGACCCTTCTTTCCTCCAGTGTTGTTAGTCCTATTTCCCTCAACCTTTCTTCATAAGACAGACCCTGAGTTGTGGAACTAACCTTGTCGCAAACCTTTGCACTTTCTCTAGTTTCTTTACGTGCTTGACCAGGTGTGGGTTCCAGACTGGTGCTGCATATTCTAGTATGGGCCTGACGTACACGGTATACAGTGTCTTGAACGATTCCTTGTTAAGGTAACGGAACGCTAATCTTAGGTTTGCCAGTCGCCCATATGCTGCCGCGGTTATCTGGTTGATGTGTGCTTCCGGAGACGTGCTTGGTGTTATACTCACCCCAAGGTCTTTCTCCTTTGATGAGGTTTGTAGCCTTTGTCCACCTAGCCTGTACTCTGTCAGCGGTCTTCTTTGCCCTTCTCCGATCTTCATGACTTTGCATTTGGTGGGGTTAAATTCGAGAAGCCAGTTGCTAGACCAGATGTCAAGCTTGTCCAGGTCACTTTGAAGTCCTGCTTGGTCTTCATCCGATGTGATTCTCCTCATTAATTTCACATCATCTGCGAAAAGAGACACTTCTGAGTCTATCCCATCCGTCATGTCATTCACATATAGCAAGAATAGCACTGGTCCTAGGACTGACCCCTGCGGTACACCACTCGTCACAGGCGCCCACTGTGATACCTCATCACGCACCATGACCCGTTGTTGCCTCCCTGTGAGGTATTCCTGATCCATTCCAGTGCCCTTCCTGTTATACACGCTTGGTCTTCCATCTTTTTTACTAATCTCATGTGAGGAACTGTGTCAAAGGCCTTCCTGCAGTCCAAGAAAATGCAGTCAACCCACCCTTCTCTCTCTTGCCTTACCTGTGTGTGTGTGTGTGTGTGTGTGTGTGTGTGTGTGTGTGTGTGTGTGTGTGTGTGTGTGTGTGTGTGTGTGTGTGTGTAATTGCAAGTATCAGGTCGCTGGTTCAGTCAAAACTAATTAATTTCACAATATGCTGATTGTTGTTACATTGACGGAGATGCACTAAACCCTTAAGGATTCCTTGGATTAAGAACCCTTAACCAGTATCAAGGCGGCCTCCCTTAAAGGGCACGGCTACATGGTGAACTCATTTCAGTTTAATGCAGTTATAATGTATCTTCTATGTCTCTGTTCCAGTGAAGTTATTACCAGTGTCTCTGGTCTCTCTCTTCATAACTCGAATTTTCTGAATTCTAAAAACTATCCTGCTGCCTGTATTTCACTTTTGCACATTTTAACTGTGGTTTTCACCTGCGGATACCATACCGCATCCACAAGCTACAATTCTAATAAAAATATTGAAATTTTTAATAGTCCTCGTCATATATTTGACAGCTATAATAAAATATGGTAAAAGTTTACGACAGCTGCTCGGTGGATTTCTGCCATTAATTATAGTTTAAATTGTACAATATTAAGTTGCTTTTACAGCTGAGATATCGTGGTACAAATGGTAAACGTAACCTAGCCTAACGAAATCCACCTAACCTAGCTTAACCTTACTCCGCCATCCGTACTAGCACCTCTTTGTTTACATTCGGCCAGACACACAACACGACTCAAAACAGAGTTACACGACTCTCTCACGCTGAGCAATCAAAATAAATCTATTTTCGCTAATATCTGCCAAAATAACAATCTGCGCGAGAAACAGCTACGTATTGCGCGGTGTACATAAGTTGTTGTATTTTAAAATGTGAACAAAGGCGTGTGTGCCGCCGTGCAGTGGTTGGTAACGTTCTCCTGACATTAGCCTGCATAACAAGTTTTCTCAGTCACTTATACAATTTTCTTGTTTCTTTATTCCAGGTTTGATAAAAAACTGAAATAAAATATAATCTTCATGAGGTCAGTCTATACTTTTCATTACGTAGTAGTTATATAAATTTATCCCATCATTTATTGCTTACTTTTACAACGTTTCGCTCTGGGTAAAGCTTTAGCAAGTTTTGGTAAAGCCCTAGCCGAGAGAAACGCAACCTCCCCTCCTAGGTACAATTTTCTCACGCACCTCCATGTCCACTTACACGCATACACAAAAGCACATTCAGGTATACACACACACATGCACACTGACTGACAGATGTCAACCAACGGTCAGCACCATGTTGTGACAAAGGCAAAGCCTTCCAAACCCCAGCGTTACAAAAATAAAATGAGATTGTTGTGGTGTATGTATAATAACCTATGTGACATGTCAAGATACAGTATATTATTAATGAAAATAAGATACCAGATATACTAAGCAAATTTCCTAGTAACAGATAAGTGAACTGTAGATATAAATCCAAATGTACTCCTGTTAACCCTTTTGGAGCCTAGTTCCTAGGCCTTTTGTGTACCCATATGCTCTTGCGCTACCGTCCACAGGATTGGTGTGGGGGTGCAAAATAAAGTAGCCACTTCGGTGGCAACATCTAAATCTGAGCGAGAATGAAACAGTGTGATGGAATATGACAGAAAAATAAGCCTAGCTTTTGTTCTCACATTTTATCTATTTACTAGATTACGGTAGCAGCACACTGCGGGTCTACCTGAGTCTACCTGGAGGGTATTCCGGGGATTAACACCCCCGCGGTCCGGTCCACGACCAGGCCTCCCGGTGGATCAGGGCCTGTTCAACCAGGCTGTTACTGCTGGCCACACACAGTTCAACGTACGAACCACAGCTCGGCTGATCCGGCACCGACTTAAAGTATCTGTCCAGCTCCCTCTTGAAGGAAGCCAGGGGCCTACTGGTAATTAACCTTATGCATGATGGGAGCCTGTTGAACAGTCTTGGTGTTCCCACTATGTAACTATCATACACAACAGTGTCACTACACACTGTGGGGTGCTTCCACTATGTTACTGTCACACACAATAGTGTCACTACACACTATGGGGTGATCCCACTATGTTACTGTCACACACAATGGTGTCACTAAACACTGTGGGGTGTTCCCACTATGTTACTGTCATACTCAATGGTGTCACTACACACTGCGGGGTGTTCCCACTATGCTACTGTCATACACAATAGTGTCACTACACACTGTGGGGTGCTCCCACTATGTTACTGTCAAACATGTCACTACACTGTGGGTGTCCCACTATTACTGTCACAGTGTCATACACATTGTGGGGTGTTCCCACTATGTTACTGTCATACACAATAGTGTCACTACACACTGTGGTGTGTTCCCACTATGTTACTGTCACACATAACAGTGTCACTACACACTGTGGGGTGATCCCACTATGTTACTGTCACACACAATAGTGTCACTACACACTGTGGGGTGCTCCCACTATGTTACTGTCACACACAATAGTGTCACTACACACTGTGGGTCTCCCACTATGTTACTGTCCACACAATAGTGTCACTACACACTGTGGGGTGCTCCCACTATGTTACTGTCACACACAATAGTGTCACTACACACTGTGGGGTGCTCCCACTATGTTACTGTCACACACAATAGTGTCACTACACACTGTGGGGTGCTCCCACTATGTTACTGTCACACACAATAGTGTCACTACACACTGTGGGGTGCTCCCACTATGTTACTGTCACACACAATAGTGTCACTACACACTGTGGGGTGCTCCCACTATGTTACTGTACACACAACCAATGTTATCACTAGTTATGTCACATAACACACTGTTATGAAGTAGCTTCACTGATTACTGTCACTTTCAAATGTCACTAACTGCGTGTCAAAGTCAGTCTCTCAGTCAGTCTCTCAGTCTCTCTCTCAGTCTCTCTCTCTCTCTCTGTCTCTCTCTCAGTTTCTCTCTCTCTCTCTCTCTTCCCCTTCTTTTTCACCAGCCTATGAATCACTGCACACTATAATGTGTTTTTCATGAATTCAGAGACAACTGGATTCGATTAACAAAAACAAAAAAGCAAAACTTGTGTTCACAAATTACCAAATGGCCTTCAGCTGTCAAACAGAAAACACACATACACTTATATAGTGTATATATATATATATAATATATATATATATATATATATATATATATATATATATATATATATATATATATATATATATATATATATAGCTATCATTTAACTCCCCCTGTGGTTGTTTTGCATCCTGTGCTGCTTGTTCGATTCTTGTATATATATATATATATATAGATAGAAGGGAATAGAGACAATTGTTTTTTAGGACTTTACGTGCTGTTGGTAAGGTAAAATTTATGAAAGGATTCAGGGAAACCGGCAGGCCAGACTTGAGTCCTGGAGATGGGAAGTACAGTGCTGGCACTCTGAAGGAGTGTTAATGTTGCAGTTTTATAACTGTAGTGTAAAGCACGCCTCTGGCAAGACAGTGATGGAGTGAATAATGATGAAAGTTTTTTTTATTCGGGCCACCCTGCCTTGGTGGGAAACGGCCGATATGTTAATAATAAAAAAAATAATTATATATATTGCAAATTTCGAGTTTAAGCATTCAGAAAACATGCAATACAAAAAAAATCTGATCAAGAGCGGCACAATTTAATCTTCGGATTTATCTTCTGTGATCCCAACAAACGTAACTAAGCCCCTAGGATTAAGACCGACTTAAAACAATTAATTTTGATATTTTTTCAAATTAATAAGTTGAACTGCATGGATTAAATGTGTTAGGCCTATTTATCTATCAATATTACGTGTTGGTTCATTTTAGTAATAATAATAATATTATTATTAATCATTATCATCCAGGCCTAGATAGCTTTAACATTTCAGCAGAGTCTTCAACACCTGAGAAATGTGTGTGGCCTTACTGTTATGTACATGAGCAATACTGTCAAGGTACCACACTTGACTCCACTTCGGGGACAACGAGGAGCTAGCTTCCGTATTACAGGAGGGGCAGCAAACAACTACACTCTGGCTGCACCCTTCCCAAGATCATAACTTCATCTGAGATCATTCATTCCTACACTGACTCTTGAACATGTTCGTACAGCATAACAGCATTGATGATATAAAGTGAATCAGCTGTGCGGACTGTGGTCAGCATGAAATACTCGACCCTATTCTTCAAACATGTCCGAGTACATGTAGCCGGAGAATTAAGCGCGATTACCGCATCATTGATTCTATCGCGAGAAACTGCCTGCGTAAGAATTGCACAGTAATTAAAGAACCAACAATAGGAAATGGTTAAGGACTGCGCAAACTGGACGTAATTATATATAATCCAATAAAGAAAAAGTACACAGTAGATGAAACGCAAGGCAGACTTGCAATAATGGGACAAGTAGAACGGTGGACTGGTATAAACCTTAGTGATAGATACCCACAAATTGGTTTAGAAAGACACGTGATCAACCACTAGGACATATTTATTATAAAATGTTTCGGTCCTGGGACCTTGATCAAGGTCCCAGGACCGAAACGTTTTCTAATAAATATGTCCTAGTGTTTGCTCACGCGTCTTTCTAAACCAGAACGGTGGACTGCAAGTTGTGCAACACAGCAAAAAACAACAATTGAAAACTAGTCTTTACTTGTGTTGCAGTCATCAAAATCACAGATCCAAAGAATTCAACCTGGGTGCCTTAATTATCACTTCGCGTGGTACTGTGTGTCCAAGGTCCTAAAACATTTTGCATAACGCACTGGGAATAAGTTTGGCAGACTGGCTTATATGTGGTGCAAGCCATGGAAGGCTCTGCCATCAGTTGGAGGATGAGGATGCATAATAGATGGGAGGCTATTTAGCCTCGCTGACCGGTATCACATAATGAGTAGGAGTGTATATGGCGAGCCGTCCAGTAGTGGCTAAAAAAAAAGGTCGCAGTTACTATCCACGGCTAAAGAGGGGAAAAAAAGTGCATTTACGAAGAGGAAATACTAGCTCAATAATTTAGAGGAGCATACATGAAAGAATATACTAGCTCAATAATTTAGAGGCGCATACATGAAAGAATATACTAGCTCAATAATTTAGAGGAGCATACATGAAAGAATATACTAGCCTAAATAATTTAGAGGCGCATACATGAAAGGATATACTAGCTCAAATAATTTAGAGGCGCATACATGAAAGAATATACTAGCTCAAATAATTTAGAGGCGCATACATGAAAGGATATACTAGCTCAAATAATTTAGAGGCGCATACATGAAAGGATATACTAGCTCAAATAATTTAGAGGCGCATACATGAAAGGATATACTAGCACAAATAATTTAGAGGCGCATACATGAAAGGATATACTAGCTCAAATAATTTAGAGGCGCATATACAAAGAGATATACTAGCTCAATTTATAAGCGCATATACGAAGGGATATACTAAATAAATTATTTAAAGGCATATATACGCAGGGATATGCTAGATAAATCATTTAACGGCGTATATAAGCACGGATATACTAAACTCGGTCATTAATTACGTGTTAATTCTAGCTGTAAATGAAAAAAGAATTTTAATTACTCTTTTAATGAATAGGGTTCACTCGTTTGGTTGATGACGTTGATGTCTGTGAGGGAGTGTTGTTGATGTTTCTGTGAGGGACTGTTGGTGATGTGTTGATGTTTCTGTGAGGGACTGTTGGTGATGTGTTGATGTTTCTGTGAGGGACTGTTGGTGATGTGTTGTTGTTTCTGTAAGGGAGTGTTGGTGATGTGTTGATGTTTCTGTGAGGGAGTGTTGGTGATGTGTTGATGCTTCTGTGAGGGAGTGATGCTGATGTGTTGATGTTTCTGTGAGGGAGTGATGCTGATGTGTTGATGTTTCTGTGAGGGAGTGTTGGTGATGTGTTGATGTTTCTGTGAGGGAGTGTTGGTGATAATATGTTGATGTTTCTGTGAGGGAGTGTTGCTGATATGTTGATGTTTCTGTGAGGGAGTGATGCTGATGTGTTGATGTTTCTGTGAGGGAGTGTTGGTGATGTGTTGATGTTTCTGTGAGGGAGTGTTGGTGATAATATGTTGATGTTTCTGTGAGGGAGTGTTGCTGATATGTTGATGTTTCTGTGAGGGAGTGATGCTGATGTGTTGATGTTTCTGTGAGGGAGCTGATCAGTTGTTAAAGGTTGTCCTGTATGTTAGGTAGTTACCATCCTGTCCTAGGTGCATGTCGACTATACACTAGGCCGTTGCATATGGGTGAAGTGTAATCCGCCTCACGCACCTGTGAAATACTCTCACTATGATGCTTGAAATTGTAATAGGTAGATACTGTCCCGGATTTTCAGGGCTGTCAACTTTGGGGAGTAACACCTTTCTAGATGTTCTCAGTTGTTTAGGTAGATATCCAGCAGGGAACCACATTTTGAATAAGTCAACTCATATCGGAGACCTGGTCTTGGGGTAGGTCAACCTCGCAAATATAAAGAAGATTCAAGTTAGATGATATTCTTTATCATTGTACCTCCTCTAGGTCATCCTTCTCTCTCTCAGGATTCTTTACATTCTGTCTCTCATCTTTATTGTCCTCACACGTTCTCTTCCTTTTCCACTTTCTTATCTACATGTGCGTGAGTGCATGCGCGTGTGTACTCACCTAATTGTGGTTGCAGGGGTCGAGACTCAGCTCCTGGCCCCGCCTCTTCGCTGTCCGCTACTGGGTCTCTGCTCTCCCTGCTCCATGAGCTTTATCATACCTCGTCTTAAAACTATGTATGGTTCCTGTCTCCACTATATCTTTCTCTAGACTATTCCACTTCCTGACTACTCTGTGGCTGAAGAAATGCTTCCTAACATCCCTTTGACTCATCTGAGTCTTCAGCTTCCAGTTGTGTCCCCTTGTTTCTGTGGTCCCTCTCTGGAACATCCTGTCACTGTCTACCTTGTCGATTCCCCGCAGTATTTTGTATGTCGTTATCATGTCTCCTCTGACCCTTCTTTCCTCAGTGTTGTTAGTCTATTTCCCTCAACCTTTCTTCATAGGACAGACCCTGAGTTGTGGAACTAACCTTGTCGCAAACCTTTGCACTTTCTCTAGTTTCTTTACGTGCTTGACCAGGTGTGGGTTCCAAACTGGTGCTGCATATTCTAGTATGGGCCTGACGTACACGGTATACAGTGTCTTGAACGATTCCTTGTTTAGGTAACGGAACGCTAATCTTAGGTTTGCCAGTCGCCCATATGCTGCCGCAGTTATCTGGTTGATGTGTGCCTCCGGAGATGTGCTTGGCGTTATACTCACCCCAAGGTCTTTCTCCTTTGAAGAGGTTTGTAGCCTTTGTCCGCCTAGCCTGTACTCTGTCAGCGGTCTTTGCCCTTCTCCGATCTTCATGACTTTGCATTTGGTGGGATTGAATTCGAGAAGCCATTTGCTAGACCAGATGTCAAGCTTGTCCAGGTCTGTTTGAAGTCCTGCTTGGTCCTCTTCCGATGTGATTCTTCTCATTAATTTCACATCATCTGCGAACAGAGACACTTCTGTGTGTGTGTGTGTGTGTGTGTGTGTGTGTGTGTGTGTGTGTGTTGATGGAGGCACTGTAGGGAGTGTATAAGTATTGCATGCTGCAGTTGTATTGATAAGGTGTTGCTACTGTGCTGATGAGGTGTTGCTACTGTGCTGATGAGGTGTTGCTACTGTGCTGATGAAGTGTTGCTACTATGTTGATGTGGTGTTGATACTGTGTTGATGAAGTGTTGCTGCTGTGTTGAAGACGTGTTGCTGCTGTGTTGATACTGTGTTGACGAAGTGTTGCTAGAGTGTTGCTGCAGGGGTACCACGTGTGTACTGCTGTTACCAGGCTGGTGATGGTGCTGCCAGCCTTCAGTACAACCTTGTGTTGTATACCTGCGCCTGGAAACTGCGATGCATTTAGTTTATGCTGCTATCCAGGTGGTGCTGTATAACTGTAGTTTTGTGGTGAGGCTACTGTATTAATGCAGTTGCGCTTCTGTATGGTTGTGTAGTGATGCTGATGTAGCTACAGTGATGCTTTACTTGTTTGTATGCTTTTGTATGTTCTATACTCACCTAGTTGACCTCCTGGTCTCATCTCTTACCGACCCGTTTTACTGTTTCATGTTGCGTGTTTTGTCGGTGTTGTGTAAGTCTTATAAGATGTGATGCGTAAGTGGTATAACCGGTGTCGTGTAAGTGGTATAACCGGTGTCGTGTAAGTGGTATAGCCGGTGTCGTGTAAGTAGTATAACCGGTGTTGTGTAAGTGGTATAACCGGTGTCGTGTAAGTGGTATAACCGGTGTCGTGTAAGTGGTATAACCGGTGTCGTGTAAGTGGTATAATCGGTGTCGTGTAAGTGGTATAACCGGTGTCGTGTAAGTGGTATAACCGGTGTCGTGTAAGTGGTATAACCGGTGTTAAGTGGTATAACCGGTGTTAAGTGGTATAACCGGTGTTAAGTGGTATAACCGATGTTAAGTGGTATAACCGGTGTTAAGTGGTATAACCGGTGTTAAGTGGTATAACCGGTGTTAAGTGGTATAACCGGTGTCGTGCAAGTGGTATAACCGGTGTCGTGCAAGTGGTATAACCTGTGTCGTGCAAGTGGTATAACCGGTGTCGTGCAAGTGGTATAACCGGTGTCGTGAAGTGGTATAACCGGTGTCGTGCAAGTGGTATAACCGGTGTCGTGCAAGTGGTATAACCGGTGTCGTGCAAGTGGTATAACCGGTGTCGTGCAAGTGGTATAACCGGTGTCGTGCAAGTGGTATAACCGGTGTCGTGTAAGTGGTATAACCAGTGTCGTGTAAGTGGTATAACCAGTGTCGTGTAAGTGGTATAACCGGTGTTAAGTGGTATAACCGGTGTTAAGTGGTATAACGGTGTTGTAAGTGGTATAACTGGTGTTGTGTAAGTGGTATAACTGGTGTTGTGTAAGTGGTATAACTGGTGTTGTGTAAGTGGTATAACCGGTGTTGTGTAAGTGGTATAACCGGTGTTGTGTAAGTGGTATAACTGGTGTTGTGTAAGTGGTATAACTGGTGTTGTGTAAGTGGTATAACTGGTGTTGTGTAAGTGGTATAACTGGTGTTGTGTAAGTGGTATAACTGGTGTGTGTAAGTGGTATAACTGGTGTTGTGTAAGTGGTATAACTGGTGTTGTGTAAGTGGTATAACTGGTGTTGTGTAAGTGGTATAACTGGTGTTGTGTAAGTGGTATAACTGGTGTTGTGTAAGTGGTATAACCGGTGTTGTGTAAGTGGTATAACCGGTGTTGTGTAAGTGGTATAACCGGTGTCGTGTAAGTGGTATAACCGGTGTTGTTAAGTGGCATAACGGTGTTAAGTGGATAACGGTGTTGTGTATGGATAACGTGTTAATGGTATAACCGGTGTTAATGGTATAACCGGTGTCGTAAGTGGTATAACCGGTGTTGTCAAAACTGTGGTGGGTAGTGTTCGTGTTGCCTGTGTTGTGTCTGGATATAGCGGATATCTCGTAGCCTCAAGAACTCCGAGTCGGAGCCAAACGACGTTGACCAAGTCTTGAAACTCCCTCTACCCTGGTTCCTCTTTCTCCTCTTTATGTTCTTAGTCGTCTTATTCTTCGTCTTCTTTCTATACCTCATTTTCTTTCCCCCTCCCCCTCCTCCTCCAACACCTTCCCCTCCCCCTCCTCCTCCAACACCTCCAACCTTCGGCTGCTTCATTAAGAAGCCAAGATTAAAGATCAAGGCGACGTACACACCAATCATCTTTAACAGCTTTATTCTTCTCCTCCTCCTCTTCCACACTCTCCTCCTCCTGCTAATCTAATTCTTTCTCCTCTTCCTCGTCTCCTCATCTTTCATCTTCAACTCATGGCAGCTCCATTAAAATGCAGAATATAAAGATCATGACGCTCAACACTAATCTTCATTTTTATACTAACTACTTGATCCTCCTCCCCTCCTCCTCCTACTTTTACGTCTCTGTCTCTTCCTCCTGTTCCTGCTATATCTCTGCCTTAATTATGTTGTTCTTCCTCCTCGTCTTGTTTATTTATTCCACTCATCATCGTCCTACTACTAACAATCTTATTCTTGCATATTTCATCTTTGGTAATGTGGTCTCCCTTTTTATTTGTTCCGTTTATTCTCTATTGTTTTCTCTTTCTTCTTATGGCTGCCACTTTTCCTCACCGACTGCATTAATAAAAATGACAACAATAACGTCAGTCGACGTAACCAACAAATTCTTCAGTAATGCGTCAGAAACAACAAAAATCTCACTTAAACAACTACAGAGATATGTGTCAGAAACACAAGAAAATCAGTATTAAAACGAAAGTGATAAAATGGAAAGAGAAAACAATTTCATTAAATGTAAGAATAGAAAAGAAACTCAACGTAAACAATTGCTGAGGGGAAATAAAAAGAAAAGAAAAATAAGAATTAATTCAAAACTGTAAAAATACCACAGTGAAAACAGGAAATAAAACCTGAACGCTTTCATGTGCTCACACACATTTTCAGAGGAATAAGATGAGGCACCAGAAGTGTGTTTTAGCAAGGCGACCCTCGCAATGAATTTGCTGAGATTTCTTACTCATTTGTGCAACTTTGCAAGCTCTTGAAGTGTTGATTGCAACACGAAAGGCCAAGAGCTATTATTCAACTCCCTCCGTGGTTGTTTTGCGTTCTGTGTCGCTGGTTTGCGATTTTTACCTGAAGTTTACCTGGAGAGGGTTTCGGGGGTCAACGCCCCCGCAGCTCGGTCTGAGACTGAAACCAGGCCTCGTAATGGATCAGGGTCTGATCAATCAAGCTGTTACTGCTGGCCGCACTTGCATATATATATATATATATATATATATATATATATATATATATATATATATATATATATATATATTAAGAAAGCAGGATAGCAGATGAACAAGGGGCTTTAGGAAAGGTAGGGGGTGTGTAGACCAAGTGTTTACAGTGAAACATATAGGTGAACAGTATTTGGATAAGGGTAAAGATGTTTTTGTGGCATTTATGGATTTGGAAAAGGCATATGATAGGGTAGATAGGGGGGCAATGTGGCAGATGTTGCAGGTGTATGGAATAGGAGGAAGGTTACTGAAAGCAGTGAAGAGTTTTTATGAGGATAGTGAGGCTCAGGTTAGAGTGTGTAGGAGGGAAGGGGGCTATTTCCAGTAAAAGTGGGCCTTAGACAAGGATGTGTGATGTCACCGTGGTTGTTCAATATATTTATAGATGGGGTTGTAAGAGAAGTGAATGCGAGGGTCTTGGCAAGAGGTGTTGGGCTAAAAGATAAAGAAGCAAATACAAAGTGGGAGTTGTCACAGTTGCTTTTTGCTGATGACACTGTGCTTTGGGAGATTCTGAAGAGAAGCTGCAGAGGTTGGTGGATGAATTTGGTAGGGTGTGTAAAAGAAGAAAATTGAAAGTGAATATAGGAAAGAGTAAGGTGATGAGGATAACAAAAGAATAGGTGATGAAAGATTGGATATCAGATTGGAGGGAGAGAGTATGGAGGAGGTGAATGTATTCAGATATTTGGGAGTGGACATGTCGGCGGATGGGTCTATGAAGGATGAGGTGAATCATAGAATTGATGAGGGGAAAAGGGTGAGTGGAGCACTTCGAGTCTGTGGAGACAAAGAACCTTGTCCATGGAAGTAAAGGGGAATGTATGAGAGTATAGTTATACCAACGCTCTTATATGGGTGTGAAGCATGGGTGATGAATGTTGCAACGAGGAGAAGGCTGGAGGCAGTGGAGATGTCATGTCTGAGGTCAATGTGTGGGTGAATATAATGCAGAGAATTCGGAGTTTGGAAATTAGGAGGAGGTGCGGGATTACCAAAACGATTGTCCAGAGAGCTGAGGAGGGTTGTTGAGGTGGTTTGGACATGTAGAGAGAATGGAACGAGACAGAGTGACTTCGAGAGTGTATAAATCTGTAGTGGAGGGAAGGCGGGGTAGGGGTCTGCCTAGGAAAGGTTGGAGGGAGGGGGTAAAGGAAGTTTTGTGTGCGAGGGGCTTGGACTTCCAGCAAGCACGTGTGAGCGTATTTGATAGGAGTGAATGGAGGCATATGGTTTTTTAAAACTTGACGTCTGTTGGAGTGTGAGCAAAGTAACATTTATGAAGGGATTCAGGAAACCGGCAGGCCGGACTTGAGTTCTGGAGATGGGAAGTACAGTGCCGGCACTCTGAAGGAGGGGTGTTAATGTTGCAGTTTTATAACTGTAGTGTAAAGCACCCTTCTGGCAAGACAGTGATGGAGTGAATGATGATGAAAGTTTTTCTTTTTCGGGCCACCCTGCCTTGGTGGGAATCGGCCGATGTGTTAATAAAAAAAAAAAATATATATATATATATATATATATATATATATATATATGTGTGTGTGTGTGTGTGTGTGTGTGTGTGTGTGTGTCTGTAAGAGAGAGAGAGAGAGAGAGAGAGAGAGAGAGAGAGATCAAAGTGGAACATTTGCACAAAGCTGATAAAACAGAGATAATAAATTAGAGAGAAAACCTAAAGCTATCTAAACCAAAGCTCGAAAAATAAACAAATCTAGGCCAATGAAAACCAGAGCTGGAGATGCAAGGCAAACCTAGGTCTATGAAAACCAGGGCTAGAGATGCAAGGACAAATCTAGGCCTATGAAAACCAGAGCTGGAGATACAAGGCAAATCTAGGTCTATGAAAGCTAGAGGAGCGAGGACAAACCTAGGTCTATGAAAACCATAGCTGGGGAAGCGGAGGACAAATATAAGACTATGAAAATTAGAAAATTAGTTTGGCTAGAGGAATGGGTGAAGGGGGGTGGACCTGGGGCAGAGGAGGGCTAGGATAGGGGTCGAGCTAAGGCCCAGCAAGGCACCACCACCTCTCGGAAATCGATAGATCCGCCAATCACCGTCGTTGCTGCTTCCCCCTCCTCCCCCACACACAGGTCTCCTCCAGCCCAAAGAAAAAGGATAGAAAAGGAGGTGTGGGAGGGCGTAAGGATGGAGTGTGAAGGGAAGGAGTATGAAGACGGAGGGAGTGTGAAGGGAAAAGGGAAAGACGGAGTGTGAAGGGGAAGAGAGCGGGAAGGGAAGAAGAAGGGAGCAAACACATATTAGAAGATGGGGTAGTAGCGATGAACAGGTGACACAGAAATAGTGAGAGAATGAGAGGAAATAAGTTGCTGGGTTTACACAGTAGGTTGACCTACTCAACAATCTCCACAATAAAAAGTTACTTGCAACCATACTTATACAACACTCAAGTCCAAACACTATTAAAAACAATTTGTAACCAACAAACACACAACATAGGATCTATCAAACGTAAGCCAGAATTACCAGCACCAAGTTAAAAAAAACTTGTTAAAATATTAATCTAAAATATCCCCTAAAATTTACCCGTGGCTCCTAAAGGCACCCCGGTAATTCAGTGTTGTATGGTGTTGCATGGTGTTGCATGGTCCTGCATGGTGTTGTTTACCATACCCCGGCATCTTAGGGCCAGGATAGTACCCATTCAGTTTTCTTTGCGGCCACGACAATTTAGACATACTAATGTCATGGTCTGAAAAGTGGCCGATGTTGTTTAGTGTTGACAAGTGTAAAGTCATGGATTTAGGCGAAAAGACTGAGGCCATGAACAGTAAGAACAAGGTTCGCCGTCAGCTGCACGCCATAAGTCACTGAGTAATTTTTTAGTTTGATATCTTTATTATGCACCCCATACCCATCCTGTGGGCGGTAGTCAAAAGATTACAGAGGTACATAATGGGTCCAGGACTGGACCTCAAAGTTTGATAGCTGAGCAAGTTACAAAGGTAATGAACTCAGATGGTCACAATCATGACAAGTTACAAAGGTATTCGCAGATTACAGAGGTATATATAGGGTCCAGAGACTGGGCCCCAAAGTTTTGATAGCTGAACAAGGTACAATGGTAATTAATTCACTAGTTACAAGGTAATGAATCATGTAAGTAAATTTACTTACGTCTGTACATGGTTGCACTCATGAACAAATTATAAAGCAATGAGCAATCTATTAGTCTACATCCAGCCACTACTGTAAGAGTTATTAAGAGGCAGGAACACTTACAAACAGGTGGCTATGGTTGAGGCGTATATGTCTTGTTTTCAGTCTACAAAGAATCGTCTGAAGGTGATGATGGTTTTAAGAAGAGGAGTGACATACAATCAAGGCCTGCCGTGTTCTGTATAACTTAGTGCTTGTTCTGTAGGGCCCGCTGGCCACGCCACTTCAAAAGGCCAGGTAAATGTAGCCCTTGAAGAGACTGGGAGATAGCAGTCTGATGCACATCAAGATCGGTATGGCACTGAGGGAAGGGAACAGAAGGGTTTGGGAAGGAAGAGGGAAAGAAAAGAAGGGGAATGAAGGAGTAGCTGAGAAGAGATTGGGTACGAATGTGGATGCGAAAGGGAATGATGGGAAAGGGAAATTAAGAATAGGTAAAAATGTATGATGAGAAGACAGGGAAAGAAGAAAAGGGGAGAGGAAGCAAATGAGTGGAGAAAGAAGAAGTATATGAACAGAGGAAAGGTAGAGATTGGATACGAGTAGGGAGAACAGGAGTGGAAGATCATTTAGGAGTGTGTGAAACAGGGAAATAGGAAGTACGGAGAAAAATTTGTTTTGTGTGTATGTGTGTATGTGTGTGTGTATGTGTGTGTGTGTGTGTGTGTGTGTGTGTGTGTGTGTGTGTGTGTGTGTGTGTGTGTGTGTGTGTGTGTGTGTGTGTAGTGGCCAAAACATTCGACAGCTCTTCATGACAGTAAACATGGGTTGTGTTCCTAACTTTCCAGGTGTCAGTAACTCTGCCGCCTCTCCTTCCATAAGGGTGAACATGGTGTTGCTTCCTGTCTTAATAACTCTCCAGCTGTCAGACAACTCTCTCTGCTTCCATAAGAGCGAACATAGTGATCCTTCCTTTCTTAATAACTCTACAGTTATCAATTACTCTTAACTCTCCTTCCAGCAACTGTGTCCTCTTAGGCGTCTTCTCCCACCTTCTATGTCTATGTCCTTTACCTTCGTTATGGTTTTACCAGTTGCACCACACCTACAAGCTTTCTCTTTCACTCACACACACACACACACACACACACACACACACACATACACACACACACACACACACATACACACACACACACATACAATTTCCGCTGCATCTTTCGCAAACTGTACAACAATTTCCGTGATTTTCTGCCTGTTCTCTCTCGTTCAGCTTTGGAAAATTTTCTTTGATTCACGTTAAATAAAGATTTATTCATCCATTTAATTCCTTTATTTTTCTTATGTTTCTTCTATTTGTTTACTGCGCTCCTTAAAGCTTATTCCCCATTTTTTTAATATCTCTTCGCTCTCTGCTTCCACACAGTGCCACCACACCCTGACCTTCCCCGGTGCTCAACACAGGTGACTACCCCACAGGGCCACCACACCCTGACCTTCCCCGGTGCTCAACACAGGTGACTACCCACACAGTGCCACCACACCCTGACTTTCCCCGGTGCTCAACACAGGTGACTACCCACACAGTGCCACCACACCCTGACCTTCCCCGGTGCTCAACACAGGTGACTACCCACACAGTGCCACCACACCCTGACTTTCCCCGGTGCTCAACACAGGTGACTACCCACACAGTGCCACCACACCCTGACTTTCCCCGGTGCTCAACACAGCTGACTACCCACACAGTGCCACCACACCCTGACCTTCCCCGGTGCTCAACACAGCTGACTACCCACACAGTGCCACTACACCCTGACTTTCCCCGGTGCTCAACACAGGTGACTACCCACACAGTGTCACTACACCCTGACTTTCCCCGGTGCTCAACACAGGTGACTACCCACACAGTGCCACCACACCCTGACCTTCCCCGGTGCTCAACACAGCTGACTACCCACACAGTGTCACTACACCCTGACCTTCCCCGGTGCTCAACACAGGTGACTACCCACACAGTGCCACCACACCCTGACCTTCCCCGGTGCTCAACACAGGTGACTACCCACACAGTGTCACTACACCCTGACCTTCCCCGGTGCTCAACACAGCTGACTACCCACACAGTGTCACTACACCCTGACCTTCCCCGGTGCTCAACACAGGTGACTACCCACACAGTGCCACCATACCCTGACCTTCCCCGGTGCTCAACACAGGTGACTACAGATTAAGCTTCTCGTGTGGGTTCCACGTCCACTTTCACTAACTCCAAAGCATAACAGCTTCACATTCAGGAATCCTGCCACACAGAGGGAAGGGGGAGGGGCGCAACTTTGTGGGTTCATCTGTTACTTTCTAGGTTTAAGGTGTACATACACTGAGAAACACCTCTTGGTGTGCAATATAAACACGGTAAAAAGTAATGTTATTCAAAGCGCCTTCGTGATTTCTCACATTATCAAAGTATAGAACAGAACTCTTCTCCACCTCAACGTTACATTTACGAGGGTGATGGACTGATTACATGGTCTTTACATCTATACTGCTCCTGCTGCTTCCTCTGTATCCGACTGAAGAAACCTAATGTGTTGGCGCAACATTTCCGAATAAAGATACGTAACAGTTGTACATGTGTCTTTTCAACTTTTCTGTACTGTATATCATTATCATATTAACATTATCAAGGAACACCAAAACTAATAAAGCAACAAACTTTTATAAGACTTCTGTTGCTGTATTATTATTATAATCAAAGGGGAGCGCTAAATCCGTAGGATTATATAGCGCATGGGGGGGGGGAGGATGGAAGGTATTCAGGCTCAATCCAGGAAACCGGAGCACAGATCCAACTCCCTAGATCAAGAGCCCCTCATCAGCATCAAGGAACCTCCCTTGAGGGGTGCTGCTGTATTTCTCTTGTTCCTTAATAATGTGAGAAATCACGAAAGTGCTTTGGAATACTAATACTTTTCACTGTGGTTATATTGCATAACGAGATATCACCCGTGTCGAGATCTTTTTGCACTGCTCGGTATCTATACTCCGAGAAACTCCTCTCGGTGTATATACTGTACACAAAAAATACCTCTGGGTGTACACACAGAAATCACTGCTATATACAAGCGCTATTAATTAAAACTCAAACTTCACCCATATTTTAACACACAACCATCACCTGAGAGCTTTTAAAAATATACCTCATTAATTTCGTATTTTTCCCTAAAATGCCTAACAGCACGTGTACGAAGACGCATTTTTAAACCAGGAACACTGCATAATTTTTCATTTTATCACTGACATATATGACGCTATACGCTATCCAGCAGTTTAAAATGGAACTTTGTGCTGGAATTTAACATTTCCTTCCACGACAGAAACTTTAAACTATGTTTCCAGTTACTGTTGAGGAATTCTGTTGGTGTCGTATTGAAATTAGTTGCATATATATATATATATATATATATATATATATATATATATATATATATATATATATATATATATATATATATATTATATATATCTAAATATTCTTCCTTGAAGCCTTTTTATCCACTTCTCCGAGGCTATGGGACCCACAATTTACACCAGAGGTGGACCCCATTCTCTCTCTCTCTCTCTATATATATATATATATATATATATATATATATATATATATATATATATATATATATAAAGATGGCATATACAGTACACGAGGTGTGAGAAATACATGTCTAGTACATGTTGTTACATGTTTGTCACTGATGCGAAAATCTCATCCAGCTCCTCAGAGCTGGGACGCGTGCCCAAAATACAGCATGCATTACTACTCTGAACAGCAGCACTGAGTCGCTGGACCAGAAAACTAGCTGCCCTGGGATCCCTAGTTACCCTGTTGAGTCTTTTGCCCAGCTCCTTGAGGAACTTAGATGCACTCTTTTCCCATGAGCCAAGGGTCTCCGAGCCTATGGGAAGAAACACATAATGATGGGCAAGTTCTCCATATTTTCTCGACTTTTGGGATTTCCTGAAGATGGCAGCTGCCCCTCCTTCCTCCCTGGTGTATTGGATATAGGTATCAGCCAAGGTAGATGCACATGTGTAGTCCCACACCATCTGCTTGCCGTCTGTCCAGGCTTGGAGGATGATACCATCTGGACGCTTTTGGCTGCCATCAGATCTGCATAGTTGGGGTGGTTCCCTTACTGCTGGGCATCCGGCTGTTGTGAGGCTCCTCTTGATAATGTTATTAACCTCTTCATGTCTTGCAATCTTTCCCTCGGATTTACGACACAAAAGACCTTGGTACCCGAATCGGTCTGCTGCTTCACTGCCACAAATACACCTGTGTTCGGCGAGAATAGGGGCGGCAAGTCGAAGGGTAACACCAATGCCGATGGTCTGTGGGTCGAGGCGTGTGCCAAGGCTGGAGTTGCGAACAGCCAACAGAAAGTCCCCTGCATGAGGAGCTCTCACTGCAAGGATGCGGGCTCTACCTTCCCTGACACACTCTGAAGCATTGCTGAGGCTATATTCTCTACTATTCGGCCATCCCAGTGCGACTGTTTGTAGTTGTTGGGGGAAGCAGGCCTGATTTCAGAGCCCGTTAGATTATCCCAGATCCTGGCTCCGTCGACGAACTTATATATATATTGGTCAATTAGCAAGAACTCATTTAAAATAAAGTCCTTTCTAAAATTTTCTCTTATACATTTAGATATATATTTTTCATTTGTTAATGTAAACGTTAATAATTTTTGTACCAAAAGTACCTTAGAAAACTTACCTAACCTTATTACAACAAGCGCAATTTAATTTAGCCTAATCCATCTAAATATATTTTAGATACGTTTACAATAATTTAATAATAAACGCAATGAAATTTTTTTTTCGTTAGATTCATAATGATTTTTGCGAAATTATTGCTATTTAAGCCAAAATCGCAAGTTTTACATATTCGGCACGACATATATATACAAGTGTATATAGTAGATTTAACACTAAAGACGCAACGCCAAGATCTGCTCCTGTAACTGCAAACAGGTAATGAAACACAGGTTGTATACTATACACATTAATTTACGCGTGTACGCGCGCGTACACGCGTTTTCACGTTAAGAGCTTTGGTAGGCAGGTCTGAGGTTGGCTGGTGATTTGTCAACGTCACTTGGCCGCAGATGAGAGCTAATAGACGACTCATTCATGAGATTGTGAGGCTGACGTCGGGGGCTATGGAGGACTTGGGAAGAGTAGGAGGATGGATTGAAGGGAGGTTAAGAAACGAAGAATGGATGAGCTGGAGAAAGAGAGAGGGAGGGGGATATTGAGAAAGGGAAGAAATGGATAAAAATGTTAGATTACATAAGATATGAATGGAGGAGCACTCTAGTAGGCCTACTGGCAAATCCTTCTCATACCAAACCATTCTCGATCATATATTTCTCAAAGCTATTTTTAAAGCTACCAGGGGTATTACTTCAAGGATGCTGCTTAGTAGTTTTTTTACTCTTCTACGTTTACATCTAATATCATCTACTGCAAAACAAATATTTTCCTATATCTTTTAAATCTGACTTTACCCAATCTGAATCCCAAGTTCTGCCTAGACACGGTCATATCCCGGGCACTGGCACCTTAATTTCTGCATCTACTTGTTTATTACTCTAGACCTTGCTATGACCCTGGCACTGCCACCTCTACTTCACTCTGATTGTAAATTACACTGGAGTGAGGGACCCTGTCATGCCCGGGCACTAGCACCTTTGCCTCAGCTTCTGACTGTTCATTACCCTGGAGTTAGGGAGCCCGGACATGCCCCGGGCACCATCACAACTTACATGTGCTTGGAGTGGAGACGGACCAAGCGCTACTGATATTTTTTTTGGACTACAGGTGTCGGTACTGGCCTTTATTGTCTCTTGTCTAGTGTATCGGAATGTTCAGCTGTTGGACTACTGACTCATGACTAAGTCACTAATTGGTACTGGTGACTTTACTGACAAAATCTTATCCTCTTGGCCACAGGATGCAATGATGCACATGATGCCAGAGCAAGACGTAAACAATGTCATAGTAAACAGTGAACAGAGAGCCCCATCAGCCAGTGAACAGCAAGAAAACAACAATAGCATGGAGTTCGTAGTGAACACTGAGAAGTTCCAGCCGCGTCGGAAGCATCATGTAATAGTAACTCCAGCTCTGATAGACGGAAACCTTTAAAACTCCTGTAGATGATGAATTCTTAATGAAATAATTAACAACTTCCTCACTGCCCTACTGAAGTCTCCCAGCTCCACCTGACACATTTCACATAGTGTGTAACCTATTCTGCGTGATGGAATATGACAGGAAAATATAGCTAGCTTTTGTTCCTACTACGTAACCATCGTGATGAAAGTTAGACACATGTGCAACATCTGGGTATCTTTATTGTAGACGTTTCGCCATCCAGTGGCTTTATCAATTCAAATTTAAAGACATAATTGGAATACAGAAGAACTGTATACAAAAGAAGAGGCAATCAGTCTTGGAGTTGGTGTCTACTTACCTACCTGAAGGGCATTCCGGGGATCAACGCCCTCGCGGCCTGGTCTATGACCAGGCCTCCCGGTGGATCAGGGCCTGATCAACGAGGCTGTTACTGCTGGCTGCACGTAGTCCAACGTACAAACCACAGCCCGGCTGATCTGGCACTGACTTTAGGTATCTGTCCAGCTCCCTCTTGAAGACAACCAGAGGTCTACTGGTAATGCCCCTTATGGCTGTTGAAGAGCACCGTAGTCGTGAAGATTCTGGAGCACAGGCAAGAAGGCTGGCGCTTTTATACTGGCGTCAAGTGGAAAGGGACGGGTAGCAGACGAGGGCATAGTCACTGGTAGGCGGGATTCCCCAGTGGAAGTAGGTCATGCCCGAGGGACGGGTTAGTGGTGGTAGTAGTAGTAGTAGTAGTAGCAGTGAAGAAGGTTCTTGACCCATAAACCGAATCATAAGAACATAAGAAAGAAGAAACACTCCAGAAGGCCTACTGGCCCATGCGAGGCAGGTCCAAGTCTCCCACCGGCTTAAGCCAATGACCCAACCTAGTCAGATCACGTCACATCCACTTAAGGAAAGAGCACGGCATCAGACCTATTAGCACAAGCTAGTCAGGTCCAACTCGCACCCACTCATGTATTTATCTAACCTATTTTCAAAATTACACAACGTTTTAGCATCTATGACGGTACTTGGGCGTTTGTTCCACTCATCCACAACTCTATTACCAAACCAGTAATTTCCTATATGAGTCAAGTTCATTACGGGCGTCAGGTTCTTAGTCTCTCCATCCACCACTTACAGAGACAGATATCAAGAAAGCAAAGAGAAAAGTGAGACAGTGATAAAAGGAATAAGTGAGACAGTGAGGAGAGTAAATATTAAGAATGAAAAGATACACAAAGTCAAAACGAAGAATGAAGAAAGAGAACAGAAGTGAAGGTAATAAAGTGAAATCAGTGAGGATAGGAATAAAAGAGAGGAGAATCAAAAGAACAGATAAAGACATGAGAGGAATAAAATCCCAACCATTACCATATACCAACCTCAAAGAAACCTATTAAAAAACTGACAACGTCTAACGAAATAAAAAAAAATGCAAGTGAGCTAAATTCATCTTAAGAGAGAAAAAAGGGCATATAAAGAAGGCGATAGAATTAGATGCAAATAGAACAAAAAGTTGGTGAAAAAAAAAAGAGCTGTCAAGAAATTCACTGAAAGAATTTAGCTAACAAAATTGAAGCAAACTTCATTCACTTTTAAGTAACGTTGATGCCACTTAAGCCATCGAAGTAATTAACCTGTACTAGATCAATGGTGCGTAATCCGAGTGGTTTTAATTGTACCACTGGAGGGGCGGGGAGGGTGGAGGGGAAGGGGTAGGGGTTGAGATACCAAAAAAAAGTAACACGGGAAAAAAATACGTAGGTCTTTGATGCTACGTAAAAAAAAAAAAGCTTTCTAAAGGCAAGCTTTGATGTCGATGTCAAAGGAGCTCTGGAAAAATCCAGATGAAGAGACAATGACATCTGTGTTTACATGTGTGGTGGAGTGGGAGTGAGAGTTGTGGGAGTGGGAGTTGTGGGAGTGAGAGTTGTGGGAGTGGGAGTTGTGGGAGTGAGAGTTGTGGGAGTGGGAGTTGTGGGAGTGGGAGTTGTGGGAGTGGGAGTTGTGGGAACAGGAGGGGGTAGTAGGGGAGAAATTTACGGGAAAGTGTTGTGAGGAAGGGAGGGAAAAAGAGAAGGGAAGGGAAATGAAGGAGAACCAGTTGTGGGAAAGGGGAGGATCGGGTCTAAAAAAATGTTTTGGAGAAGCGCTAAACCCATATGTATGATACAAAGCTTGCGGAATGGGGAAATATACAGACTTGATCCAGAGAGAAAGGGGGGGAGGGGAGCTCCAATTCCTTGGATCAAGAACCCTGCACCATCACCCGTTATTTTTAAATTTGCCTCCTCCATTACTGTCCGCTGTGTTCGTCTCTCTCACTACCCTCAAGCTGAATTCATTTATTATTCTTGCATCTTCACCTCCACCGTTGATGATACCTAAGAAGTATCTTATATGACGTGACTATGTCTCCTCTCATCCTTCGCTGCTCGCGTGTAAGGAAATTTACCTCTCTCAGAGTGTCCACCGTCTTCTTTTCTAGCACTCATTCTGGCTCATGCTGTGGGTTTCGTGACTCCAGGAGAATCACTGCCAGTAAATTTAGATTTTGCCACCGGAGCCTCAAGTATGGTTTCAACTTATTTAATTCTCCTTCTATATGTTCTGACCTCACAAGCGATTTTTATATCAATGTAATGTTTGTGTGTGGTGCACTGATATAAAAATCGCTTGAGATCAGATCATACAGGAGAATAAAATAGCTTGAAACCATGCTTAAGGCTCACTGGTGTGCCCGGGCTGGGGAGAAACATTGCTTGTAAACCAGGCTGCCCAGCTTTTGAGGCATTTGTGGCCGAGTGGTGAAGAGCGTCACTTGGCGGCAACCTTGTCAATCTTCCTGTAGTGGGTTCGAATCCTGCTGATTGCGATCTCTCTCTCTCTCTCTCTTATATATATATATATATATATATATATATATATATATATATATATATATATATATATATATATATATATATATATATATATATATATATATATATATATATATATATATCCACATTACACTGAAGGGCGTGATAAGTCTGGCAGTGGGGTGGCATCTGCTGATTAGAAGCCTCAGAACAACACGTTCTCCATGTATGGCATCAGGACGAGACACATTTCCACCACCTCTGCTTCACTGATTCTCATTTCCCAGAGCACTGGCTCACTGATCCACATTACCACAAACACTGGCTGTCTGATGTGTAATAATGCGGTTGACTGTAATCCTATTAGTGATTAATTTGAGAAGACCAGGGTGTGAGGGATTAATTATGAGAGGAAGCTTGGTGTTAGGCTTCAACGCTAACACGCAGCTTGTGCTGTCATCATCACCAGGTTAAGTACGAGTAATCAGCGCCACATTAATTGGAATTAAATGGTATAAAATACCGACACAATGGAAATATAAACACTTAAGCAGTATAATGTGATCCTTTATTGACAACGTTTCGCCCCACAGTGACTTTATCAAGTCACAAACAGATCTACCTGGGTGAAAGGTACAAGAGTACCTTAATTAATGAGACGCTGATGTATTAATGAGGCCGTGATGTATTAAATGTAGGACTACATATATCGTTTACCAAACTGCGGCAGGCCAGGGTTCGACCCCACGACACATTGTCCGCCTCAAGAGACAATACAACGTACGTGTCACCTTATCCTTGTTTGTAGGATCGATGGCAGAGATAGTTATATATATATATATATATATATATATATATATATATATATATATATATATATATATATATATATATATATATTTTGAATAAACAGGAATGAACGAGGATTCGAACCGGATCCACGTCCGTTCTATACATATACACTATGTAAATATATGGAACGTATATATACATGCGCACATGCGTGTACATATACAGTATGTATATGTTGTGCGGTTGGCTGTCTTATGACAACCATCTTTCTCTTCCTCGATCACCTGTTTTCTTTCCTCTGCGTCAGCTTTGGGACGATGGAGATATATTCTTAAAAATTCCATTTCTCCTGTGTACGGGGGTAGGCCGTTCCTGAGAAATGACAATTACTAGGTGACGGTAACTCCATCTCTGCTGGAAGGAAACCTCTGAAGCTCCCTTAGATGAACCCTTACTGAAATGCTTGATGACATCCACACTGTCCAACTGGTCGCCCAAATCAGGCTGACAGATTTCAACACCGTGTATGAGCACCATCCTGCCTGATAGAATATTACAGGAAACGTAGCTAGCTTTTGCTCCCACTGTGTAATTACCATATGGAACAGGGTAGCAGCACACTGTTGATGTATTATTTTGTTTATAAAGTTCTTTATATACTCAATATATGTGAACTTATTAGATAAAATGTCTTATTCACTGACAGTTTATAAATTCTACATAAGTTGCATCCAAACTGATTCATCTTTTTTTTTTTTTAACTAGACTGACAATGAAATAATGTGAAACATTAATGTGGTAATGAGTCTCATCAGAGAACTAGTGGCAGTGAGAACGAGGATCAGCAAGAGATGCCAGGATGGGTGCCCACCCGCCGCCAGTGAGGTAGTGACGGCGGGTACTAGAAATAGCAACATCCTGATAGCCACATCTCCCCCAGCCTCATCTCCCAGACTCTAGACCTGCTACACTGATTCATATATTGGTTAAGATATCCTCAATATGTGATACATTTATTTTTAAAAAATCAACCCTAGTACATGCCCCAAACACTAAATTCCAGGAAAAAGCTATGCTGCTGCTTCAACAGGTGTAAAAAAAATATTTTGTACGTAAATGTTTACTAGTTTGTAATATATTTTGGTCTGAATCAAGGGATACACAGATGCAGCGATGAATCCATTTTTCATCTTCTCTTGTGTTTTAAACAGCCAGTAAAGGCATAAATCATTGCCAGCCTCTACTCGAAATTAATAATAAATTACTAAAATTTATGTTTGATAGGGGGTCCTAACTCAGCCTAAAATTGCCTGGCTTAAACTCATATAATATGGAAATTTATTCTGGCCTGTTTTTACTCAGTGGCCTCACATTTTAAGACTTAAGAGCCGGCTGTATTAAGACAAGCAGCTCTCTCAGTGGTGGTTGTGGTGGTGAGGCTTGGGTGGTGAGGCTTGGGTGGTGGAGGCTTGGGTGGTGGTGGTGAGGCTTGGGTGGTGGTGGTGGTGGAGGCTTGGGTGGTGGTGGTGGTGGTGGTGAGGCTTGTGGTGGTGTGGTGAGGCCTGGGTGGTGGTGAGAAATGTGTGGTGGTGCCTGAGGCACTGGGGTGGTGGTGAGTGGAGGGTGGTATGCTGGAGGGATGCGTGACGTGGGGGTGGGGGTAAAGGGTGGGGTGACAGCGAGGATGCGACGTGGGTTGTGGTTGTACAAGGACTAAGGTGATGGGATCTATGCCTTGTCGACTCTATCCTGCTTGTGCACTCTGCCTCTCTTCCTTATGTTCTAGTGTGTTTCCCAGAGGGTAATGAACAATGTTGATTCTGCCACCTTGTTGTCTCATCTCTTCTGCCTTACGCAACAACATTTTTGGTCACTTAATTTTGGCATCTTCAACACAAAACGTTAAACAACCTTGCTTGGCTATTCGTCATTCCTTTAACGTCACTGACATATATGGGGAGGAGCCAGGTTTTGAGAACCCAATACATTTCGGGTTATCTATTTATCTATGCCCTCTTTATCGACTTATTGCCACCGAGATTGTTTTCACACAATTCAAAGTACAAACAAAGAATTTTTCACTTACCTCTTTCAAAGTCTGACCCGTAACTATAGTACACCATTCCTTCCCTTCTTCCTGAGGATGCCACCCACAACCATCGACTAACACCCAGGTACATATTTAATGCTAGGTGAGCAGGGACAACGGGTTTTATGTATCCGCAAGTTTCGTATTTTAAGACAGATTCAATACATAAATTGTTACTGTGCCTATTTATAGACTCAAAAATGATTCTTCAGTGGCATGTTACCCGAGAAATGCATTATATAAACATTCTGCATATCTCTTGTGTTCCCAAGCTTCATTCATCAGAGAAAAGCTCTCTCGAGAATTCAAAGTATTATTTCATTCATATCGTATCACGTAAAATAAAGTCTCACTTAATGCTAATTTTAGTTAAGTGTAATATTATGCTGCTGGAATTTCTACCCACACTTATTGTTCACTAAGAGTCTGGATGGGAAGGCGCCTTGGTTAGCGACGCCCCACACGTCTCGACAGCTGTGGGAGAAATGTCACCTGCTCTCTGAATTCTTCTGACGTAGGCATAATGTTCCTACGGTAATGTCTCATACAGGTCCTATAAAACATTTCTTTATTAAAACTGGATGCATCACAAGTATACTAATACTCTAGTCGAAAGGAAAAGTTTTTTTTTTTTCATTCAGTGTCATAGTAACGATCAAAGGGAAATTTGTCGCTTCCGTCTTCTCTTGCTCGTTTCCTTCCACCCACCTTCCCTTTTATCCCATCCTCTTCCTACTCTTTCCCTACCTTATTACTCTTCCTCCTTGTCTGCCCAATTCTTCCTCATTCCCTCAGGCTCTGCTGGGCTGACAACACACGCCCTCTCCTGGTCATCTTATGAAGTGACCTTTAATATAGAGTATCATGACAAAAACCAAAGTCACGAGAACTTTATATATATTTTATGACAAACAGAAGACCGTTAAGCCAGCGGAAGGCCTCGGTCAGATGACCAAAAGCTCCAACGGCGGGTCATCATCTGACTAAGAACCTTACCTAACCTAATACCACCACGACCACGGGTGCCCCGTGGCTCAGCTGGCAACGCTTTCGCCTCACATGTTGAGTGTCCGTGGTTCAATCCCTGATCGGGTGGATGCATTGGGCATGTTTCCTTACAATTACTCTCCTTCTTCAACAGGCAGTTAATAGGTACCTGGGTGTTAGTCGACTGGTGTGGGTCGCATCTTGAGGGACAAGATTGAAGGACCCATATGGAAATAAGACAGACAGTCCTCGATGACTCTGACTTTCTTGGGTTATCCTGGATGGCTAATCCTCTGGGTTAAAAATCCGAACAAATCTTACCACCAAGACCACTACCACCATAACCAAAACCAGTTTATCATTAAATATTCCAGTACTTATCATAACTGTTTGATATTTGCTCAACCTAGGCCAGATAAAGCTAAAAGAATTGTCAGTAGTATGTATACTTATGTAGAATACCTAGCTAAAACCTTTACTTGTGAGTCACTGCCTCCCTGGCTATGTGACATCACAAGTAATGGTTTTAGGTATACTACACAAGTAAACATACTGACACACAAGTAACGGTTTTAACAAGGTATACTACACAAGTACACATATTATTGATAGAATGATTGAAGTAAATATATTTACCTAGACACAGTAAGCGGTGCAGAGTTCTTTATGAGTGTCAAAATGGAATAAAAATTATATTTTATTGTAACAATAACACAAGACACTTTATTAACGATGTTTATAACGGTCAGCGGCAGCAGTGAGCGGATCTCCTGTGATTAACACCCGTCTCAGGTAAATCTTCCTGGCCAGTATATCAACAACGTCGTCGTCTCATCCTCCTATTACTCCTCCTCTTCCTCAACTTCTTCTCCTCCTCCTATTTATCCCCGCTTTTACAACTACTTTTTCGCCTTTTCTGATTCCCTTCTTTTTCTCTCTTGATTCCCTCTAACCCTCCATTCCCTCTTTTTCCCATTCTCTCTCTCTCTCTGAGACATAGTGGCAGTAGTGGCAGGCCTCCAGAGAGAGGCTGGTGTTGGCAGTGTTCCAGATTCCAGCTTTGTCAGGACTGCACGTCGGCAAGTATCCATCATCACCCTCACTGCTGCCTCCTTCCTCCCTCTCTCTTCCCTCTCAACATGATGCAACACCGCCACTCCATCTCACCCTGTGCTGCCTCCTTCCTCCCTCTCTCTTCCCTCTCAACATGATGCAACACCGCCACTCCATCTCACCCTGTGCTGCCTCCTTCCTCCCTCTCTCTTCCCTCTCAACACGATGCAACACCACTCCATCTCACCCTGCTGCCTCCTTCCTTCCTCTTTCCTCTAACACATGCAACACCCCACGCTGCCGCTTCCTTCTCTCACACCCTCTCTTTCTCCCTCTTAACATGATGCAGGGAGGACCCAGAGCTCACTGACGAGAACGCTCTGCTCGTAACCGAAAAGTCCCTGATTCGATTCCCGGTGCAACTTATGAGCCAATTTCCTTACACTCCTGCTGCCTTTGTTACGTAACCGTTGTGGGTTCCGTGAGCAAAGGAAATCTATTAGTATGATACTAATGTCAGCTAGGCCTGTATATCTTGTACATGTACTTGTAAAAATAATAATTATTATTATTATTATTATTATTTATGCAAGTGAGAGAGACTCCAGTTCCTGCTGGAAGAATTGGTGTGTTGGGTAGAAATGATAGAGAAAAAACTGCGTAAATGCGCATCTCCAACATCCCCTTTACTTAGCTACCTGCCCCATGATACCTGCTCCCATCATGCTACAGAATCCCGCGCTCATTCCACCCACCAAAGTACAACGTTTCGCCTCGATTGTGTCAATAAAGCAGTCTACTGCGACTAGCGTCTTCATTATCTCTGCGTCCGGTCCCCAGGTTCCAAAGTCTTGCCCACTGCTGCCTCCCTCCTTCCTCACGATATCCTCAGTGCACTACTGACGTCTCCCAGCTCAGGCTGACCCTACTGACTTCTCCCAGCTCAGGCTGACCCTACTGACGTCTCCCAGCTCAGGCTGACCCTACTGAAGTCTCCCAGCTCAGCTTAATTTTATGATGGACTATAACAGGGAAACATAATTACCTTTTGTTCCCACAGTGTAACTATCATACAGAATACAGTAACAGCACACTGTTGATGTGTCCAACTTTGCTATATAAAATCAAACCTCTCTGAATCTCCCACCCCTTCAAGATAATACAACACCAACCCATCTCACTTAATCTCTCAACCATATCCAACGTAACCCCCGTCACTCATCTCCCGCAATCACTCACTCATCACCAAAGTAAACCCTTTGTGAATCCTTCAGCATCATTCATCTCCAGCAGCATGACACAGCATCATTCATTTCTAACAGCATGACACATCATCTTTCATCTTCAATAACATTACTTATCTTCTGCAGCCTGACACAGAATCCCTCACTCATCTTCAGCAAAATCATTCATCTTACACAAGACACAGCATCATTCATGCTCACAGGTACACCTCACATGACTGTGACTGTGGTTAAAGACATAACTGTGGTGCTAAATGGGGGCACAGTTGTGGTGATATGTGTGTAATTGTTTGTGACTGTAGTAATGACAGATTCTGGCTGCTGAAGATGACGAGAGAGAGAGAGAGAGAGAGAGAGAGAGAGAGAGAGAGAGAGAGAGAGAGAGAGAGAGAGAGAGAACGTTTAGCTAAAGCAGATACTGCTTACAATAAAATACTTTATGCATTAGAGAACAACAAAAAAATAACGTTTAAAAGATGTATGACATGATACAAAGTGAATAACTGAACACACAACACACACACACACACACACACACACACACACACATGCCAAAACTCAATAGGAAAATACACTAAACATGAGAGGTAACAATAAATGCTTTGACTGTTAAGGAAAGAGAATGACTTTTTGTCGTGTGTGATAAATCTATAGTGACTGAGAGCAAAATAATGTATATGCACATGCAAATCATAAGCAATATCCGTGCATGACAATAAACGCTTCAGCCGAAGGGAAACAAGGAATAAAAGGAATCATGGAATAAGAGTCCATCGGAACTGTTGGTCTGCCCTCGGCAGGAAAGGAGACAAGTGCCTGCAGGCGGATCCAGAGAAGCACTTTAAAAAACAGGGCGAGACTGCCACAGCGCCTCCTAAGGGGCATTTAGGCTGCGACTCTGAGAGTGAACGAGCAGAAAAAGACCATTTCTCCAGGTGGTAAAGATCTTTTTTTTTTACCCCCGCTGCTGAGACGCAATCTCATAAGGGCCAAAGTTTGAGCATTAACCTTAATCGACTGCCGAAAACCCAAGCACTCGAGGGAGTAGAATTTAATCTCGATATGATTAAACGCGCCTTTTGTTTGTTTTAAATTATAAGTGAGAAATTAGCGTGAAATGGTGGCATCTGCATTCTGCACTTTTTGTTTTATTCTCGTTGATCCTGGCATGGGCCAATGAAAAATAATAGTTTTTAAAACGATTTATTTACTCGTTTTCCACGTTTTTAAAACGATTTATTTACTCGTTTTCCACGTTTTACATCGTCGCTTAGTTGCCTATTGTTATACAGTTTTATTATGCACCCCAATACCCATCCTGTGTGCTTAGTGCCAATATGAAAAACTTCCGCACTCTGCCATGCTACACCACAATAAGGTAGTGTTGATTTAGCCCCTTGTTGAGTGCTATGCGTGGTTACTACTGTTGTAGCTTCCTGTGCTGGGCTATGATGTGGCTTTCTGTGGTGGGATGTAGTGTTGTAGGTTCCTGGTCTGGGCTATGTTGTGGCTTCCTGTGCTGGGCTATGTTGTGGCTTCCTGAGCTGGGCTATGTTGTGGCTTCCTGTGCTGGGCTGTGTTGTGGCTTCCTGTGCTGGGCCGTGTTGTGGCTTCCTGTGCCGGGCTATGTTGTGGCTTCCTGTGCTGGGCTGTGTTGTGGCTTCCTGTGCCGGGCTGTGTTGTGGCTTCCTGTGCTGGGCTGTGTTGTGGCTTCCTGTGCTGGGCCGTGTTGTGGCTTCCTGTGCTGGGCTTGTTGTGGCTTCCTGTGCTGGGCCTGTTGTGGCTTCCTGTGCTGGGCCTGTTGTGGCTTCCTTGCTGGGCTTGTTGTGGCTTCCTGTGCTGGGCCGTGTTGTGGCTTCCTGTGCTGGGCCGTGTTGTGGCTTCCTGTGCTGGGCTTGTTGTGGCTTCCTGTGCTGGGCTTGTTGTGGCTTCCTGTGCTGGGCTTGTTGTGGCTTCCTGTGCTGGGCTGTGTTGGCTTCCTGTGCTGGGCTTGTGTTGGCTTCCTGTGCTGGGCTGTGTTGTGGCTTCCTGTGCTGGGCTGTGTTGTGGCTTCCTGTGCTGGGCTGTGTTGTGGCTTCCTGTGCTGGGCTGTGTTGTGGCTTCCTGTGCTGGGCTGTGTTGTGGCTTCCTGTGCTGGGCTATGTTGTGGTTTCCTGTGCTGAGCTATGTTGTGGCTTCCTGTGCTGGGCTGTGTTGTGGCTTCCTGTGCTGGGCTGTGTTGTGGCTTCCTGTGCTGGGCTGTGTTGTGGCTTCCTGTGCTGGGCTGTGTTGTGGCTTCCTGTGCTTGGCTGTGTTGTGGCTTCCTGAGCTGGGCTGTGTTGTGGCTTCCTGTGCTGGGCTGTGTTGTGGCTTCCTGTGCTGGGCTGTGTTGTGGCTTCCTGTGCTGGGCTGTGTTGTGGCTTCCTGTGCTGGGCTGTGTTGTGGTTCCTGTGCTGGGCTGAGTTGTGGCTTCCTGTGCTGGGCTGTGTTGTGGCTTCCTGTGGTGGACTGCTGTGCTGTGCCCGAACTCAGTAAGCTAGGAATTCTGATGTCAGACAAACAAACAAAAAAAGAGGTCATATTTTCCAGGGCTCGTGAGTGTATGCCTGGCGTGCTCAAGGTCACACGAGGGAAATGTTTCTTGGCACACGGCATTCACTGATACCAATTTATTTTACCCAATCAATATTATGTACTGTACACAAATAACCCTGCTCTCTTTTTGTTAGTGTGACTTTGTAAATTGTCCAAGTCGGACTGAAACGTCGTCGTAAGCTCCTCTCTTCTATGTGCGGTTATTTGTGTATTGTTCCAGTCACGGTATTGTGCCTTTTTATATTATGTACTGAGTGTATACTGTGTATGTGTGTGTATGTGTATATATATATATATATATATATATATATATATATATATATATATATATATATATATATATATATATATATATATATATATATATATATATATATAAAACAACCACGGAGGGAACTGAATGATAGTTCTAGGCAGTTCTTGTTGCAATCAACACATCAGGAGCTTGCAATGTTGCAGAAAACAGCAGGAGGTGCAAGCGGATGCGATCACAGGGGACGCCTTTGCTGGAGTGATCGTATCTGCTTGGACCTCTTTTCTGCAACATTGCAAACTCCTGATGTGTTGATTGCAACATGAAAGGCCTAGATCTATCACTCAACTCCCCCACCTCATGGTTGTTTTGCATCTTGTATCGCTTGTTCGCGATATTTGCATAAATAAATAAATAAATAATATATATATATATATATATATATATATATATATATTTGCATAAATAAATAAATAAATATATATATATATATATATATATATATATATATATATATATATATATATATATATTATATATATATATAAGAGAGAGAGAGAGAGAGAATTGTGTATAATTTATACAACTTTTCCAACAATGATCCACAATTTGGGCACCTGCTCTCACAAATGTCTGCCTGCCCTGAACTCTAGCCAACGACCCAGCTATCTGTTTCCTTTACGCTTCTATGAAAAGGTAACTTTGACCGTCCAGTTTAGTGGAACGCAACTGTGAGAGGAGGGAAAGTACGACCCCGTCATCTCCAACATAACGTAAAGAAGACAGAACCCTTCAACCCTCATTCTTCTGCACATGTTGTACTAGGGGGAAATAAGACCATTCGACCCCCATCCATATGTTGGACAGACTAGCTGGAGGGTGTTCCGGGGGTCAACGCCCCCGCGGCTCAGTTCTTGACCAGGCCTCCCGGTGGATCAGGGCCTGATCAACCAGGCTGTTACTGCTGCCGCACGTAGTCCAACATACGAACCACAGCCCGGCTAACTGGGTACTGACTTTAGGTATCTGTCCAGCTCCCTCTTGAGGCAGCAGTCTTGGGCCCCGGACACTTACTGTGTTTCCTCTTAGTGTATCACTTTTCATTTGGGGTATGTCTTCCCAGTCTTTTGCTTTCGTAGGGAGTAATTTTTGTCTACAGATTTGGAACCAGTCCCTCCAGGATTTTCCAGGTGTAGATCATGATGTATCTGCAGACCTTCTATTCGGCAAAACAACAACAAAAAGACATGTTTACTAGGTGAAGATCCTTGGTGTAATATTTCCTCTCTGACTGCTGCCTTAAACATTATACATTATTTAAGCAACAGCTTCCTGGAAGTTTATCACCAGCTCCTTAAGCTTCCCAGCTCCGTGACATGAAGCTCTCAGGTGCAATCAGCTTTTCCTTCGGCATACACAGGATGCGTCTTGGGTTCTTTTCAGAAGTGTTTGCTTCCGACTTCTGGCAACCATTCAGCTGTGGTGTTACCATGCGACTCTCGTCAGTGCTACAACAGCTGTTGTTCTATAAGGCTATTCCTGCTAGCGTGCTCCATGAGTGAATAATGTTTCGCCAAATTCTCCCCTTCAGTTAATGATTACTAATGGATGTTATACCTAGGAAGCATGCAAGTATAGTAGCTCTTAGAAAACATGCTGATTTGAGTATCAAACAGATCGCCAAAAAATCTGAGCCTAGCAAAGTCAACCGTTGGTCGGATTCTGAAGAGAGTTGGTGACACTGGTGATTGTGGAGCGCTGCATCGAGGAAGATGTGGAAGAAAACGCAAGACAATACCTCACGATGCCAATGTTATCACAAGAAATAGTGTGAAGCATCCCAAGAAAACCAGCAATGATCTACAGAGAGATCTGGCTTCAGCTAAACGTTGATTCTTCAACTGTTCAACGAAGGCTCATTGAAGTTAGCAGAACTGCTAGAAAGCCGGTAAAGAAACAATTATTGACTACTGCTATGAAGAAAAAATGGCTGCAGTGGACACACTGTCATAAGGAATGGACGACAGATATGTGGAGAAAAGTTATATTTTCAGATGAGGCGCATTTTGAAGTACATAGGTACAGATCAGTGGTAATGAGATGGAGCAAAGGCGAACCTCTTCGGAATGGACACATTCAACAAGCGCCAAAACACCCACCTAAGATGTTCTGGGGTAATTTTACTGCTAAAGGCCCTAGGTGGCTTGTTATTGTTGAGGGAATCATGAACAGACAATTTATTTGCTTCCTGTTGTGGATCGAGACTTTCCTGACGGAGAAGCCATTTTTCAGCAGGATCTTGTTCATTGCCACTCTTCCTGAAAAATGCTGAAAATCTTCGAGAGCGTGGTTAATCGTTCTAAATTGGCCTGGAATCTCTCCTGACATCAACCTGCGTTTGGCTACTGTCAATCTATGGGTAAAACCAAACGCAGGATCGCGAAACAGGACTGTTCAAATGTGAAGGAGCTAATTGCTGCTGTTATTAGGACCTAGTACCACAATGAAGAACTTACCAAAATGTGTTCAACATTGGTCGATTCTATGCCAAAGCGTGTAGCAATGCTTATAAAAACAAAGAATAGTCATATCACTTATTAAATCAATTATCTGTCATATCTCTGTCGTGTATTTTTTCACATAAACATTAATTTTCCAAATAAATGCCATATTTCATCACTGTCCCAAGTAATATGCACACTGTTGTATGTTCCTCATTATATCCTTCATTATTATGTTCCTCATTTATCCTCTATTACGTTTTTTTAATATATCCTCTATTCTTTTGTTGTTCAATGAATTCTCAATATTGTTTTTGTTCAATGTTCCTCAATATACCCATATATTCTTTTGTTTCTCACTGAATCCTCCATTCTTATGTTTCTTAATATATCCTCCATTCTTATATTTCTCACTATATCCCCGCATCATCTTGGGACATGTGTTCATATTTCATGACATGAATCCAAAGCACTCAGATTTGTTGCTGGAGGACATGTTGGGGTAACAGTCAAGAAGTCTGCAGTGCTGCTATACAATTACCAACGATTACTTTACACTCTGTAAAGTCGTAGAAAACAGTGCCAACAAAGAGTTAAGTGTAGTAAATTTATTTTGTGTTACGTGTGACAAAGAGAAATAAGGGTGACGCTAGTTGATATTGGAATTACCAATCTAAGGTCTATGTCTCTCCGTTGAATCGCCAAGTTCTATATCTCTCCATTGAACCACCAACACAAGTTCTATATCTCTCCGTTGAACCACCAACACAAATTATATCTCTCCATTGAACCACCACAATCTCTCTCTCTCTCTCTCTCCCCCGTAGTACACCACCAGGACACACGTTCTCTATATATTATATCGCCATCAACTCAAAGAAACGCTCTCGTAGATAGAAAAATCTCAGAAAAATACGCCTCACAAAAATACATTCTCTAAATACCGAGAAATCGGGAAAAAGATGGAAAACCTGGAGGCCTGGGTAGTGAGCAGTGCATTCCTCTGAGCGCGGATTGCCCAAGTCGGAACAACCAACATTTTGCAATCAGCGTTCCTTGGTTTGGCAGGAACACGACGAGCAAGAGCAAGAGATATGAAGATGTGAGTGTGGGGGGGGGGGGGGGTGTGTGTGTGTGTGTGTGTGTGTGTGTGTGTGTGTGTGTGTGTGTGTGTGTGTGTCGAGAGAGGGCTCACCTATTTGTGGTTGCAGGGGTTGAGTCTTAGCTCCTGGCCCCCGGCCCTTCGCTAGTTGCTACTAGGTCCCTCTCCCTGCTACAAGAGCATTATCGTAACTCTTCTTAAAGCTATGTATGGATCCTGCCTCCACTACTTCACTACTTGTGTGTTGTGGTCCTCATATCTTATTTCTGTCTGGGGGAACAGTGTTAATGCCCTGAGACTGAAGAAATCTTCCTCATATTCCTTAAACTCTTTTGTGCATACTTCAAACTGTGCCCTCGTGTACTCGTTTCCTGCCTCTCAGTTTCTGATCCTTCAAGTTCTGAGTATATTTTTCGTCATATATTCTCTGGCTCTTCTGTTCTCTAACTTTATCAGTTCTTTTAGTCTATCATAGTTTATTCCTCAATGCTATAGGACCACTCTCGTTCAGAACCTCTACACTTCCTTTCAGTTTCTTGACATAATTTAGATGTGGAATACACACTGTCTTCAAATGTCGAATACATAATCTTAAATGACTCTCTGCTGAGATTCCTAAAAGCTAATTTTTTATTAACGAAGTTCTGTATTCAGTTTGTGTCAGGCGAATGTCCACACTTCTGTCCTTCTTGAGTGAGAGTTCCACCCTCTGTCCCATGAGTCTGTACTCATTTTCAGGTCTTCTTTCTCCTTCCAAAATTTTCATCACCTTGCATTTGTTTGTGTATGTGAGTACGCGCGTGCAACTGACTCGGCAATTAACAATAAATGAAATGATAATATTTTTAAAATTAAAATAAAAATCCACGCGAGTACACACCTCAGAGAAACAAAACCGAATGGTTTCGGCAGCGCATGTGAAGTTAAGGATCTCAAACCAGCGTTTAGGAATCTCAACAAAGAATCCTTTACAAAGTATACGTCAAATCCATCTCAGAATACATAACACCAGCTTGGAGCCTCTACATGATCAAGCAAGTTCAGAAATTTGAAAACTTTCAGAGGTTTGCAACTAGACTTGTCTCAGAGCTGAGGTAGGTACATTATAAAGATAGCCAAAAAGAACTGAGCTGTACGACCGTGGAAGAGAATAAGCCCAAGGGAGACATCACTACGACATACAAGATGTTTAGATCAAATAATGTAGGCAGACAGTTAGAATGCGAGGACCAGATGGAAGTGAACATAGAAGATAAAAACACAGTTGAGTTATATGTTAGTTCAATATAATGCGGAATGTCATAGATTACAGAGGCCCCAAAGTTTTGATCTCAGAGCAATAAGGAAGCGGAATCATCTGGCTGTGTAAGTGGTGGTAAACTCGATGCACAGCTTTAAGAGAGAGCATGACAATGTCAAAAAGGCCGGAAAACAGTGATGCCCGACGTAGCAGTACAAAAGGAAAGGTAAGAAAATTAGACTCAATCCCCGTAAATACAAAATCGTAGAGAACAAATCAGTGACTACACACAAATATACAAAACCACAGTTTCATTTGCTTAAGCTTTCATAAATAATGAAAGACAAACCCGCTAACCCTACCTTTTAGCCGACATCAAATATGGAAGAGCTTATGAGAGGTTACTCTACCTATGCTCTGCTCTACGATAAAAGGTCCAGGGAGCCGTATATAACCAGCACAAACACTGTATACAAGAGTAGTGTTTATCACCAGCACAAACACTGTATACAAGGGTAGTGTTTATCACCACCACAAACACTGTATACAAGGGCAGTGTTTATCACCACTACAAACACTGTATACAAGGGCAGTGTTTATCACCAGCACAAACACTGTATACAAGGGTAGTGTTTATCACCAGCACAAACACTGTATACAAGGGTAGTGTTTATCACCACCACAAACACTGTATACAAGGGCAGTGTTAATCACCAGCACACAGTGGTGGTACATGACTGTGTGGTGGTAATGACCTGGTGGTGGACATGACCTGTGGTGGACAGACCTGTGTGGCGTACATGACCTGGTGTGGTGGTACATGACCTGGTGGTGGTACATGACCTGGTGTGGTGGTATATGACCGGTGGTGGTACATGACCTGGTGTGGTGGTACATGACCTGGTGTGGTGGTACATGACCTGGTGTGGTGGTACATGACCTGGTGTGGCGGTACATGACCTGGTGTGGTGGTACATGACCTGGTGTGGTGGTACATGACCTGGTGTGGTGGTACATGACCTGGTGTGGTGGTACATGACCTTGGCACATGACTGTGTGGCGTACATGACCTGGTGTGGTGGCATGACCTGGTGGTGGTCTGACCTGGGCGTATGACCTGGTGGTGGCATGACCTTGTGGCGGTACATGACCGGGTGGTGGTACATGACTGGGTGGGGTACATGACCTGGTGGTGCATGACCTGGGGCGGTACATGACCTGGTGGCGGCATGACCTGATGTGGTTATACATGACTACGTGGGGTAGTGAACAGCCCCTATGAATTCGATGACAATCTTAAATTTGATAAAAATAATATTTTGATGTGAAAACTAAGACGTCAAAACAGATGACTGGAGATTTACGGCCACCTCTGAAGGAGACTGAAGACATTTGGCGAAGAAGAGGGTAAGAGACGGGTGGGAGAGGAAGAGGGAATAGGAAGATAAGGGGAAAGAGAGCTGAGCATGAGAGGGGAGAAGCAGTGGTCTGTAAGGTGATTCTCTCCCCAGCTTCTGAGACAAAGTGTTCCATAAGTGATATTGAAGAGAGACGAATGGCAGACCAAGGCAGGAAGAGGAGTCCCAGAGGAGGGCAAGAGGAAAACTTGATGCCTAGATTATACATACGCATAAATATGAAATGTGTGTAAGTCGGCAGGGGAACAAAAAGAGACAGAGGTGAAGGACAGGCGACAGAAGAAAAGCAAAACAAAAAGGACAGGCAGACATCAGCCAAATATTAAGAGAAAGATAATAATGATGATTATAATGATGACGACGATGATTATATGTTTTCATGGTTATTAATCATAAACAAAGTTAGAAAAAATAAAAGTTCAGAAGTATGTCTTATTTACACTGAGATCTTTTTTTCCTAGGTTCTAACTCCTAATATATATTTACTGCTAGGTAAACATGGGCAGTAGGTGTATGGAGGTTCCTCGCCCGTCTCGCCCCTTCCGGGAATCGAACCTAGATACTTTTGGTTGTGGAGAGAGCAACAGACCCTCCCTCCATACAGGTGACGCAGCAGGCGTCAGCGGCCCCGCGCACGACACCCATCACAGCCAAACGACCATCCTGGATGACCCGGTGACGGAGGTGGGGGGTTTAGGGACTAACATAACGACGTGACCTGGGTGACGACGACCCAACCGGTGACGGGGGTAACCTAACGACGTGACCTGGCTCATGACGACCCCCTCCGCGGCAGCTGTCACCTGACTCCCCACTCACTCCTGTGGGTGCAATTTGTGCGTGAGTGGCAGCAATCAGCGGGATAGCTGCGATATACCGAAGGGTTGGGTATACTTGAGAGGAAGATATACCGGAGGGGAAGATATACTGGGAGGTACACTGACGGTAATATACTGACGAGCAGTCGCTATATTCCGTCACCAGGGAGTTTTACTCCCTGGTAATGGATGACACATTGCAACTGCTTGGATGAACCACTGAACTTGCCTAGATGAGACATGACATTGCAGCTGCCTGGATGAGACACTCCAGTTGCCTGGATGAGACATTGCAGCTGCCTGGATGAGACATTGCAGCTGCCTGGATGAGACATTGCAGCTGCCTGGATGAGACATTGCAGCTGCCTGGATGAGACACTGCAGCTGCCTGGATGAGACATTGCAGCTGCCTGGATGAGACATTGCAGCTGCCTGGATGAGACATTGCAGCTGCCTGGATGAGACATTGCAGCTGCCTGGATGAGACACTGCAGTTGCCTGCATGAGATATTGCAGCTGCCTGGACTAGACATTGCAGCTGCCTGGATGAGACTGCAGTTGCCTGCATGAGATATTGCAGCTGCCTGGATGAGACATTGCATCTGCCTGAATGAGACATTGCAGCTGCCTGGATGAAGATTGGAGTCGTAGGCAAAACGACAATGGATGACGTGGACTCGACGAGGCTGACAGCCACCCACGGTACCCACTGTCATACAACACACGTCTTACTGCCACAGTGACAGCACTCTGGAATCGAGCAAGCAAAAGATGCAGCAGAAGTTAAGAGTTAAAGCTGCCACTTTCGTGGTAGCGCCGCCCCTGGCAAGACCGGGCCCAGGGCCGCTGTAATCAGCAACCATCGTCCCTCACCTTTATAGTTGCTCTTAAAGCTCAAGATTCGTGCTCCGACACGCGCTGTGTTCCCCAGAAGACTAGAGGATGGGGTATCAAGGTCTCAACAGCCCTGATTCTGCATTATGGCACCCAAAGTGAGAATAACCGCCTCACCGAGAACCCTCACAATTCGGCAAGCCCTTCGTGGAATTTTCTCAGAGAAAATGGAGATGTGAAAGATATTTTGGTCGTTCTTTTCCACTGTCAGATGAGGCTGGAAGACTGGGAGGAGGAGGGAGAATTAACCTGTGCTCGTGCTTACTGATACTGAAAAAAATATTTACCATAGTCCCTACGTCACATATCCATCTTAAGATTCCGCCTATCACTCATGGCTCCCTATCCTCCCATCTCATCATGTCAATATTCACCTTATCCCCTGATCATGTGACCACTGGTCCTTTTCTCCTTTAGTTTCTCCTTGAATTTCATCCACTTCAGTTCATGAACTAACCTAGATACGAACCTTTGGATCTTTTGAAGTTTATGTACATTTATGTACTTCAAGCAGTCGCTGCATGCTCAAAAAAAAAAAAAAAAAAAAATATATATATATATATATATGTGTGTGTGTGTGTGTGTGTGTGTGTGTAACATTAGGTGCCTTGGTGAGGTACTAAGGTCTCCTGACTTAGGTCATGAGACGAAGACAAAGGTGCCAACTAACACAGAAGAGTTAATTATTAAAAAGGAACTAGTTTGAAGCTCTGAGTACGCATTTGCAGGCTCTGGATGCGGATTTGTATGCTCTGAGTGCAGATTTCTCTCTCTACTTGAACGGATTTCCCTCCTCTGAAACAAGACTTCCTTCCTCCGAGAATGGATTTCCTTCCTCCGAGAATGGATTTCCATCATCTAAGAGTGGATATCCCTCTTCTGAGAATGAATTTACATCGTTTGAGCGCGGATTTCCCTCCTCTGAAAGCGGTTTTTGCCTCTCCTTCGCTTCAAAGTACCACACAAGAAATTAAAGGTTCCCAAGAAGTGACTCGAGGCTCTTGAAATACACCCCTTCAAGGATAGGAAGGAGGAGGAGGAAGAGTGTGCCTCCTTGCCAGGAAAGGATTCTAGATCCAGGGAATTCTTATGTAAATATATCCTCCTACAAATATACTCTCTATCTCAAATCGTCAACACTGTAATATTATAATTTATCAAGGCTGTCTGTAGAGCAAACACAGATCATATTTTCAGTCTTTAGATTTTAGATATAGAGCTTATCACTGACCAGGCCGCGGGGGCGTTGATCCCCGGAATACCCTCCAGGTAGACCCTAAATTTAACTTTGAAAGTGTAGTCACTACAGTGTTTATTGAGTTTTTTCTAAAAATAATAAAATACAGTAAAGCAGTTTTTAAACTTGAAAATATTAAAAATATAATTTTTTTAAATAAAAAAATAAATTTAAGACGCTAGAAGACATTAAAAATACTAAATATAAAAAACACTAAACATATTAATTAAATTGATCGAATATTCTAAAAATGCAACTAAAAAAATATTATAACACAATACAAACATTCAAACCGTAAAATAAAAAACAAACGTAGTAAGGCATCGCCTTGGGAAAACCAGGACAGCACACTCCAGTGCCATTAATATAGTTAATAAAAAACCTATCAACAAAATAAGTCAAATAAATATTAACCAATAAAAACTAACTAACTCTCTCTCTCTCTGGGGTGAGTGGGGAGCCTTCTGCTTTACTAGCCATGAGCCAACTCTCTAGATAACAGTACATAATTCCTAATCAAGATAGTAGATAGTCTCCAGGAGACAGACCTGCGTGTTAACTCCAGGCTTCTACTATCTGCCTTACACATGTGCTTGAAAGTTCTCTCTCTCTCTCTCTCTCTCTCTCTCCCTCATTCCTTCTACCGGTGATGCAACAAGCATGAAACACACGGGTTATTACGCATGACGTATATATAGTGTAATCACCACACGGCTGACTAGTGCTCGAGAACATTAAAGTCAGGCTTCTCATTTAAACCTATATTACATACTAATATTAAATGTTTCCTACTCTGCAGTTACGTTAAGTCAGCCCCGTTATTAGTGATTCTGTTTTCACAACTGCCTTCCTTGTTTAGTCTGTTAGAATAAATTTTGTGCGATGGCTAAAATGAAATTCCGATGAAGCTGTTAACGGAATTATGGTTGAGAATTCAACGCAACTCTGTCACAGCGTTAAATGGAATTGTCGGGACATTTAACAGAACTGTTGTTATGAGAGTTTGACTGACAGGTAGAAAGGTAGGAGTAGGGAAGGTAACCTTGTGATTCTTGTAAGGTAGGTCTATTGAGCTATGTTGACAGGACCTTACATAATAATTCACACAGAGACATAAGTGTGTGTATATATATATATATAAAATATATATATATATATATATATATATATATATATATATATATATATATATATATATTATAATATACACCTGTTACATTGTGAGGTCGTCATTACCTGTTACAATGTCAGCCCGTCATCACTTTACCTGCTACACTGTGTGGTCATCACTTTACCTGCTACACTGTGGTCATCACTTTACCTGCTACACTGTGTGGTCATCACTTTACCTGCTACACTGTGTGGTCATCACTTTACCTGCTACACTGTGGGCATCACTTTACCTGCTACACTGTGTGGTCATCACTTTACCTGCTACACTGTGTGGTCATCACTTTACCTGCTACACTGTGGTCATCACTTTACCTGCTACACTGTGTGGTCATCACTTTACCTGCTACACTGTGTGGTCATCACTTTACCTGCTACACTGTGTGGTCATCACTTTACCTGCTACACTGTGTGGTCATCACTTTACCTGCTACACTGTGTGGTCATCACTTTACCTGCTACACTGTGTGGTCATCACTTTACCTGCTACACTGTGTGGTCATCACCTCCTACACTGTGGTCATCACTTTACCTGCTACACTGTGTGGTCGTCACTTACCTGCTACACTGTGTGGTCATCACTTACCTGACACTGTGTGGTCATCACTTTACCTGCTACACTGTGGGCATCACATTACCTGCTACACTGTGTGGTTCACTTTACCTGCTACACTGTGTGGTCATCACTTTACCTGCTACACTGTGGTCATCCTTTACCTGACACTGTGTGGTCATCACTTTACCTGCTACACTGTGTGGTCATCACTTTACCTGCTACACTGTGTGGTCATCACTTTACCTGCTACACTGTGTGGTCATCACTTTACCTGCTACACTGTGTGGTCATCACTTACCTGCTACACTGTGTGGTCATCACTTTACCTGCTACACTGTGGTCATCACTTTACCTGCTACACTGTGTGGTCGTCACTTACCTGCTACACTGTGTGGTCATCACTTTACCTGCTACACTGTGGTCATCACTTTACCTGCTACACTGTGTGGTCATCACTTTACCTGCTACACTGTGTGGTCATCACTTTACCGCTACACTGTGTGGTCATCACTTTACCTGCTACACTGTGTGGTCATCACTTTACCTGCACACTGTGTGGTCATCACTTTACCTGCTACACTGTGTGGTCATCACTTTACCTGCTACACTGTGGTCATCACTTTACCTGCTACACTGTGGTCATCATCCTACCTGCTACACTGTGTGGTCATCACTTTACCTCTACACTGTGGTCATCACTTTACCTGCTACACTGTGTGGTCATCACTTTACCTGCTACATTGTGTGGTCATACTTTTCCTGCTACACTGTGGTCATCACTTTACCTGCTACACTGTGTGGTCATCACTTTACCTGCTACACTGTGGTCATCACTTTACCTGCTACACTGTGTGGTCATCACTTTACCTGCTACACTGTGGTCATCACTTTACCTGCTACACTGTGTGGTCATCACTTTACCTGCTACACTGTGTGGTCATCACTTTACCTGCTACACTGTGGTCATCACTTTACCTGCTACACTGTGTGGTCATCACTTTACCTGCTACACTGTGTGGTCATCACTTTACCTGCTACACTGTGGTCGTCATCCTACCTGCTACACTGTGTGGTCGTCTTACCTGAAACATAAAACAGATACAATATAAGAAGAAAGCACTTGAATAAACATGACATCAAACATTAGTCAAATGAACGACACACACACAAATGTAGTTTGTGTACATTGGAGGGACGTTCAATATGCGACCGCAGGCCGAATGCGGCACACACAACTGCGGATTGCGGCCAGACTGAGAATTTTTGGCAATTTTTTTTTTTTTACCTAATTAGTTAGCAGGCATGAACTACTAGTTCTGTAGGTTGTAGCTACCTGCTAGCTACTACCGTACCGTTGCTGACTACCACCAGGTGTCCTGCTACCTGGCTTAAATCAATTACTTATTGTAATTGAAGTTGAATGTTATCAGTAAAACATTCAAGCGGCTCACACACACACACACACACACACACTCACACACCTTAGTGTTGCACATGTGTCTTGCACATCAACTTGCCGGTGTTGTATACCAAAGTAAAGTCAGCGAAGAAATAGTGTGCTAAAATATTCGAAATGTTCAAAACCTACAAGATAAAATGAGCCGCCACAAGACTTTTAAGTTGACTTCCTGTAACAACAGGATATGATATTTTATGTGCACACGCACGTTATGTTCACACGTAGGTTCGAGTCTCCGTCGGCCAGAGATCAGTGTTTGTGAATATTTCGCCTGCTCTTGCGAATTCCAAGCATTGTAAAAATCTCTAGTTGTGTCGATGCATGCAGGGGATGGAGGGAAAAGCTGAAGCCTTCCTGCCTGAAAGCTGGCTGCCTTGGAATAACGTCTAGCGAAAGCTGGATGCCAAGGTATTGGACCAGTGTGGTACGGTCGGTAAAGCACTGCGTACCTTGTCATGAGGTTCGTAGGTTCGAGTCTCCGTCGGCCAGAGATCAGTGTTTGTGAATATTTCGCCTGCTCTTGCGAATTCCTAGCACGCATGCGCAGTGTTGAGAAAACACACAGATTTCTTTTCATGTAGCCCAGTACTAAAAAACGTGCACGTCAGTGTTGCAGAATATAGATGGACGGAGAAATTGATAGACAGACAGACGGGCTGACTGGTAAGACAGGCGGCAGGGAAGGACTCGTATACAGGCTGACGTATGGACAGACACAGACACGAGAGATCATTCCACCAGACGGATTTGTTACACAAACTAACAGAGAGCGATACGCAAAAATGTACTCCACAAGTGACGACCATCTAAAATACCCACCGAATGCACTGAACTCAGTATAAACACCAACTGATGGTCGGTATTCAGTATTCCCAGGAAAAAAACAACACAGCACCCTCACCATTCACCAGAGTAACGGCACTCCTCTCAACCACTCACACTACCAAAAAGGCCACCAAATCCACGCGGACATCGCCCACACGCCTCCACTATTTCCAGGAATTAACACTAGCAGGAGAAAAAACTATTTCTGTACTGCGAGATGGAAGCTCCAACCACCCACGGTTCTCAGTACTTACTGTACAAAAACACTCGAAAAAATGTATATTTCAAATCATCATGCGTAGAAATGACCTATCGCACACGCCCAGAGATCTATTTCAACATGTCTTGCCTACAGATACATCTCATCACGCAGGATGAAGAATATGAGGGAAGATGAAGTATGCTGTGATTGATTCTTGCATCAACCAATGACAGAAAAGTTTGGTTTACATGAATATTATTATTTAAGCATAAAACGCTAATTCCGTACGCATCATACACGCTGCTGAAACTAATAAAAACAAATGATAAAACAAATTCAAAACAACAAAAACAAATGACTTATTAATTTAGATAATTATTTATTACGTTTGCCTGTTGCCTTACAAAAAAAACAGGAAATTATTCGCGAAGCTGTGTCATTAAAGATTGTGTGAAATTTTGGTCTTAATAGTGAGTGGCAAAGTATTTACACTTGTTAGCTTTCTGAGGAAAAATGCTCTCTGGGGTAAGCTCACAGAATTTAGATCTTGCTGCCGAAGTAAATACTAGAATGTTCACCCTATAACCATCTCGCAGAGCGAAGTGCCTAGTTTATTGTTCACCACATATACATCCAGTGGACGCTAATGGCAAGTTTATTGTGGACGCTAATGGCAAGTTTATTGTGGACGCTAATGGCAAGTTTATTGTGGACGCTACTGGCTAGTTTTGTTAGTAGTAGTATTTGTATCTTACCAACCGTTATCGAGTCACAGCCTTCCTGATCACTGACTGTTACTAGTTTCTGCTGACCTAGCAATGTCATAGGTCACCCTTTGAATGCCGTGAGCGTCCTCGATCACTAGCGTCAGTTCAAGACGTTAGCAGAGAGTAGACAGGTCAGGTGGGGAAGGCTCTGAGTGCTTTCCTATTTTTTCCACAAATATATGTTACCAACCAAGCTACGTTTGTCATTATTACCAAATTCATCATCAAGAACCCACAACAGTTTATTGTGCACCTCATATACATCCTGTGGACGGTAGTGGCTAGTTTATTGTGCACCCCATATACATCCTGTGGACGCTAGTGGCTAGTTTATTATGCACCCCATATACATTCTGTGGACGCTAATGGTTAGTTTACTGTGCAACCCATATACATCCTGTGAATGAGCGCCACTCAAGCACTGGTGCCATAGCTTCACCAACCCTGAACTAGAAAGGCTAATAACCGCCTTTATTAATACTTAAGAGGAAAATATTATCCTCCTTTAAGCATATGAGAGAAAAACATGAGTCTTTTTATCTTCTAAGAAAGGAAGTATTATCCTTGTTAACTCCTGACAAGTAATCTTTGTTAGCTCCTGAGAAAAGTATTCTTAACTTCTTAGAAGTATTCTTAGCTCCTGAGAAGAAGTATTCTTTGTTAGCTCCTGAGAGAGGGAAGTATTTCCGTTTTAGAACCTGAGAAGTATTCTTAACGTCTGAGAAGAAGTATTCTTAGCTCCTGAGAAGAAGTATTCTTAGCTCCTGAGAAGAAGTATTCTTAGCTCCTGAGAAGAAGTATTCTTAGCTCCTGAGAAGAAGTATTCTTAGCTCCTGAGAAAAGTATTCTTAGCTCCTAGAAAAGTATTCTTAGCTCCTGAGAAGAAGTATTCTTAGCTCCTGAGAAGAAGTATTCTTAGCTCCTGAGAAGAAGTATTCTTAGCTCCTGAGAAGAAGTATTCTTAGCTCCTGAGAAGAAGTATTCTTAGCTCCTGAGAAGAAGTATTCTTAGCTCCTGAGAAGAAGTATTCTTAGCTCCTGAGAAGAAGTATTCTTAGCTCCTGAGAAGAAGTATTCTTAGCTCCTGAGAAGAAGTATTCTTAGCTCCTGAGAAGAAGTATTCTTAGCTCCTGAGAAGAAGTATTCTTAGCTCCTGAGAAGAAGTATTCTTAGCTCCTGAGAAGAAGTATTCTTAGCTCCTGAGAAGAAGTATTCTTAGCTCCTGAGAAGAAGTATTCTTAGCTCCTGAGAAGAAGTATTCTTAGCTCCTGAGAAGAAGTATTCTTAGCTCCTGAGAAAAGTATTCTTAGCTCCTGAGAAAAGTATTCTTAGCTCCTGAGAAAAGTATTCTTAGCTCCTGAGAAAAGTATTCTTAGCTCCTGAGAAAAAGTATTCTTAGCTCCTGAGAAAAGTATTCTTAGCTCCTGAGAAGAAGTATTCTTAGCTCCTGAGAAGAAGTATTCTTAGCTCCTGAGAAAAAGTATTCTTAGCTCCTGAGAAAAAGTATTCTTAGCTCCTGAGAAAAAGTATTCTTAGCTCCTGAGAAAAAGTATTCTTAGCTCCTGAGAAAAAGTATTCTTAGCTCCTGAGAAAAAATATTCTTAGCTCCTGAGAAAAAGTATTCTTAGCTCCTGAGAAAAAGTATTCTTAGCTCCTGAGAAAAAGTATTCTTAGCTCCTGAGAAAAAGTATTCTTAGCTCCTGAGAAAAAGTATTCTTAGCTCCTGAGAAAAAGTATTCTTAGCTCCTGAGAAAAAGTATTCTTAGCTCCTGAGAAAAGTATTCTTAGCTCCTGAGAAAAAGTATTCTTAGCTCCTGAGAAAAAGTATTCTTAGCTCCTGAGAAAAAGTATTCTTAGCTCCTGAGAAAAAGTATTCTTAGCTCCTGAGAAAAGTATTCTTAGCTCCTGAGAAAAAGTATTCTTAGCTCCTGAGAAAAAGTATTCTTAGCTCCTGAGAAAAAGTATTCTTAGCTCCTGAGAAAAAGTATTCTTAGCTCCTGAGAAAAAGTATTCTTAGCTCCTGAGAAAAGTATTCTTAGCTCCTGAGAAAAGTATTCTTAGCTCCTGAGAAAAAGTATTCTTAGCTCCTGAGAAAAAGTATTCTTAGCTCCTGAGAAAAAGTATTCTTAGCTCCTGAGAAAAGTATTCTTAGCTCCTGAGAAAAAGTATTCTTAGCTCCTGAGAAAAGTATTCTTAGCTCCTGAGAAAAAGTATTCTTAGCTCCTGAGAAAAAGTATTCTTAGCTCCTGAGAAAAAGTATTCTTAGCTCCTGAGAAAAAGTATTCTTAGCTCCTGAGAAAAAGTATTCTTAGCTCCTGAGAAAAGTATTCTTAGCTCCTGAGAAAAAAGTATTCTTAGCTCCTGAGAAAAAGTATTCTTAGCTCCTGAGAAAAAGTATTCTTAGCTCCTGAGAAAAGTATTCTTAGCTCCTGAGAAAAAGTATTCTTAGCTCCTGAGAAAAGTATTCTTAGCTCCTGAGAAAAAGTATTCTTAGCTCCTGAGAAAAAGTATTCTTAGCTCCTGAGAAAAGTATTCTTAGCTCCTGAGAAAAAGTATTCTTAGCTCCTGAGAAAAGTATTCTTAGCTCCTGAGAAAAGTATTCTTAGCTCCTGAGAAAAGTATTCTTAGCTCCTGAGAAAACGTATTCTTAGCTCCTGAGAAAACGTATTCTTAGCTCCTGAGAAAACGTATTCTTAGCTCCTGAGAAACGTATTCTTAGCTCCTGAGAAAACGTATTCTTAGCTCCTGAGAAAACGTATTCTTAGCTCCTGAGAAAACGTATTCTTAGCTCCTGAGAAAACGTATTCTTAGCTCCTGAGAAAACGTATTCTTAGCTCCTGAGAAAACGTATTCTTAGCTCCTGAGAAAACGTATTCTTAGCTCCTGAGAAAACGTATTCTTAGCTCCTGAGAAAACGTATTCTTAGCTCCTGAGAAAACGTATTCTTAGCTCCTGAGAAAACGTATTCTTAGCTCCTGAGAAAACGTATTCTTAGCTCCTGAGAAAACGTATTCTTAGCTCCTGAGAAAAGTATTCTTAGCTCCTGAGAAAAGTATTCTTAGCTCCTGAGAAAAAGTATTCTTAGCTCCTGAGAAAAAGTATTCTTAGCTCCTGAGAAAAAGTATTCTTAGCTCCTGAGAAAAAGTATTCTTAGCTCCTGAGAAAAAGTATTCTTAGCTCCTGAGAAAAAGTATTCTTAGCTCCTGAGAAAAAGTATTCTTAGCTCCTGAGAAAAGTATTCTTAGCTCCTGAGAAAAAGTATTCTTAGCTCCTGAGAAAAGTATTCTTAGCTCCTGAGAAAAAGTATTCTTAGCTCCTGAGAAAAAGTAGTCTTAGCTCCTGAGAAAAAGTAGTCTTAGCTCCTGAGAAAAAGTAGTCTTAGCTCCTGAGAAAAAGTAGTCTTAGCTCCTGAGAAAAAGTATTCTTAGCTCCTGAGAAAAAGTATTCTTAGCTCCTGAGAAAAAGTATTCTTAGCTCCTGAGAAAAAGTATTCTTAGCTCCTGAGAAAAAGTATTCTTAGCTCCTGAGAAAAAGTATTCTTAGCTCCTGAGAAAAAGTATTCTTAGCTCCTGAGAAAAAGTATTCTTAGCTCCTGAGAAAAGTATTCTTAGCTCCTGAGAAAAGTATTCTTAGCTCCTGAGAAAAGTATTCTTAGCTCCTGAGAAAAGTATTCTTAGCTCCTGAGAAAAAGTATTCTTAGCTCCTGAGAAAAAGTATTCTTAGCTCCTGAGAAAAAGTATTCTTAGCTCCTGAGAAAAAGTATTCTTAGCTCCTGAGAAAAAGTAGTCTTAGCTCCTGAGAAAAAGTATTCTTAGCTCCTGAGAAAAAGTATTCTTAGCTCCTGAGAAAAAGTATTCTTAGCTCCTGAGAAAAAGTATTCTTAGCTCCTGAGAAAAAGTATTCTTAGCTCCTGAGAAAAAGTATTCTTTGTTAGCTTCTAAGAGAGGGGGAAATATTATATGTTAGCTCCTGAGAAGTATTCTTTGTTAGCTCCTGAGAGAGGATGTATTCTCTTAAGTATTATCTAAGACACATTATCGCCACCTACTTAGATACCCATCAGTTGCACAACCCAGGGCAGCATGGGCTCAGAGCAGGTTGCTCCTGCCTCTCACAACTACTGGACCACTATGACATGGTCTTGGTGCTCTGGAGGACAAACAAAAGCAGATGAAGTATACACAGACTTTGCGAAAGCCTTTGACAAGTGCGACCATGGTGTAATAGCACACAAAATGTGTGATAAAGGAATAACAGGAAAAATGGGCAGATGGATCTATAACTTTCTAACAAATAGAACACAAAAAATAATATTAAACAGATTAAAGTCAGAAGCGGCTACAGTGAAAAGCTCTGTTCCACAAGGTACAGTACTAGCTCCCATCATGTTCCTCATCCTCATATCTGACACAGACAGGGATGTAAGTCACAGCACCTTGTCCTCCTGTGCTGATGATACCCGAATTTGCATGACAGTGTCATCCATCGAAGCCACTTCAAATCTCCAAGCGGACATCAACCAAATTTTTCAATGGGCTGCAGAAAACAATATGATGTTCAATGAAGACAAATTTCAATTACTTCGCTATGGGAAATTCTAGGAAATAAAAACTGTATCGGAGGATAAAACAAAGTCCAATGACACAATAGAGCGAAAAACTGATGTGAAGGACCTAGGAAAGATAATGTCAGAGAATCTCACTTTCAAAGATCACAATAATGTATCTACCACATCTGCTAGGAAAATGATAGGATGGATAATAAGAACCTTCGAAACTAGAGATGCCAAGCCCATGATGATTCTCTTCAAATAGCTTGTTCTCTCTATGCTAGAACAATATTGTACACTAACGCCCCCTTTCAAGGCAGGCGAAATTGCACACCTTGAGAGTATTCAGAGAACTTTCACGGTACGTATAAGTACGATAAAGCACCTAAATTATTGGGAACGGTTGAAGTCCCTTGATTTATACTCCCTGGAACGAACGCGAGAAAGATACATGATAATATACACTTGGGAAAATCCTAGAGGGACTAGTCCCAAATCTGCACACAAAAATCACTCCCTACGAAAACAAAAGACAAGAGATGCAACATCCCTCAATGAAAAGCAGGGGCGCCACGTGTACGTTAAGAGACAACACAATAAGTGTCAGAGGTCCAAGACTGTTCAGCTGCCTCTCAGCATACATAAGGGGGATTACCAATACATCCTTGGCTGTATTCAAGAAGGCACTGGACAGGCGCCTAAAGTCAGCAACTGACCAGCTGGGCTGTGGTTCATACGTCAGTTTACGTGCGGCCAGCAGTAAGAGAGTGGTTGATCAGGCCTTGATCCACCGCGAGGCCTGGTCACAGCCGGGCCGTGGGGGCATTGACCCCCGAAACCTCCCTCCAGGTATAGCTCCTGAAAGAGAGAAGCATTTTCCTTCCTTAGCTCTCTGGAGGGAGGTATTCTCCGTCCTTTAGGCGCCGACAAGTGAAAAATTTCTCCTTTGTCAAGTCGCTGAGAGAAAGAAGATATTGTGGTGTGTTAGCGGAGGCAGAAGTCATCACTCACACTCTGCTAACTTGTGTCAAGAAGGGGCACGAAAAATGACCCGTACTTTGCTTAACTTTCTTGGTGAAGAGGCCAAAGTTCCCCTGACTTTACTAACTTGCGCTGGAGAGGCCAACTTAGGCAACTTGTGGCTGGGAAAAAACGGAAGTAGAGTAAAATCAAGTTTTTCCTTCCTATCCATAGTTTTATTTGCTCTGAATTTACCTTGCTTTACTATGTCCACTCTACTTTATGACAGTCTATTCTCCTCTCTCTCTCTCTCTTTCTTATGGTCCTCTGATCGTGCCTATCCCCTTTTCCACACTATTATCACCCTCTGCGCACTTTATTCCTTCATCTCAACCTGGATGTTGAAGTACCCACTGTGGCTAAAAGAACACACTCCCTCACATAAACACTTTTTATACTTATGAAAGTAAACTAGTGTTGAATCGTGTAGTCTTAGCTTTTCAGAAGATAAAAAGTGTACTAACAGAGGTGTGTGTGTGTGTGTGTGTGTTTGTGTAAACATCAAAATGTAGTGGATAGTGTCAACACACTGAGAAAAACCGAGGTAGATTGACAAAGAGCTATAAAAAAAGGAGATTGTATATTATATTTTGATCTCCCCCTCACCAAATCTCCCCTCCCTCAACCCCTTCTCCAACCTCGCCCCTTCCCTCCTGCCTCCCCTCCCTCGGCAAAGTTCACCTCACTTCTCGCACCATCGTGGGAGCATAAAATGATCAGCCTCTTGGAAAATCTGTAAATTACTGTGATTATTACATCCTCAGCCTCGTTTGCGTGCGTGTGCACGCGCGCGCGCGTGCGTGTCTAGTCAGCATACTCGTCAATCTGTTCTTGCACATGAACTACAGCTCTTGGCCCCCACCATCCTCTCTTTGACTGGTGCACCTACCATACCTGTTCTTAAAACTATGTACGGAGTCTGCCTCCCTCATTCATCTCCCTAAGTTCACTCACCTTCATAACTTCAACCACAATGAGGAAATACCTCTATGATGAACCTGGGCGACTCGCTCCCGTCCCACACCTGGGCGACTCGCTCCCGTCCCACACCTGGGCGACTCGCTCCCGTCCCACACCTGGGCGACTCGCTCCCGTCTCACACCTGGGCGACTCGCTCCCGTCTCACACCTGGGCGACTCGCTCCCGTCTCACACCTGGGCGACTCGCTCCCGTCTCACACCTGGGCGACTCGCTCCCGTCTCACACCTGGGCGACTCGCTCCCGTCTCACACCTGGGCGACTCGCTCCCGTCTCACCGGGCGACAGGTTGCTTTTCAAGTGGAAAATGGAAAAAGAGAAGCAAATGTGGCATAATTCGAGCCTTTACTGACAAAGTTTTGCCTACGCCGAGGCCTGGTCTCAGACCGGGCCACGGGGGCGTTGACCCCGAAACCCTCTCCAAGTATACCAGTGGACTACGTCAAGTCATAAACAGATCTGTTTTGAAGAATAAAAAAAATCACAATACAGTGACTTGACAAAACTCTCTGCGTGGAGGAAACATTACCAAAAAAAAAAAAATGCTTTATACTCTATGTGTGTATCTTTTAGCATCGTGTCAGTATTTTATAGCACTTCCCTCCTCCTGTGAAGTGTTTTCCCTGGGTGGCGGGCGGTCCGTCCGCTCGCTGTATATAACGAACGAATTAACGCTTGCACTCTTGCTACAAGCATCACCTTTACGTGGTAACACATTTTATTTATAGTCTTATTTTAAGTGAATTATACTTTATAAATATTTTTGTATTATTATTATTAATATAGTAACTTCAAGAGAGAAATAATATTAAGTGTGCGAAGAGGTTAAATACACTTCAATACAATACACTTAGAATGTTACAGAACACAGGATATAATAGTCGTTTTGTCCAACTGGTCACATAACAGACGTTCTATCCAACTGATCAGATATAGGACTTTGTAAGCGGTCAGAGACCGTCCTGTGTGTCGAGGTTGGTACGTGAGACCACAGGGACCTGAGAGAGTGGTCAGGCGGAACACAAGCGTTGACACTGTAATTACCACATGGGGAGAGAGACCCAATTTTCAGGCTCTCTTACTATCCCTTCCCCTTACATAACTTCCCTATCCACCTCTCCCCTCACGAACCCTCTCTCTCGCCATCTTTTCCTTCCCTCATTCACCCCTTTCATGATATGCACGTTCACCGACGTTTACATGCAAAAGGGAAAAGTGATTAAACTTTTGGTGTCAAGAAAGCTTAACATGCAAGCTTTTTTGGCTGACTGTTACAGGACTATGATGTTAGGTGTCTGTGTGTGTGCCTATGTCTGTCTCTCTATTATAAAAACACACGAAGGACAATGGGGAAACACGATTAAAACGTACAAAATCTTAGAGGAATTGATAGGACTGATATGGACATATTGTTTGAATTAAGAGGACCAGAATCAAGGGGATACAGATGGAAGCTGAAGATGCAAATGAGCCATAAGGATGTAAAGAAGTATTTCTTTAGTCTCAGCGTGGTTGGATGAGGCAGTGGTGGAGGCAAACTTAACACACAGCTTCAAGAGTACATATTATAGGGCCCAAGCGGCCAGAATTCAGTGATGCATGGCAATGTAGTCTGAGAGTCGGGGCCAGGAGCTAAGTATTCCCCCCTCCCGCAAATACAAATCAGTGAGTGTACACACACACACACAAACACACACACTGCTGTAAGAGCTTGGGTGGGCTGATAGGACCCAGGCAATTATCAAACAAGCGCCCCAGCTAATGAGTATCAAGTCCTTCAATATGTCCTCTCAGTCGCTTCTCCCACAATATGTCGTCTGCAATTTGTATTTAACCTCAGTGTGTCCCCATTCATTAACGTGTTCTTGAATATGTCTGTCTCTTTAGTTTAGTGCAGCGTTATTTGTGCACGAGTTGCTGGAACCTCGTACCCTGCAGCAGCTGCGTGTTGCTTGTTTTATGATGCAACAGACTGCCACCACCCTCTATATCTGCTATGTTAGCTACGAACAGATGAAAATTAAAAACGAAAAGGAGTGCTCAGTTTAAAGGGTAAGTTAAATAACGCAGAGAGGCCTGAAACTAGTAGTAAAAATCATCTACAACCTTCCTCAAACAGTACACGATCCAGACAAGAATATGGCAAAAAAAAAAAAAAATTTAAAGCAAGACACTTTTTTGCCCAGCAAATCAAGAACCAGAGAGGAAGAGAGGTGACGACGTACCAATGAGATTAAACCTGGTATTCATCCTGAGTAAAACCAATATGAAAAGGAGAACAGAGTCTTCGCAGAGGATCAAATGACTACATCGTTTTAATTTTCGACTACCTCACAAAGACAGAAACTCAACCCAGTGAGAAGGATGATGACTATAAGAAACTAGCATTCAGGAAAGGTGACTTCAATGGTGTTAGAAATGTCCTAAAAAAAGTGCAAGAAATAAGGAGTACCTGACACAAAGGTGCTGGGAAGCGGCAAGTAAGTTGGTATCCATGCAAAGAGAGAAGTAAAAGAAACACAAAGGTAACCCGTCATTCAACTAGCACTGTAAAATACAAAGGCAAAAAATCAGAAATGAAAGAAATTATACAGATAAAACTGCCAGCAGAAATCAAAGCTAGTAGATGAACAAAAAACAAGCACACACTGATCGGGAAGAAAGACGAGACAATTTAAAAAAGCAACAAAATCAAAAACTGAACCAAACAGATTCCATAACCTTATTATGGAAATATCGATGTAAGATTAAGTAATAAACCTTCTGAACACCTGGGAAACAGCTGATGCAATTCCAATATTCAAGGAGAGAGAGAGAGAGAGAGAGAGAGAGAGAGAGAGAGAGAGAGAGAGAGAGAGAGAGAGAGAGAAACGGGATTATCTTCAAGCAACAGCTTGGTTTCAGATACAGCAAGTCCTGATCCATCGCGAGGCCTGGTCATGGACCGGGTCGGGAGGGGGGAAGAACGTTGAGCCCCGGATCAACCCCCCCAAGGTAGGTAGGTAGACAGACCCCTGTCTCACGACCCTAAGAGAAACCCATGACAGAGTCGCAAAGATCTGTCGGTAAAGAGGTTGACTTCATATTCTTTGACTGACACATTCTTGACAAGGTACCACATGGAAGATCAATAAAGAAGCTGGAAGATACGGCAAAATAACAGGTCACGTAAATAAATGTATAAGTAACAAAAGAATGTGAAGAATGAAATAAATGAATCGGTAACGTATCCGGCAGAATCCTACAAAGTTGTCTTCGAAGATGGATACTATACTTGGCATACCTTTATAACGTACTGGAAGCCTATAATCATACACGTCTATGTTCACAGATGACGAAAAACTAACACGATAAAAAAAGAAAGAGAGAGATAACTGGCAAAAAATAAAGGACTATCTGGAACAGCTACAGGATCGGTCGGAAAAAAAAATATATGCTGCTGCTGGAATTGATTCTAAGCCAATTAAATGTAATAAAAATACCAGAAGGAGCAGGAAGATCCGACAAATTGTCTCTGAGAAGAGCAACTTGAAGAAACAAATAACGATAGAGATTAAGGAGTTAACATCATATGTCATCTATCAGCAGAAGGCTGATAAATGTGCCAAGCTGGCACATTTATCACGAAAATCTATAGCCACAAATGACATAAAATACCGAAACGATGGAAAATGACAAATGCAGTATAGTGACATCGCTTCGCCCACAGAGTGGGCTTTATCAAGTCACAAACATATCATGTAATAAAGCCCTCTGTGTGGGTGAAACGCTGTCAATTAATCGCATTATAGTGCATCTGTGTCCCTTTTTCCAGCCTATATCATGGTAGCGTCTATCAAGCCTTCAAGCTTCCTAACTTGATGTATCTGTGTACTCCAGGATACTCTCATCTCACTAATACAGCTTAAGCTTAACCACACTCTGCCCCAATCCAAGGGTCGTAGAACTTTTATGATCTGAACGTTCTACAGGTCTCATACCTCCCTGATAATCTCCCAATCTCGGACGATAGCGATAGTACAGAACAACTCGTTATAGGACGATAGCGAGTTGTTCTGTACTACCCTAATCTAAACTATCTAGAGAGAAGTAAAGGCAGCTGGACAGGTAAACCTGAGCAGACAGCTTCGATATGGATCACGGAAGAGAGACGAGATGCAGATCCTCTCTTTGCCTCGAATTATGTCAGGTTCTGTAGTTCATTACATTTCTCACCTACTGCTTGTTATATAGTTCGTTACATTCCCACGTACTGCTGGCTCTCATTACATTCCTCACGTACTGCTGGCTCTCATTACATTCCCCACGTACTGCTGGCTCTCATTACATTCCTCACGTACTGCTGGCTCTCATTACATTCCCCACGTACTGCTGGCTCTCATTACATTCCTCACGTACTGCTGGCTCTCATTACATTCCCCACGTACTGCTGGCTCTCATTACATTCCTCACGTACTGCTGGCTCTCATTACATTCCCATGTACTGCTGGCTCTCATTACATTCCTCACGTACTGCTGGCTCTCATTACATTCCTCACGTACTGCTGGCTCTCATTACATTCCCCACGTACTGCTGGCTCATTACATTCCCCACGTACTGCTGGCTCTCATTACATTCCCACGTACTGCTGGCTCTCATTACATTCCCACGTACTGCTGGCTCTCATTACATTCCCCACGTACTGCTGGCTCTCATTACATTCCCCACGTACTGCTGGCTCTCATTACATTCCCCACGTACTGCTGGCTCTCATTACATTCCTCACGTACTGCTGGCTCTCATTACATTCCCCACGTACTGCTGGCTCTCATTACATTCCTCACGTACTGCTGGCTCTCATTACATTCCTCACGTACTGCTGGATCACCTGTCTCCTGCTCTACCTACAATTAGTTAGTTCAGACTCTCAGGTAAGGACCCACTAGGGGCGAGGGGGAAGTGGGGACAGAAGAAGAATAGCCGGTGAGAGGAAGAGCTTAAGTAGAAGAGAAAGAGTCAGGACTAAACCCAACAGTCTAACTACTTAGGTCTACCTACAAGTGCTGCACGTCAATCCTTAAAAACAAAAGTCAGCGTATCCACTGTCGTTGTTGTCTGAGTGAAAGCAGGGCCGCCCCTCCCGCGCACACACAATACAACGCTCGGATGCAATTTAAATTTCTCAACTTTTCGCTCTAAATAATCTGAGTCGAAACATTCACACGAGGTTTTCCCACAAAGGCTCCGCTAACGGGTTCCCGATATTGGATATTTTCCCAAACATTTTTTATTAAAATTTACGATTACTGTGCCATCCGCTGGGGTTGTTGCAAGTCGACACGATCGTAAAATGTGTACGATTCCCCTCCCCACTGAAGCGTTTTTTGAACGAAATTACAGTGCACATTTATGGTGGTATATATTTCAAATTGATTTCATTAAAGAGCATCGCCGTTAATTAAACGAAGAACCGATATTGGACGAGTAAGTAAGAGTGTTATGCTGATTTATCTGCCACTCCTGCACAACCAATCGCATTCACTCTGAAATTGTTTAACGCAGAAAAGGGAAAATGACTGACAACATCGTATCAACATGAGTCAGATATTGAACCCTAGTGAGGGTTACGGCTTGACAAAGCTCCTGGAGAGCGAAACGTTGCCACAATAAAATGTCACATAAGTTGCACTTGTGTCCGTTTACCTAACTGTTTCACGAGTGTGGGTCGTGAAACAGTCTTGTGATGGGCCTCACATTAATTTCAAAGACTGATACTTTAAACCTTTCTAAATTATCAACAAATAATTCTGATTAGAACGATATTCTAATAGCTTTACTCACCGGGTATATATTACCAGGGTATAACGGATGAAGACGATTTCTAGTAGGATACCTTTCTAGGGTTAACTATTTAGCAATAACACACAAGAGGCTGACGGTAACACTGAAGAAGCTGTTGACATCCACACGCAGTGATAATGTAGCAGGAGAAAAATACGTTATGAACAAATGACGTCCCAAGGCCAAGCTACAGCACCATCAAGAGGGAGAACTTGAAGCCACAATCATACACGGTACCGAAAAGCAGAACCAAAACAACACACTTTTTTCCAATCACAGAACGTGATGGGGTTGGAACCCACGGCAGGAGAGTCCCGAAACTCGAAGGTCAGTGTGCTTAATCGCTGGTCCATGCCGGCCTAACAAGATCCCGTTCGGTGATTTGTTTGCAATCGTGTTATCACGATTTCGTGAGTCAAGTAACAAACGTTTTTTGCATTTTGATATCCAGAAGAGTATACTACAGCTACAAAAAACTTTTATGAAACTGAAGACCAAGACCACAGCTCTGCTCCTGTAATTACAAAAGCATAATCAATCAATCACTCACACAAACGAACGTACGCGTGCAAGCACGCACACGAACCCCCCTCCCCTTCCCATTCCCTCCACCACAGAGAGGCGTACAACACGCACGTACTGTCTGCCAGAGAGTGACATTATAAAGTCGACTTTCATCCACCCACTGCACTAGTTCACGTCCGCACGTGCGTAAATAAACGCATTCACACAAGCGCACACATTTGTAACTCATTTATCCTCACTGTTTTTTAATCTTTCATTCATTCATTCTCTATCTCATCAAATTTCTCAGTTTGTAACTCTCATTCTAAAAAAATCTTTTCTCAGAGTTCGTGGACGCTGCAATGTCAACGAGACACATGGAACCCGCCACGTCCTCGAGGCATATACGTTCGTGGACGCTCAAACGTCCTTGTGCATTAAGAGCTAATTAACTGGATATATCCTTACATGATGAGCATAAAAAAAATAGCTACGGGTGCTCAAAAAAATGTGTATTACTGACAGTTAACCGAAAATTTCTTCTAGAACAGTTGCCCTTGTAAGTGAGAAAAAAAAGTTTTACTGGTGATGAGCTTCTTGGGAGGAGCTTTAAGATATGTGAAATTAAATAAACAATACAGCTCATGCAAGTTAAAAAAAAATAATTACATATTTACACATTCCATTTAGATTTGTGTTTGTTTACCTCTGCTGTTCACATTCACTAAGATTTATAACGACAGTATCTGGTTCATTTCTTGACATTTTATTAACAAGTTCAACGTTAGGCTCAATAATCCCATCACTGATACTAGGAATAACAGTTTTTCCTCATATTGAGAACCTTAGAAGTCTTACGACAGCCAAGAATAATTCTTAGGGCTTCATTAAGGATCTAATACAGGCTATGTGCATCATATTCTCAATATTCTTTGTTATACCCCTTAAAAGTTACTAAGCTCTTAGGGCTGCTGAGCCACTTGAGCTGGTAACTAACCTCCCTCAATTATGGCTAACAACGTATCACGTACGCGTACGCACACACCCACCTTCATAAAACAAGCCAAGTGTCTAGTGACAATAGCTTTTGACCGATGGTAACTAACACCCCCCCCCCCCAGATAAATGCACCCACACCCCCGTGTCACACCATCTTCCTCCTCCTTGCACTCACACACGGGAGACTGAACACTAGGTTCTGGTAATATCCACCCTCAAGCCAAACTCCCTTATTAACACGTCATTAAGACCTCGCTCATGTCTTTGGTGAAGCCGGAGCGTCTTAGCCCCTTTGAAGACGCCAGAGGACGTGCAAACACAATCACGAGACGGAGAGAGATATATCTCGCTGAGAAGATGAGATTAAGGCAGAGGTAACATGGGAAGGAATACTCTGAGTCGAGTATTATATGAGTAATACGTTAAGGCAGAGGTAACATGGGAAGGAATACTCTGAGTCGAGTATATATGAGTAATACGAGTAAGGGATGGCAGGATGAACAGACAACGCAAGTTATTTTTCATTATGTTTATGTTAAGCGTTAAACCCCGTGGGTCACTCAGCGCAAGGAGTGGTGAAGGCTCGATCCTATGTCCGTTAAACGCGAGACACGCTACTTAACTATACTAACCTAATGTTTCCGAAATAGAGAGAAAATGAAGACTGGAAAGGCACTGAAATTAATATAATACTTAAATAGATTGAGATATGAGAAGGAGATATATAAGCACAAGGAGGGGAAAAAAAGACAAGCTGAAGAAAAACGTAAGCATCAATGACAAACAGCAAGACTTGAACACTGAGAATGGTCACATCTGTGAACATCCTCGTTAAAGCGTCGCCATGACAACATCTGGGAGACAAAACACTGAAGGCTCAGGTACTCAGTTGTCGAGCATTCCACCTTTCTTGTTTAGTCGTTGTCGTTGTTTGTGTTGTTGCTGTCATTATCATAATTACTATTATTATTATTACTGACTGACACTACTGTTGCTTTTAGTAAATATAATGATAAACTAAGTAACCTTGTCCCTCAAGTATGATTTAAGTATCCATGATAATAAGGCATACAAGGCATATACACCAACAGGTGTATTTCTCAGTATGTAAACACCAAGTTTAGTCCCTCTAAAATCCCTCGCCTTCCCTCTCCCTCGTGTCGTTCACCATTTTTCAATAAACATTTTCTTCCAACGCTGAAGTTATCATACATAGAATATAGCCGCAGATTGCGGGTGTACTCAATTTTGTTAAAAAAAAATCCCTCAACCTTTGTTTTTCAATTTCCATACACGGAGATGCAACATAACCCACTAACCAACAAAAATGTAAACATCTCTCTCTCTTCCTTTCCCTCTTTTCGCTCAAATACCAGGTGCTAGCTGCCTCGGGGGACACTCTTGATAACTTACAGGTACTAGAAGATGGGAAGAGAATCAAGGGGAAAGAGAGAACACGTGAACAGGTCACCTGTGTAGGCCTATCCACCATCCCTACCCGCACCACCATGTGTTTAATAAGGTTATACATGCAGGCCGCATGAACCCACTCACCACCTTTGATGAGTTTCGAGTCTCACTACTCTCGTAGCCCGGCCATGGGCCAGGCTCGTCTGGTGCTAGCCTGGTCAATCAGGCTGTTGCTGCTGGAGGCCCGCTGCCCCACATATCCATCACAGCCTGGTTGATTTGGCACCTGGTGAAGATACCAGTACACCTGATTCACCCTGGAAGCCAGGTGAACGAGGTGTACTGTTCTGTTGAAGCACAATGAACAGAACCAAGTGTTCTGTTCAATGTGCTTAACTTCTAAAGGGAGTTGGGGTTATTAGCACACCGTAAATAACAATCACTATTATTTGGTCTGTGACCTCACTCTATATTACTGCAAAACATTAGGTGGTTATTATTAACTTTATTATTTATGGACCTGTTTGATTCTCTCTATACGAGTGAGATAAGGGATTTATTGTTTTGCATATTTCCCGCCCCAGGCTTCCTTCCATAAGGTCCATCCCTCCCTCTCTCTCCATCACATATACGCCACCAGCAGCCCTCCCACCCTTCTTCCCTCCCTCACGCCCCAGACACGCACATGTGCCCAGGTGTTTCTATAACTCCTGGTATATACGAACATATGCACGTAAAATGACAGGGTTGGATTATATGTGTGTCATTTACTTCACGAACGTTTATGCACAGCCCAGTCCAATCGAGCCTGTGTCCATTACAATCACTCCTTCCCTCGTAAATAAAACTATTATTGCCTGTCTCTCGCCAATTAGTTTCGCAGTGGGCATATAACCGCTGGTTTGAAGGCCACATAAATAATATGACTATAAATAAATGCGTGTGTGTGTGCGCTGGTGTGTTTATGAACGCGCGTGAGTGCCGGGAGGAGCCAGACTACCTGTGAGGGCTGCACAAATGGGCCTATGGCGTGACCAGAGGGAAGATGAATCGATGGTAACACGCATTGTCCGGGTGTCTTGTTTCTCACCCCTACTACCACGGCTGACGCCAGTTACGACCACAACCCACAACACACGCAAACCACGACGACACGCAAACCACAAAGACACGCTCACAGAGACACGAAAACCCACAATGACACGCAAACCACGGTGACACCCTCACAGCAACACGCAAACCATAACGACACACAAACTACAACGAAGCACTCACAACACAGGTAAACCACAACGACACTGCAATACCAACCGGAATTTTTCCAACGGTATCCCGATATTTACGGAGTCAAAGTGAATAAGGAAGATAAACACCGAGAGATGAGGCTTGATCATACTTCTCCTCCTTTAATACATAAAAACACTAAGAATACACCCCAAGCCCCCAACTCACAAATTTAACACATCATTATCAAACCATACATGAGTATGACTGCATTACAACCACAGTAAAAAGTAGTATTAATCCAAGCGCTTGTGTGAAAAATCGCAAAAGGGCTTGAAATACTACGATTACTACTACTACTTTTCAGTGTGTCTGTACTGCATATTAACATGTCACCACTTTCTCGTAATCTTACTGCACAGGTATATCTACGTAAAATGGGATGAGGTAATCTAAAGAGAGAGAGAGAGAGAGATTGGTTTGCTTGTTGTTACAAGGGTAATCGTTCCCATCTCCCCGCTTCCGGATTCCAAATCAGGCCTCAGAGTAATCAAATTTTGTGATCAAATGCAATTTACTTTAGTTCCAACTAGGACCTCCCTGTCTCCCTCCACCTCTCCTCTCACGAATTTAGTACACAAGTCTTCTCTAAGTGTTTACCTGCGCTACCTCCAGGTCTTCACCTGCGCTACCTCCAGGTCTTCACCTGCGCTACAACCTAGTGCAGGGATGTTTATATGGTCTTTACCATTTTTTTACAAGTAATAAACTCCAGGGGTCCGTCTACGTATTCTTCTTAAGAAGGACACATCTTCAGAGCACTACATCCTAAAGACACCTCTCCAGACTACAACTCAAGGACACGTCTGCAGATTACTATATCTCATGTCATCAAACTCACACATGCCACTCCAACTTCAGTCCAATACTAACATAAGCAAGTGTACGAAATTAAAAAAAAATGCAACTTGGTATTGCAGAAGAACTTTGTGGATAATCACCGGGTGAGGGGAGGGAGGGAGGGTTGGTCTGCGCGTGGGCAAATGTGGGTGTAGGTGTGTGAGAGAGGTCTGGGTGTAGGTGTGTGAGAGGGTCTGGGTGTAGGTGTGTGAGAGAGGTCTGGGTGTAGGTGTGTGAGAGAGGTCTGGGTGTAGGTGTGTGAGAGGTCTGGGTGTAGGTGTGTAGAGAGGTCTGGGTGTAGGTGTGTGAGAGAGGTCTGGGTGTAGGTGTGTGAGAGAGGTCTGGGTGTAGGTGTGTGAGAGAGGTCTGGGTGTAGGTGTGTGAGAGAGGTCTGGGTGTAGGTGTGTGAGAGAGGTCTGGGTGTGTGAGGGGTCTGGGTGTAGGTGAGAGAGGTCTGGGTGTAGGTGTGTGAGAGAGGTCTGGGTGTAGGTGTGTGAGAGAGGTCTGGGTGTAGGTGTGTGAGAGAGGTCTGGGTGTAGGTGTGTGAGAGAGGTCTGGGTGTAGGTGTGTGAGAGAGGTCTGGGTGTAGGTGTGTGAGAGAGGTCTGGGTGTAGGTGTGTGAGAGGTCTGGGTGTAGGTGTGTGAGAGAGGTCTGGGTGTAGGTGTGTGAGAGAGGTCTGGGTGTAGGTGTGTGGAGAGGTCTGGTGTAGGTGTGAGAGAGGTCTGGGTGTAGGTGTGTAGAGAGGTCTGGGTGTAGGTGTGTGAGAGAGGTCTGGGTGTAGGTGTGTGAGAGAGGTCTGGGTGTAGGTGTGTGTGAGAGGTCTGGGTGTAGGTGTGTGAGAGAGGTCTGGGTGTAGGTGTGTGAGAGAGGTCTGGGTGTAGGTGTGTGAGAGAGGTCTGGGTGTAGGTGTGTGAGAGAGGTCTGGGTGTAGGTGTGTGAGAGAGGTCTGGTGGTGTGTGAGAGGTCTGGGTGTAGGTGTGGAGAGAGGTCTGGGTGTAGGTGTGTGAGAGAGGTCTGGGTGTAGGTGTGTGAGAGAGGTCTGGGTGTAGGTGTGTGAGAGGGTCTGGGTGTAGTGTGTGTGAGAGAGGTCTGGGTGTAGGTGTGTAGAGAGGTCTGGGTGTAGGTGTGCGGGTAGGAGAGGTCTGAGGTGTAGGAGTCGGTAGTGGAGAGAGGTCTGGGTGTAGGTGTGAGAGAGAGGTCTGGGTGTAGGTGTGTGAGAGAGGTCTGGTGTAGGTGTGTGAGAGAGGTCTGGGTGTAGGTGTGTGAGAGAGGTCTGGGTGTAGGTGTGTGAGAGAGGTCTGGGTGTAGGTGTGAGAGAGGTCTGGGTGTAGGTGTGAGAGAGGTCTGGCTGTAGGTGTGTGAGAGAGGTCTGGGTGTAGGTGTGTGAGAGAGGTCTGGGTGTAGGTGTGAGAGAGGTCTGGGTGTAGGTGTGTGAGAGAGGTCTGGGTGTAGGTGTAGGTGAGTGGGTATGTAAGGGTCCTCACTGGATAGGCTTATTTAGGTACAATCACACATTTTCTGGGGATAAATTACAATTGCCTTACATAGCAACGAGTGTAAACAAAAAAATATAATAATACGAAAACATCAAAGTGACATATTTTCTTTAGGTTCCTTGTAACTCTTAACTAACAGTGAAACATGAATAATATTTTGTTCAGACTTTCAGCCTGAAGGGTTAGTCACCCAGGATAACCCGAGAAAGTCAGTGCGTATTTCCATTGGGGTCCTTCAATCTTGTCCTCCAGGATGCGAACCACACTAGTTGACAAACACCCAGGTGCCTACTTACTAGCTAGGTGACCAGGGACAGTAGCTGTATTTCAGTTCCCTTCTACCCGGAAGGGGACTGAAATACAGACGCTCGGTAGCTGGCAGCAGTATGCATGTCTGTTGCGTCCTCACCCTCTCCCTCTCTAATTAGACAAACTTTACTTAACGCTAAAACGCATTAGAGTACAAATTGCGTGTCTCGTAGGAGTGAGTACAAACAGCACTGTCATTAGCTTACGGAGGATCGAGCCCTTACGATTTTGCTGAACGATCCACATAGCTTTAGCACTTCAATTACACTGCTTGATCATTTTATCTACTGGTGCTAATGACTTGCTGCACCTGGGGAAGCTCCTAAAGGAGAAATAAAGTATCAGGTGAGTAGGGGTGGCAAGTGTAAGTAGACTTGCCTATACGGCTACCCTGCCCAGGGTGCCTTCCCAGCCCTTCCCTTCTTCACAAACAACAATGCTCAGTGACAAACAGCAACGTTAGATTCTCCTTAAAGCAGTCCAGAAGAGGGGGGCCACAAATAACGATCATGACACCGGAAAACCACGCCAGAAAGAGCGCCACAAACCAGGTTCATGATGCCAAAAAACCACGTCCAACATGTGGTAAACAACGCTTAAAGCGCTACAAGCCAATCCCAAAATGCCACAAGACACCAAAAGGTATGACCAGACAGTACAACAAGTAAAATGCCACAAACCACGCTAAAACAGCGACAAACCACACCCAATACCCCACAAACCATACTCACCAATCAAAATTCACAACCATGATGCTACAAACCACGCCCCAGAAACCACACCAAACAAAAATCTTCCCCTTCCCTACCCACAGTCGACAGGACTGCTACTACAATAGGGTGAACCACTCATTAATGTTGCAAACTAACGAGGACAATTAGCTGGAACCTATTAGCAACACGTGGTCCTAATTACCCAGACAACTACCTGGTCGCTCATTGTAATGACCTGGACCATTGGTTCCTTATTGGCCCACTTATCAACAATCTTGTTACCCCGATATTTATTAGACAGAAAATATTACAGGAATATCTCACGTTTATTTTGCTTTCAGATAATATTGCTCCCATAAAGAGGGGAAAGGGAAATAAATGAGGAAGTCAGGATAGAAAAGGGGCAATGAGGATTTGGAAATGAGAAACGGGGATAGGGAAAACGAATATGGGGATACGGAAATGGGAACCGAAGATAGGGAAAGGGAAAAATGAGATGGTAGGGAAAATGAGAAGAGTAAGGGAAAAGTGAGGGATAAAGGTAAGCGAGAGAAGGGAGAATGAGATTATATTAAGATTTTGCCGACGAAGTGGCTAGATTATTACGCATTCCATATCCATCATGCGGAGGGTAGCGCAAGAACATATGGATACACCAAAGGCCTAGGAACTAGACCTCAAAAGGGTTAACACGAGCACATCTGGATATACAGTGTATATATATATATATAATGTCTCGTCTGTTGCAAGGAAATTTACGATATTTGCTTAATAAGTTTGGCCTCTTAATTTTATTAATAGAGGAGAGAGATCGAAGAGAGGAAATTAATGGTAGAGGGAAAGGAGGTAGAGTGGGTAGGAGAAGGAAGGTAGAGGGGAGGGGAAGGCAGAGAGAGGGGAAGAAAGGTAGTGCTACAAAACCTAACCCCTCCCCCAATAGAACCCCCGAATATCCCTCATCACCCCCACCTATCCCTCCCGACCCCCTCCAACTTCAAAAGGACGATAACTTCAAAAAGGGTATTTCAAGTGAGGTTGGTGGAGGTATAACACCCCCACACCTCCTACCCTCAACTGTAGTGTCAAAGTCACGCTGCAAGAATCAAATATACATACATGAATTTTTAATGAATTGCACGTGGAAGTGGAGACGTAGAGTGTTTTGTAGTCTACAGCGAAGGGGCAACACCACCCACCACAATAACTTACAAAGAATATCTGGAAAACGCTATAGTGGTCTTAGCTAAGACTTAAGGGAAATGATAATGATGCTGGGCCTGACGTACACGGTGTACAGACTCTTGCCCGATTCATTGCTAAGGTGTCTAAATGCTATGTTTGCAAGGCGCCCATATGCTGCAGCAGCTGTTAGTTACCATTTTGTCCTAGGCACATGTCAATTAGACACTAGGCCTGTTGTATATATGTGTTTGTGTATGTGTATGTAGGAAACACTGAAATGTTTCTCCACACCGAATTGAACCCGCCTCCGTGCGTGAAGCAAGAGCTTTACCCACTAGGCCACCGGGCTTAGCTGTGTGTGTGTGGTAATGAGTACACCAGAGGAGGTAATTAGAACTGTATATATATATATATATATATATATATATATATATATATATATATATAAAGCTTCATTATATATAACATCACCGGCGTCCAAGAAAATCCCATAGTCATATGTGTATTTCTCTTCTTTTTAGAAGGATTTGGAAAAAGCTCAGGGACTTATTTATATAATAAGCTTCTATTTAAATTCGAATTTCAGAAAGACCTTTTTTATATATAAAAACTTTGCGAGGCTTCGCACTCAGACCAGAAGATCAGCTCTGCCTTAATAAAACTGGCTGCGCTGGGAAGTGATAAAGCCGCGGGGGTCAAACAGTGCCTGGGAAAATGAAGTATTCAGGTGTGGCTAACATCGATATGAGAGTCAGGTGTGACCTTGGCAGTGTTGCCACACCTGTTGTGTGTGGTTACTGACCTTGACAGTGTTGATACACCAGTTGTGTGTGGTTACTGACCTTGACAGTGTTGCCACACCAGTTGTGTGTGGTTATTGACCTTGACAGTGTTGATAAACAAGTTGTGTGTGGTTATTGACCTTGACAGTGTTGCCACACCAGTTGTGTGTGGTTATTGACCTTGACAGTGTTGATAAACCAGTTGTGTGTGGTTATTGACCTTGGCAGTGTTGCCACACCAGTTGTGTGTGGTTATTGACCTTGACAGTGTTGCCACACCAGTTGTGTGTGGTTATTGACCTTGGCAGTGTTGCCACACCAGTTGTGTGTGGTTATTGACCTTGACAGTGTTGCCACACCAGTTGTGTGTGGTTATTGACCTTGACAGTGTTGCCACACCAGTTGTGTGTGGTTATTGACCTTAGCAGTGTTGCCACACCAACTGTGTGTTGTTATTGACTTTAGCAGTGTTGCCACAAATACTGTGTGTTATTGACTGTTCAACAGCCTCCCACCAGCCATAAGGGGCATTACCAACAGACCTCTGTTTGTCTTCAAGAGGGAGCTGGATAGATACCTAAAGTCAGTGCCTGATCAGCCGGGCTGTGGTTCGTACGTTGGACTACGTGCAGCCAGCAGTAACAGCCTTGTTGATCAGGCCCTGATCCACCGGGAGGCCTGGTCATAGACCGGGCAGCGGGGACGTCGATCCCCGGAATGCCCTCCAGGTAGCAGGTAGCAGTGTTGCCACAAGAGGTGTGCGTTGTTACTGACCGTGCCAGTGTTCCCACCCCAGTTATGTGCTACTTGTCAACTTGGCGGAATTGCCACATCAATTTTGTCATCTTTTCAGCGTGGCTATACTGTTTCCTACCAACAGATACAATAAGGTCTACAAAATATACAAACTTTACATGACTAAATGAAACTATAGATGACAGGATCAAACTATAGATGACAAGATCAAACTATAGATGACAGGATCAAACTATAGATGACAAGATCAAACTATAGATGACAGGATCAAACTATAGATGACAAGATCAAACTATAGATGACAAGATCAAACTATAGATGACAAGATCAAACTATAGATGACAAGATCAAACTATAAATGACAAGATCAAACTATAGATGACAAGATCAAACTATAGATGACAGGATCAAACTATAGATGACAAGATCAAACTATAGATGACAGGATCAAACTATAGATGACAAGATCAAACTATAGATGACAGGATCAAACTATAGATGACAGGATCAAACTATAGATGACAAGATCAAACTATAGATGACAAGATCAAACTATAGATGACAAGATCAAACTATAGATGACAAGATCAAACTATAGATGACAGGATCAAACTATATATGACAGGATCAAACTATATATGACAGGATCAAACTACAGATGACAGGATCAAACTACAGATGACAGGATCAAACTACAGATGACAAGATCAAACTATAGATGACAAGTTCAAACTATAGATGACAGGATCAAACTATAGATGACAGGATCAAACTATAGATGACAGGATCAAACTATAGATGACAGGATCAAACTATAGATGACAGGATCAAACTATAGATGACAGGATCAAACTGCAAGACTCCAAGCAGACATCAACCAAATCTTTAAATGGGCTGCAGAAAACAATATGAAGTTCAACGATGAGAAATTTCAATTACTCCGATATGGAAAACGTGAGGAAATTAAAATTTCAACGAAGTATAAAACAAATTCCAACCACACAATAGAGCGAAAAACTAATGTCAAAGACCTGGGAGTGATCATGTCTCAGGATCTCACCTTCAAGGACCATAAAACTGTAGCAATCGCATCTGCTAGAAAAATGACAGGATGGATAATGAGAACCTTCAAAACAAGGGATGCCAAGCCCATGATGACAATTTTCAGGTCGCTTGTTCTATCTAGGCTGGAATATTGCTACACAATACTAACTGCACCTTTCAAGGCAGGTGAAATTGCTGAACTAGAAAATGTGCAGAGAACCTTCACAGCACACATAACTGCGATAAACCACCTCAATTACTGGGAACGCTTGAAGTTCCTAAACGTGTACTCCCTAGAACGCAGGCGGGAGAGATACATTATTATATACACTTGGAAAATCCTAGAGGGATTAGTACCAAACTTGCACACGAGAGCCACTCCCTACGTAAGCAAAAGACTCGGGCAAACGATGCAACATCCCCCCAATGAAAAGCAGGGGTGCCACTAGCACGTTGAGAGACAACACAATAAGTGTCAGGGGCCCAAGACTGTTCAACTGCCTCCCAGCGTACATAAAGGGGATTACCAATAGATCCCTGGCTGTCTTCAAGCAGGCACTGGACAGGCTTAGGTACCTAAAGTCGGTACCTGACTAGCCGGGCTGTGGTTCGTACGTCGGACTGCGTGCGGCCAGCAGTAACAACCTGGTTGATCAGGCTCTGATCCACCATGAGGCCTGGTCACAGACCGGGCCTCGGGATCGTTGACCCCGGAACTCTCTCAGGTATACGGCAGAATCAACCTACAGATGACAGGAACAAACTATAGATGACAAGAAAAACTATAGATGACAGGATTAAGCTATACAATGCTTACACTTGGCGTCATAGACTGAGCGTCCGGCATATTGAGGGTCAAGTGTGTGCCGGTGATTACGTTTACCTCTCTGCAGTCGCAACAGTTTTACTCTTCATTATAACAGTAACGTGTAAAAATAATGGTTATATAAGAATTATGAAACAATGATACATTACCTTATTTTGTGTTCACGTTATATATCTAACAAAATGAGAGGAGGAAAAAAAGAACATTAAGAGGTGACGAAGAGGAATGAATGAAGAGGAATGAGAGGTGACGAAAGGAATGAATGCAGGAAGAGTAATGAAAGGTGAAAAAGGAAAAGGGATGAGTACAGAAAAAGGAATGAAAGGTGAAGAAAAGAAATGAGAGATGAAAAAATGAAGAGGAATGAGAGGTGAAAAAGGAAGAGGAATGAGAGGTGAAAAAGGAAGAGGAATGAGAGGTGAAAAAGGAAGAGGAATGAGAGGTGAAAAAGGAAGAGGAATGAGATGTGAAAAAGAGGAATGAGAGATGAAGAAAGAAGAAAAATGAGGGATTTACATAGAAGACGAATGTGAGCGTTTACAAATAAGAGGTCGGTGAGGGTATAAGGGAAGAGGAGGAATGTGAGAGTTATGAAGATGAATGAAGGAAGACAATTAAAGGGTGGTGAAGGGAGAGAGGAAGATAATAAAGAAACATAAAAGGTGCAGCACTGGAAGATAATGACGACCTCCGCAAGAGATAGCAAGAGTGGACTGGAGTAATTAAGAAGAGAGAGAGTGAGAGAAAAGACCATCAAAGGGAGATAGAAGAGAAAGTGACACTATACAAGAGGGAGAGAGAGAGAGCAAGTAACAATATATGTAATACAAAAGGGGTAATCAGTTTAGCAGAAAGGTCAAAACTTGTCCCTGACTAGTAAAACACACACACACACACACACCAGTACAGTCTCCCATCATAAGTAATAAACGTTTAGATTCTAACGTTCCTTGTTTTTCCACACCCACCCCGCTTCCAAACGTATCATGGCCGTCTTCGTTTTTAAATACAGATTTCTGTAACCTAATCTATCCTTAATTAACCTAAATTTAAAGAAAATGTGAAAAAAAACGGGAAGCGTTAAGAAACTGACGCACTAAGAGGAGTAGAGGTTGCAAAGCTGAAGAACAGTGTAGTTAGTCAGTATTGTTGACGTAGAGAGTTGCTAACAGTACTAACTCGCCACTATCATAACCAAGTCTCCACTAACTTAATACTAACTCGCCGCTATCACTACCAAGTTTCTGCTAACTTACAGTACTAACTTCACCACTACAGGTGGAAGGCAGCGGCCCCCACAAACATGGCTACTACAAAGACACAAAGAAAAGCTTTATCACGAAAACATTTCGCTCAGCGAGAGCATTATCATGAGACTAAAAACTCTCCCTGAGCGAAACGTTGTCTTAATAATTCAAATTTGTTGTTATCGTGTCATATAGATAACCACAATATGATCACCGTTCAAAGACCATCAAGGGGCAAGAAAAACCCGTATGAAAAATTCGATGCAAACAGGAAACTTTGAGACACAAGAATTGACGAAAGGAAAAATCTCCCTGCACTTTAGGCCTAAATTGTATTAATACAAGCCACAAAACCTGTGCGAGTCATTCAACGCTGTGACCTAGTGTAGGAGTCAGCGCTGAATGGGAAAAGAGCGTTGAATGAGAGGAGCCAGCATTGAATGGGAGGAGCCAGCGTTGGTTGCGAGAAGCCAGCGTTGGGTGGGAAGGACCAGCGTTGATTGGGAGGAGCCAGCGTTAGTTGGGAGGAGCCAGCGTTGAGTGGGAGGGTCCAGCGATGGTTGGGAGGGTCCAGCGATGGTTGGGAGGGTCCAGCGATGGTTGGGAGGGTCCAGCGTTGGGTGAGAGGGGCCAGCGTTGAGTGGGAGGGGCCAGCGTTGAGTGGGAGGGGCCAGCGTTGAGTGGGAGGGGCCAGTGTTGGATGGAAGGCGAGGGGAAGGTGGAGGGTACAAGACGTGAAAAGGTGTTGCCGATAAAGACAATTTTCTATTGAATTCAGAGATTATCTGGGTGGAGGAAAAGTAAGGAAGGAGATCTCCAGGAGATGGAGCGGGAGGGAGGGAGGCAGGTGGGGAAGGACGGCAGGAGGGAGGCAGGTGGGGAAGGACGGCAGGAGGGAGGCAGGTGGGGAAGGACGGCAGGAGGGAGCAGAGCAGAGATGGAGGGAAAGCAGAGAGAATATAGTAGGAAAAATAGGAAGGATAAGAGGGAGGGGATGGCAAGGGTCACAAGGGGAGTAGGAGGATGAAGAGCGTGAGCGTAGGAAAGAGAGGAGAAGAGATAAAACAGGATGGGTGAGAAAGGAGAAAGGGGTAGTGGATGACAGGGTTGAGACGAAGAGGAGGAAGAAGATGGTAGGACACATGACGGTCAATGAAGCCGTAAAGGAAATAGAATGCAACGCTTCCTGCCACTCTGACACTGCTACTGTTGCAGTTATATCATTACTATTGTTACAGTTACACTGGCGCTAAACCCTTGTGTATCACTCAGCGCCAAAAGTCTATAGAAATATGCTTATCAATACTGATAACCTTAATTTTGAAAGGGGTGGACCGGTAAGCCAGCGGAAGGCCTCTGTCAGATGATCAAAATCTCCAGCTACGGATCATTATATGACCAAGACCCGCATCACGAAACACTTATCCTGTTTCCTGACAAACGTTACCTAACTCAGCACAAAGTGTGGTAGAGGGTCGATATCCTGAGCGAGGTGCTGGGCGTATGTGCAGCTCAGCCCGGTGAGGCGGCTGCTACCTACGAAACATCTCTCAGCACCCCGCTGTAAAAACATCTAGCTCTTGAGTTCTAACTAGATGGAAATTCAGGCAAACTGCTTTGTTTTCTTCCCTGGGAGAGGCCAGGCCCTGACATTCCAGGGATTGGATGAGAGAGCTCACGCATGTTTTGTCTCCTACCAGTCCTCTCCACCCTTAGGGCCGTGGCCCTGGACCAGACCAAGAGGACGCAGCTGCCCAGTTTAAGGCAAAGGGGAGGATGAAGCGGCCCTCCTTAAAGCTAAGGGGTGGACGCAGCTGTACCCAGGTCAAGGGGACTGGACCACTTAGAATTCTGACGCCTAATACATGTAAATAATAATTAGGAAATAATGACATAGAATATTAGGCCTATAGACCAATTTCCTAAATTCCTGCTAAGTGACTGATGGTCTGTTCCCAGTGTGGACCCCTGACTGCCCCTTCATAAACCTTGGAAATTACTAGTTAACTAAGATACCAGTCTCCGGACATGGTATAGCAGATACATGAATGACACTGTATACAATACTTTTATACTATATAGACAATACTACTAACTACACAAACAATACTAACTACACAAACAATACTACTAACTACACAATCAATTCTACTAACTACACAATACTACTAAAACATAAACTACTAATTACACAGACAATACTATTAACTACACAGACAATACTATTAACTACACAGACAATACTATTAACTACACAGACAATACTATTAACTACACAGACAATACTATTAACTACAGACAATACTATTAACTACACAGACAATACTATTAACTACACAGACAATACTATTTACTACAAAGACAATACTATTAACTACACAGACAATACTATTAACTACACAGACAATACTATTAATCTGGCCGCGGGGACGGTGACCTCCGGTCTGGGACCGGGCCTCGGGGTGTTGATCCCCAAAAACCATCCTTCTGGTACCTTCCCCCTTCTGTGCCGAGGGGAGAATGACCCCGGCCCCCTCCTCACCCCCATCTTCTCCGTCTTTGTTCGTAACATTCCAAGTGAAAGTTTTCTATCGAATCTAATTACATCCATGTTACTTGTTCCCTGGCGAAACATTTTAGTTTAGAAGAGATACAGAAAGATTAAAGAGGATGTGAAGAAAGGGAAGTAGTAGTGCAGAGAAGGGAGGAGAGTGGTAGAGAAAGAGGAGGAAGGAGGAGAGTGGTAAACAAGAGGAGGAAGGAGAATGGCAAACAAGAGGAAGGAGGAGAGTGGTAAAGAAGAGGAGGAAGGAGAGTGGTAAAGAGGAGGAGGGATGATAGTAATGAAGAGAAGTGGCCTCGCTCTCGCCAATCTCGTCCACGAGATGGCGATCCATAGAGTAGTAATACACAATAACCCACACACAGGAGAAAGAAGTTAATGTTCGATAATTGGTTATAACTCTAACCATAATTTTTAAAGGGGTGGACCAGTAAGCCAACGGAAGGCCTCGGTCAGATGACCGAAAGCTCCAACGGCGGGTCATCATCTGACTAAGACCCGCGTCAGGAGACACTTGTCCTGTTTACTGACGAACCTTAAAAAACCTTAACTTATGTTCGGGTTATTTGTGAATTATTCCAGTCACGTTATTGTGCCTTTTTGTTTATATGGTAGTGGGACGTCCTCTGCGGTGTTTAATTCTACAACTGTGTAATTACTCGTAGTAGTAGTAGCAGCAGCAGTAGTAGTAGTAGTAGTAGTAGCAGCAGCAGTAGTAGTAGTAGTAGCAGCAGTAGTAGTAGTAGTAGTAGTAGCAGCAGTAGTAGTAGCAGTAGTAGCAGTAGCAGTAGCAGCAGTAGTAGTAGTAGCAGTAGCAGCATCAGTAGTATCCAAGAGCTTACTACCACTATTTTTCTGATAGGGCTCAAGTGTCAAACGTGGCCGGTTTCTTCCTGATAAACGCTCTCAGAAACTGAAGCTACTCTTTTTCCTTGAAGCAAATCAAAGTACTACCTATTCCCCAAGCGCTGTATAACTCCTACTGATTTAGCTCTTTCCCTGCATATAATACTAAGATCATAAACCAAACACAATTCAGTTTCTACCTGACCTACCTTCTGTCGTCAACATTCCTACATGGCGTCAGGTTTCAACACTTGAGCACCTTATTAATGTACAATACAGACTGCCCCATAAGACTAGAACCATACCATGGTTTTTTACCTCTTGAGGAGCGTATTATAAGTGCCGTCAATCACAGAGTCAACTCAAACACATCCACTGAGAATTGTATTGAAGGGAGATTTATTTTGTATATATTATGTAGAATATATGTATATTTTTCTAAAGGCGAGTTTATCTGTCCTTCTTGATGATCAACCATCAAGTATTGACAAACTGTTTAACATTCTGTGTAGAAGTTTACGAAGTATGAGAGGGCTTAGGATAGCTTATTTATAAATAACTTTATTTTTAACCCTAGAAAGGTATTTTAAACCCCCCTTTGTCCTTCTTAACTTCGTAACAGCCTGTAACTCAAAAAACATAAGAAAATGCAACAGCCGTAACATGCAACCCTTCCTACCGAGGTACTATGCAATAACCCTCTTTCCCCGTTCACTGACTTTGCAGCTCTCATTCCCCGTCAACTTCAGCAGGCAGCTACACACATCAAGTTAAGTACCTCATTACCCTTACCCCGCCTCAAAGCAACTATAACCTTTAAGTTGTTGCGCAGCAACTAAGGAGAAGTAAGCTGCCCTAACAGCAGTCATTGCTCGTCTACTGTTGCAACTATAGCGGAACTTTGTGGCGGAAACGAGGATATACGCCTAAAGGAAAGTTTGGTTCCTCCTCATACCAAGTTGGTATTTAATTAATTACCGATGAAACACTGGACCTGTTCGCTAGTAGCAACGGAACCTAATGTTCGATTTACCAGTTGATCTTCTATCATATGTCTTTTAATCTAGTTTACTATCTAAAAATAATACGTTGTTGTATGCAGCTCACTCTGGTGATCCATCTAACAATGATGCAATGTGGGTTCATTGTTAGAGGGATTCATTCTGTATTTTGTATTTAAGCATTTGACTTCGTCTTGTTTATTACTGGAACACTTTTGGTGTATCTACTAATAAAATATTAATCAAATCTAAAATCTTGTTGCCTTTATTTACTGCCAGACCACACTTCATAAGCTACTGCAAAATTACTTATCATTATTACTCACAGGTATTTATTTTAATAGACAAATGGTGTTCATAAAATAACTTTCCTTTACATTACTACTTACAATATTTCAGTACTAAAATTTATTTCATATTTATTAGTCCAAATCAGTAAAGTGTAAGTCAGTTCACAATCTTCAACACTCAACTGGCAGCTGCTCACTGCTTTGTGTTAGGTAGCGGCATTCTACTTGCTCTATCTGACGCACTCTTCAAAACAATAACAATCAAGAGTCCACGCTTCAAAACAATAACAATCAAGAGTCCATGCTTCAAAACAATAACAATCAAGAGTCCATGCTTCAAAACAATAACAATCAAGAGTCCACGCTTCAAAACAATAACAATCAAGAGTCCATGCTTCAAAACAATAACAATCAAGAGTCACGCTTCAAAACAATAAAGTCAAGAGTCCATGCTTCAAAACAATAAAATCAAGAGTCATGCTTCAAAACAATAACAATCAAGAGTCCACGCTTCAAAACAATAACAATCAAGAGTCCACGCTTCAAAACAATAACAATCAAGAGTCCACGCTTCAAAACAATAACAATCAAGAGTCCACGCTTCAAAACAATAACAATCAAGAGTCCATGCTTCAAAACAATAAAATCAAGAGTCCATGCTTCAACAATAACAATCAAGAGTCACGCTTCAAAACAATAACAAACAAGAGTCACGCTTCAAAACAATAACAATCAAGAGTCCACGCTTCAAAACAATAACAATCAAGAGTCCACGCTTCAAAACAATAACAATCAAGAGTCCACGCTTCAAAACAAATAAAACTAACAATAATGATAACACTTTTAAGAGCAACATAACACGACGATACACCTGTGACCACACACACACACACACACACACACACACACACCTTCCCTCAAGCTGAAGAAACTGAGCTCAACTTCCCATCCTTGAATAGTTTAATATCCCTTTATGGTATATCCCTCTCATGGTGCACCCCTCATGGTACATCCCCCTCATTGTGCACTCCTCATGGAGCATCCCCCTCATGGTACAGCCCTCTGATGGTGTACCCCTCATGGCGCATCCCTCTCATGGTACATCCCCCTCATTTCCAGTCCCTTGTCATGACACATCTGTACCAATATATCTTCCTGGCGTCTTCCTCTTAGCTCCAGCACTAGTCTACTTGTGAACCACAGGATCTTCAATAGCTTTCTACATATGCTGGACCAGGTACTGACTCCTTGCTAGTGCAACAGTCTGACATTGCTCTCACATACCTCGTGTATGTTTCTTTTTTTTTTTTAGCAAATAAACTTTATATTCCTGCAAGTAGTGCTAGCCTTGCATATGCTGCCAATGTGATATGGCTCGTGTAGGCCTGAAGACAAATAGTGGTGCACTTGTGTGATGGGATCCAGGCCCATGCGCATGCTTCTGCCTGCCTGCATACGTACATCAAAACATTTTTGAGTCACATATATAATTAAATATTAATATTAATGTACGAATGTTAGGTGTGTAAAAAAGACTGGAGAGGGAATTTTAACTCTCAGTTACTTGTAAAATATTTTCCAGCGCCATTTACAAATGACTGTGCTCTGACAGTCCACGCTAAATTCCACCATGAACATTCTCCAACAGCATTCATAAGTTCTCTCGTACAAAGGAAAATTAATTCCGACGAAAACTCTTGTACTGTTTACATGTTCAGCAAAAATATTCATACTCTACATATATATGTCTTCCAACGCAATGTATCCCAACATGTGTAACTGTGGCCGCAACCCGTTGACACACACAGACTGAAAGACAGTCTTTTCCTCCCTTCCTCAATTCTCTGTTTCTCCTTCTCCCTCTCTGTCCCTCTCTCTCTGTCCCTCTCTCTGTCCCTCTCTCTCTGTCCCTCTCCCTCTCTGTCCCTCTCTCTCTCTCTCTCTCTCTCTCTCTCTCACACACACACACACACACCCACACCAGCAACAGCCACCAGAATTTAATGATAATTCATTCCCATTCATTTTAACAAAAGGCCCGATTTTTAAATTACGAAAATAGATCCAGAAAACACAATACATGACGGTTTATTTTTTTTAGAAACAGCGTGACTGATAGTTGGAATGGAATTTGGAGATAAGGAAATGCGCGCCACAATGACTATTATATATATATATATATATATATATATATATATATATATATATATATATATATATATATATATATATATATATATATATATAATATATATATATATATATATATATATATATATATATATATATATATATATATATATATATATGCAAAAAGATTACAGTAAACAGGTGATATCAAAATATGCAAGACAACCACTATGAAAAATAGAATTCAAGCGCTTGACTACTCACATTATCAAGGAACTATAAAGGAAACATGACAAGAAGTCTTATAAGGGCAGAATACACCTCACAGTCACATCACACTAACAAAGACAACACCTCACAGTAGCGTAACATCGCACGACTCTGTGAAGAGGTGTTGTCTTTGTTAGTGTGTTGTGACTGTGAGGTGTATTCTGCCCCTTTATAAGCCTTCTTGTCATGTTTCCATATATAGTTCCTTGATAATGTGAGTAGTCACGAATGCGCTTGGAATTCTTCTATTTTTCATAGTGGTTGTCTTGCATATATATATATATATATATATATATATATATATATATATATATATATATATATATATATATATACATACATACATACAATGCTAGTCACGGCATTATGCCGCCCCTGCCCCCCCACACGTACCAAAACGCATATACCATGAAAGATTTTAATGTATATATTTGCACACTTACTGAGGTTTTAATACTTGGTGCTGCGTCTTTTACGCTTAATCACGTCCCTCAGCCGTGTAGGAAGACTCTCTCACAAATTCTTGAGGGTTTGGGGAAGTATATTATTCCATGCCTCATGTAGAGCAGCCTCCAGCTGCGGGATGGAACTGATATCCTTGCCCAGTAAACTTCGTTTCACTGTTGACCAGAGGTTCTCAACAGGGTTTAGGTCTGGGGAATTGCCTAGCCAGTCATTAAAGAACCTCGCTTCACAGTCGTTAACACTGAACTACAGATTTGGCAGTATGACACGGTACACCATCCTGCATAAAAACTGTAGCCCCACACTTGTCAAACGCCTCAGGTAAATTGTCACACAACTCCAGGTTCAAATACTGGTTTTTGGGAAGCACAATGAGTTCACAGACATTAAGCACTGAAACACCTCCAAACCATGAGCGAGTCTGGGTGTTTGGTGGTCCCACAGGTATAGTGTGGGTCTATCGGGTCACTACCTCTAGGCCGGTACACATGTCCCCCACAGTTACAGGTGACGGTGAAGGTTGCTTCATCACTCCAAAGTACTTCAGAGCACTGTTGAGTCCAGTGAAGATATTTCTTTGCATAATCCAGCTTACGTTTCTTCTGTGGCTTAGAGAGGATCGGTTTTTTAACTTGGCGGTGACTACTGTAGCCCAGTTCTGACACACATCTGTTAACAGTTCTTACAGATACCTCTGAGAGATGTGGGTTCTTTTCTTTCAATTCTCTAGCAGTTATCATAGGTGTACTACTCTCTAATTGCTTCCTTAACACAGTTAAGGTAAGAACAGATAACAGATGTCTTCTTCGAGGGGCCAGGCCGAGGTTTGGCAGACGTAACTCGACACCACCACCAGCCTTGAAACGCTGCACCCAGTTCCTCACTGAACGCTCACACACACCAACATTCTCCACTATTTCTTTCGTCTGGTGAACAGCTTTGTAAAGCCCTATGATTTGAGCTATAGTTTCAGGTGTTAAAAACTTCCTTTTACCCATAATCAAACATGTATAGCCCCAAAACCAAAGGGAATACCGGACAAAAGATGGGGAGGATGAGAGACAAAAGTGCAACGCTTCCTCTCACCCCGGCAGCTACGTGAGCACCGAGGAATCACTGTGGAGTGTGACGGCAGGCTGTGACGTCAAGATAACGGCTGCTACCTGGCATAATGCATTAACGAAAAAAAACCTGTATGGTAGGCCTTCGACTTTTGTCACGGCATTATGCCGGGGCGCTCACCCGGAATAATGCCGTGACTAGCACTGTATATATATGTATATATATGTATATATATATATATATATATATTATATATATATATATATATATATATATATATATATGTCTTGCCATATAAGACAAGGAAAATTTGTGTAGCAATAATTTCGCGAAAAATATATTTCATTGTGTTTGTTTATTACGTAAAAATTAATAATCTTGTACCAAAAGAACCTTAGAAAACTTACCTAACCTTATTATAACAAGCGCAATTTAATTTAGCCTAATCTATCTAAATATATTTTAGAATATTTTACAATACTTTAAAAATAAACCAACACAATGAAATGTACTTTTTTTCGTTAGGATCAGAATGATTTTTGCGAAATTATTGCATACACTAATTTTCACTTGCCTTATTCGGCAAGAAGACAAAATAATTTTACCTCTCTCATATATATACACATATATATTAAATTAACGACGACGACGGGACGCATGTATATGTATACGTATTTGTGGGCAAGTACTAAATCTATAGGTATCGTACAATTCCTGAGAAATGGGAGATAAACAAGGGAGGCTTTATACAATTCGTTCCATTAAGAGTCATTCACCAGCATCACGTCATGCCCCATCCCTTCCCTACCCTCCCCTTAAAGGGAAAGGGACCATACGCATAACTCTTTACAGTGTAATAAAACAACTGATTAAACAATACCCTCCCTAATGAGTAAGACACATGTGCAACACTTAGGTATCTTACTGCCGAAACGTTTCGCCTGCGCAGCAAGTTCCACCAGTGGAATACAGAGGTGATACAGTAAAGGTAGTAGGGAGGTAATTTAGGGATAATCAATCCCAAAATTATTTCTATTATACTCTTTTTGATTCCCTTTCTTCTTCCTCACTACAGACAAGGACAAATAATTTTCTTTACACACCTCAGTATATAACTCACATACATATTTCCCTGAACACTTTGTATATATTTTCCTAAACACTTTGTACATATTTCCCTGAACACTTTGTACATATTTCCCTGAACACTTTGTACATATTTCCCTGAACACTTTGCATATATTTTCCCTGAACACTTTGCTCAATATCAATTCTTAAACATTTTCTTTGATTTTTCTAAGTTAATTTAGGTTAGATAGGGTGACAGGGTTAGTCTGTATAAACATATCAAGGTATATATTTAACCACAAAGAAACAAATTAGAAATATAAAAAATGTCACGATGCATCTGGCAACGAAGTGGCCGAAGAAAAATATGAAATGTTCAAATGTGAACGTTCACCACTATTGCCGGGAGAATGTATTGAACAGTGACCTCTCCACTCTAGTGTTATATATATATATATATATATATATATATATATATATATATATATATATATATATATATATATATATATATATATATATATATATATATATATATTCCCACTGAAGCGGGGTGGCCTAAAAGGAAAAACGAAAGTTTCTCCTTTTACATTTAGTAATATATACAGGAGGTGGAGTTACTAGCCCCTTGCTCCCGGCATTTTAGTCGCTTCTTACGACACGCATGGCTTATGGAGGAAGAATTCTGTTCCACTTCCCCATGGAGACAAGAGGAAATAAGAACAAGAACTAGTAAGAAAATAGAAGAAAACCCAGAGGGTGTGTATATATATATGCTTGTACATGAATGTTTAGTGTGACCTAAGTGTAAGTAGAAGTAACAAGACATACCTGAAATCTTGCATGTTTATGAGACAGAAAAAAGACACAAGCAATCCTACCATCGTGTAAAACAATTACAGGCTTTCGTTTTACACTCACTTGGTAGGACGGTAGTACCTCCCTGGGAGGTTGCTGACTACCAACCTACTACCTAGATAATATATATATATATATATATATATATATATATATATATATATATATATAGACAAGAATACAATAGGGAGTAAAACAACATAGATGACAACTCAGAGTTACATGTCAAATACTTCGTCCAGCTCCCCGGCAGTGGGCCGCATGCCCAGAATGCTGCAGGCATTTCCCCTCTGGATTTATGTTATTTTAGAGACTTGATAAAGCTCAGTCGTGAGCGAAACGTCGTCTGTAATAAAGTCTTTCTCTGTATTATATGTCTTTATACCCACTTGTCGGCCTGTAGCCCATAGTCACAATCCTGGGATCAAGCCTGATGACTCCTAAAAGTCCAACGCTTTCATTGACAAAATAAAATAATAATAATAATTCTCGTTCCAACTCCTACTCGTCTCCTGAAGTCTCCTCTCCCTCTTCTCATGATGCTTTATCTTCCACCTACATCTTTGTTTTCTTCTCAACAACCTTCCCTAATGCCTCCTCCTCCACCATGTCCCTTGATGCTGATGCCTCCACCACCATCTCCCCCTCTCCCTCTCCCTCCACCAACTCCTCTAATACCTCCCCTCCACCACCATCTCCCCTGATGCCTCTCCCTCCACCATCTCTGATGCCTCTCCTCCATCACCTCCCTTGATGCCGCCTCCTCCACCACCACCATCTCCCCTGATGCCTCGCCTCCCCTCTACCTCCACCACCCCATCCCCTGATGCATCCTCCTCCACCACCCCATCCCCTGATGCATCCTCCTCCACCACCCGATCCCCTGATGTATCCTCCTCCACCACCCCATCCCCTGATGTATCCTCCTCCACCACCCCATCCCCTCGATGCATCCTCCTCCACCACCCCATCCCCCGATGATCCTCCTCCACCACCCCATCCCCTCATGCATCCTCCTCCACACCCCATCCCCTGATGATCCTCCTCCACCACCCCATCCCCTGATGTATCCTCCTCCACCACCCCATCCCTGATGATCCTCCTCCACCACCCCATCCCCTGATGTATCCTCCTGCACCACCCCATCCCTGATGCATCCTCCTGCACCACCCCATCCCTGATGTCCTCTTCATCACCACCACCTCTCTGATGCCATCCTCCTCCCCATCACGTCCTCATAGCATTCCATGACCACCCCATCCTAGAATGGATCCTCCCACCACCCTCGTCCTCGATGCATCCGTCTCTCCACCACCTATCCTCTGATGAACCTCACTCCATCACCCCTCCCTCTGGATGTATGGCACTCTCCACCGAAACCACAGTCTCCTGTGCTCACGCTCCTCCACCACCCCTCCTGATGTATCATCTCTCCAGCCCCCTCCCCTGATGTCATCAATCCCCACACCCCATCCCCTGATGTATCCTCCTCCACCACCCCATCCCCTCATGCATCCTCCTCCACCACCCCATCCCCTCATGCATCCTCCTCCACCCCATCCCCCCATGCATCCTCCTCCACCACCCCTCCCTCATGCATCCTCCTCCACCACCCCATCCCCTCATGCATCCTCCTCCACCACCCCATCCCCTCATGCACTCCTCCACCGCCCCATCCCTCATGCATCCTCCTCCACCACCCCATCCCTCATGCATCCTCCTCCACCACCCCACCCCTCATGCATCCTCCTCCACCACCCCATCCCCTCATGCATCCTCCTCCACCACCCCATCCCCTCACATGCATCCTCCTCCACCACCCCATCCTCATGGATCCTCCTCCACCACCCATCCTCATGCATCCTCCTCCACCACCCCATCCTCATGCATCCTCCTCCACCACCCCATCCCCTCATGCATCCTCCTCACCACCCCATCCCCTCATGCATCCTCCTCCACCACCCCATCCCCTCATGCATCCTCCTCACCACCCCATCCCTCATGCATCCTCCTCCACCACCCCATCCTCATGCATCCTCCTCCACCACCCCCTCCCCTCATGCATCCTCCTCCACCACCCCATCCCTCATGCTCCTCCTCCACCACCCCATCCCCTCTGGCTCCTCCTCACCACCCCATCCCCTCGATGCATCTCTCACCACCCCATCCCCTCTGCGTCTCCTCCACCACCCATCCCTCATGCATCCTCCTCCCCACCCCATCCCTCATGCATCCTCCTCCACCACCCCATCCTCTGCATCCTCCTCCACCCCATCCTCATGCATCTCCTCCACCACCCCATCCCCTCATGCATCCTCCACCACCCCATCCCTCGTGCATCTCATCCACCACCCCATCCCTCATGCATCCTCCTCCACCACCCCATCCCCTCATGCATCCTCCTCCACCACCCCATCCCTCATGCATCCTCCTCCACCACCCCATCCCCTCATGCATCCTCCTCCACCACCCCATCCCTCATGCATCCTCCTCCACCACCCCATCTCGCCTCATCACCTCCTCCCACCACCCCATCCCTCATGCATCCTCCTCCACCACCCCATCCCTCATGCGTCCTCCTCCACCCCCATCCCTCATGCATCCTCCTCCACCACCCCATCCCCTCATGCATCCTCCTCCACCACCCCATCCCTCATGCATCCTCCTCCACCACCCCATCCCCTCATGCATCCTCCTCCACCACCCCATCCCCTCATGCATCCTCCTCCACCACCCCATCCCCTCATGCATCCTCCTCCACCACCCCATCCCCTCATGCATCCTCCTCCACCACCCCATCCCCTGATGCATCCTCCTCCACCACCCCATCCCCTCATGCATCCTCCTGCACCACCCCATCCCCTCATGCATCCTCCTGCACCACCCCATCCCCTCATGCCTCTTCATTCAAAACCACCTCTTCTGGTGCCTCCTCTTGCTCCTCTCATGATGGTAGAGTTTTACAACGTCGCTCATAAAACAATTACAGAGTAGACCTTTATTGCGGTCATCATAAAAGAATTAAGGGGGATCTGCCCACACAGGGATTCCACTTGTCCTCAGATGAATTATAAGCTCGTCTCGTGGGCGCTATCATATCTATCTCTGAAGCTGTGTATGAAGCCTACCACTGCCATTTCATCCAACTTTCTTACCACTCTGAGTATGAAGAAATATTAGAGGACAACTACGTAGCTCACCTGTGTATAACGTCTAACAGGGTTAACGTGTGTCCTGTGACTCACAAAGAGGCTTTCCCTGTCCACCCTATCAACTCCTCTGAGTCTTTCGTATGTTGTTATCATGTCTTCTCTAGCCTCTCTGTTCTCTAATGTCATCAGATCCCCCGTACAATGTATTTCCATTAGCTCTGCTTCCAATCTCCTTTCAAACTTCTGCATATTGTTTAGATCTCTAACATACTTTATTAGGAGTGGGCTTCAAGCTGGCCCTGCATACTCTAAGAGGGGAATGATATGTGTTACAAGAAAGGTTTATAAAGGCTATTTAAGAGTCATTAAAGCTAATCTTTGATGCTTGAAATGCACTTTAGCCGCAAAGGCTGCTTAGCTGGTACGAGTCTTTTAAAAACCTCCACTACAGTACTACTGCCATTAATAGACCAGTGTGTCTAAAGTGTGATATCTTGAGGCGAGATCTCCATTTTATATATGTGAAGACGGGAGGCAGAAATGCTAATCTCCTGACAGCCTGTACGTGTGGACGTAAGTGCACGTGCGGGTGTGAGAACGTGTGGGTATGAGCGAACGTGTGAATATGAGCGCACGTGCGGGTGTGAGCACGTGTGGATGTAAGCGCGTGTGGGTATAAGCGCGTGTGGGTGTAAACGCGTGTGGGTGCGAGCAGGTGTGGGCGAGCACGCGTGTTGGTGTGAGCAGGTGTGGGCGAGCACGCGTGTGGGTTTTTATTTTATTTACAGATCCCTAGAATCGTTCATTACTGAGAGCTCTAAACATTTTCCATTTCTAACATTATAAATTTTCCACTATCATTATCAATTTGTTACTGTGGTCACCAATTCACTCATATCATGAAAATCATAATTACGTAAAACTATGCAAAATATATTTTTCACCTTCCATAATCCATATCCATAATTCGTTCCATGTCACTGGGAATGTAAGAAAATTTAGGCGAAAAGGGAAATATCTGAACAATTTATACCTAAAATAATGCTGGGTTTTTAGTCAAGGAGCCTGTAGGGAGAGTGGCACCCTCCCAGAAAATAGGTCCCCACCCATAAGCACAAGAGACTCAAACTCCATCACCTAGTTTAGGTGATTCAGCTAGGTGACTAGGTGTAGCCATTCAGTTGTAGAGCTCCATGTTTTGGGCCCAGTTGAGTGACACTATTACCTGGTCTGTGTTCTTCCGTTCCTATTCTTGTCAGCTTTCATTATATTAAAATGGCATACAATACCGGCAGGTTGGTAAGTAAGTTAGGTATCTTTATTCTGAAATGTCTCGCCTACACAGTAGACTTCAGTCGAGAACAGAACAGAACAAAACTTCTCACAGACTACATTCTTCTTCTACCAGTGGACTACACCTCACCTTCTGACAGTATATTAGTTTCCATACTGTCGCTTCAATTTCGCACTGTTTCAGACTATGGAACAAAATCTCTTCTCCAGGCTGAGGGACTTACCACCTCAAAACTACGTCTTCAAGGGTGGACTGATTACATCGTCTTCACATCTCTACTGCTTCACCTACTGAGTAGGTGAAGCGTTTCACCTACATGATGCACATGTGTCTTACCAACTTTCATTATGTATGGATTCTTCTTCCCCTACCATCACACTGAACCCATGTATGGAACTGGTCTCCACTACCATCACACTGAACCCATGTATGGAACTGGTCTCCACTACCATCACACTGAACCCATGTATGGAACTGGTCTCCACTACCATCACACTGAACCCATGTATGGAACTGGCCTCTACTACCATCACACTGAACCCATGTATGGAACTGGTCTCCACTACCATCACACTGAACCCATGTATGGAACGAGTTGGAACGTAAGGGAAAATATAGGTAGGGGGGTCAGAATGGAAGGGGGTGGATGTAGTTGTTAGGGAAGGAGGGTAACAGATGAAGTATTTATCTTGCATATGATAGAAATGAAGGAGAGAACACAGAGATGAAGAGAGGGATGGGAGGTGTTGTCATCTGTTGCCTATAAAAATATGTTAGAGGATAAGTAAGACACATGAAGCGGTAGGCTTCATCAGTTAAATACAGAGGAGAATGTATTGTAGGCAACGGGAAAAGTGATAAGAACATAAGAACATAAGAAAGAAGGAACACTGCAGCAGGCCTACTGGCCCATGCGAGGCAGGTCCAAGTCTCCCACCGGCTTAAGCCAATGCCCCGACCCAGCCAGGTCAGGTTACATTCACTTAAGGAAGGAGCACGGCATCTGACCTAGTAGCACAAACTAGTCAGGTCCAACTCCACCCCCCGCACCCATTCATATATTTATCTAGCCTATTTTTAAAACTACACAACGTTTTAGCCTCTATAACTGTACTCGGGAGTTTGTTCCACTCATCGACAACTCTATTACCAAACCAATGCTTTCCTATATCTTTCCTGAATCTGAATTTATCCAACTTAAAGCCATTGCTGCGTGTCCTGTCAATACTAGATATTTTTAGCACGCTATTTACATCCCCTTTATTTATTCCTGTTTTCCATTTATACACCTCAATCATATCCCCCCTAATTCTACGCCTTTCTAGAGAGTGCAGATTCAGGGCCCTCAGTCTATCCTCATAGGGAAGATTTCTGATACATGAGATCAACTTTGTCATCCTCCTTTGTACGTTTTCCAGAGCATTTATATCCATTCTGTAATACGGTGACCAAAACTGTGCAGCATAATCTAGATGAGGCCTAACCAAGGATATATAGAGTTGAAGAACAACCTGAGGACTCCTATTATTTATGCTTCTTGATATGAAGCCAAGGATTCTGTTCGCTTTATTGCGAACACTTATCACTGCTGTCTTGGTTTTAGATTACTGCTAACCAGAACTCCTAAATCCTTTTCGCAATCAGTAGTATTAAGATCTACATTATTTAGTTTATATGTGGCATGGTTATTGTCCTGTCCAATATTTAGAACTTTGCATTTATCTATATTAAACTGCATCTGCCACTTCTCCGACCACTGCATCAGTCTATTCAAATCTTCCTGGAGTGCTCTAATGTCCTCATTTGAATGAATTGGACGGCCTATTTTGGTGTCATCGGCAAACTTGCTTATGTCGCTATTTATTCCCTCATCTATGTCGTTTATGTAGATTGTGAACAACAAGGGCCCAATACCGACCCCTGTGGAACACCGCTCGTGACGCTTCCCCACTCTGATTTCTCTCCATTTATGCAAACTCTCTGCTGCCTATTTGTCAACCATGCCTCTATCCAGGAAAAAATTTCTCCTATTCCGTGTGCCTTAATTTTCCTCAATAGTCTCTGATGTGGGACTCTATCAAAAGCCTTACTGAAGTCCATATACACAATATCATATTCATTACCATGATCTACCTCCTCAAACACCTTAGTGAAAAAAGTTATTAAATTTGTAAGGCAGGAACGCCCTTTGTAAAATCGTGCTGAGATTCGTTGATTAATTTATGCTTTTCAAGATGGCTGCGAATTGCCTCGGCAATTATTGATTCCATAAATTTTCCCACTATGGAGGTTAGGCTTATTGGTCTATAGTTCGAAGCTAAGGACCTGTCACCTGCTTTTAAAATAGGTATTACATTTGCCATTTCCACTTATCTGGCACCATGCCAGTTTGCAGTGATATGTTGAAAAGATTAGCCAACGGTTTGCTAAGCTCCTCTTTACATTCCTTTAGAACCCTTGCATACAGTTCATCAGGGCCTGGGGATTTGTTAGGTTTCAATTTATCTATTTGTCTAAGGACCATGTCACTTGTGACCCTAATAGTGCATAGTTTACTATCATCCTGTTCTACATAATTAATTATTTCTGGAATATCGCTAGTATCTTCCTGTGTAAAAACTGAGAGGAAGTAAGTGTTAAACATTCTACACATTTCCTTATCACTGTCGGTGATATAATCAGTCCATCAACCTTAGAGAAATAGTTTGAGGTGATCAGTCCCTCGGTCTGAAAAAGAGTTCAGCTCAACTTATTGGTATATTATACCACTTTTAACATGTCAGATTAGTGGGTGTATAGGCAGTGGTGTGTGGTGGGCGTGGCTGAAAGTCACATCCTGTCTAAGTGAGGTCACCTGTCAGGTAACGTTGGATGTTGCCTGGACCACGAGGTCAGGTCCTGTTAATGTGTGTTTTTCGTGTTGTTTTAGTGGTGTTTAGTGGGGAACGGGTGAGAGAGTGGGGGAATGGGAGGGGGATGTCTGTTGTTTACATCTGGCTGTTCCCTGGTAACTGGCCAACTGTCTTACTACCTGCAAAGAAATGCTACAAAATATCGTGAGTGAAAAAAAGATACAAGTGCAGTATTATGCGATCCTTACTGACGATGTTTCGTCTTAATCTGTTTGTTATTTGGACGAAACGTCGACGGTCTCTAGCAACTTTTGTTTTAGGTCTGTATTCTAACACTTTCTTGTTGCTGGTGAAGGCCTCTTGATCCGAGGAATGGGAGGGTAGATCTAATTCCCGACTGCCTCCCATTTCCAAGGCGTTTCCCCATGAATTTACTAATAATAATAATAATAATAATTAATAACTACTAATAATAATGTTTTCAAACCCCACCCGTTCCTTGGTTTACTTGCAATCGTGTTAATGATGTTTTCTGTCTCCATTCCTTGTCTGCTCTCTTCCCCCGACATGTCTTTCTCCACAAAGACCATGCTGTAATTAACTTCATTCATTGTTTAAGGTAATTACTCAGCTGTCAATTACCTGGTGTCAAAGTGAGCAGTAAAAGTTAGTTTAAAAAATAGCAACAGTCACCCAAACAAAGGTTGGTGGAGACATCCCAAGAAACTGAGGTAGATTAGGAGAGGAAGTATACCTGGTGGGTATACCTGGAGGATGTTCCGGGGTTAACGCTCCCGCGGTCCAGTCCATGACCAGTAGTAGAGTACGTTAGACAGGAAGTAGTGGAGTATATTAGTAATGGAGTGCATTAGGAGAGGAAAAAGTGGAGAACTCCATTCACGAACTTAAATGTAAATGCATAACAATGGAGGGAGAGCCCCGGAAATTGAGCTCAATCTAAGCACAGGTGAGCACAGTTAACGAGTACACGACAGAGTGAGGTGGGTGAATTATTCACCATAGCTCTCTCCTCCAGGGAATTTTATCTGGAAGACGACTATCCCTCTTCCTCTCCCCCGTCCATCTCATCAGTATTCCCAACCCAAGCTCTGGGTGGGGAAGCGAGGGGAAGCAAGTTTCATTAACGCATTACTCTTTTCTTGGGCTCAAAAACATAGGTGATGGTGGGTGTGGCAGCGCTGGCGGTGATGATGGTAATATATGTAATGCCTTCAAGATGACTATCCTCTTGGTTTTTTTTTTTAGTGGATCCACAAAAACCTCTCAGCACAAACCTCAACTTTTCTTACGTCAGCGTGTGAAACGACACAACAGGAGCTTATTGTTATGCTCTTCGGTAGTAAATCCCAACTGAACAGTTAGATCCTTCAGTGTTCCTAATGTTACACTGGCAAACGGAGCGCAATCTAAGAATCGAATTGAATCATAACTACTTTAGGTAAGATCGCACTGAAGGCGACAGGCGGAGCAGAGGCAGAGGAAAAGAAAGGTTATTTATTCGAGCTTTGAGGAAAGTGCCGAGGCTTGATGCAATTGTCGGGTGAACGAAGACAATTGCAGTGTTGTGAAGGCCAACTGGCCACTCAGTGGCGATACTGTGACGTAAAATTTCCTACACACATTGGCATTTCTGTTTTAGGAGCGTTGATTGTTGGAAAGTACCCAACCGTGTCTGCTGAAACTTCGACGTGATCTCATGCCAAAATGTTAAGCCTGTCCATGAACTAGTTTTATGGTTGACTGAACCAAGTTCGCGCAACATTATCCAGAGTAGTTCCGGTGAGGTGCACTCAGAAATACAGTGACAACAATCGCAGAAAGGTCGGTCGGCACGACTGGTGACGGAACTTTCATTTTCCCACGGTGCACACGATAATTTGTTGCTCACGTGGCTGAATTGATCGCTCCTTGTCTGTCTTGCTAATACTGCCTGTTGTTTGTGGTAGCGAACATGACATATACAGTTTGAACAATTATACCAGCTCCACTGAACTATCAATAATAACAGAAGACAGCACAGCAGGGAATGAAGATGTCTGCTCGAATGCAAAGGACGCTGTCAGTGTTTTGAGTCAGCATTTTATCTTGAGAAACTAGGACGTGCTTCAGATCTACTGTAGCACCTCATAGAGTCACCGCACTGACAGTGTCTTGACCAATAAGCCATGACATTCTACTATGTGAGCCAAGAACTCAACTTACCGCCACTAAGACATTACAAAATGGCAGAAAAAAAAATCCAGTTAGTAGATACATGAAGACTTAAAAGTTCCTGAACTTTTGGTTTCCAATACCGTACTTGAATTCCTCTTTGCAGTTTGGTCACCCAAGAACTGAACTGCCTGACCAACCATTGATTCATATAATTGTCTGCCTCAGGTTTCCTCTTCATACGTACACAGTCATTAGTGACGGCATCAAAATGCCGAAATTCCTCGGCATGATAGTGACGTTCTTTGTTCCAATCAAATTACAAAATGTAAACACACATTGTAACATTAACAAAGAAATAAAATTTTATTTATTTTATTTGATCTGGTCCGAGACTCGTCGAGTCACCGTAAGAATGCCAGTCTCTCCAAAGTTGTGGCTGAGGTAAACAACAATTGGTTGAGTCTATAACCTCAATCCATTTTAATCATAAAGGACACAAATCAGAAAACGGGTGAGGATCGAACCCATGGCAAGTGACCCCTGAAACTCGCAGACCAGTGTGCTTTGTTTGCACTCGTGTTATTAAGATTTCCTGAGTCATAAATGAGACAATTTCGGGAAGAGTTAAGTCAGTGGCACAACTCAAAGAACCGAACAAAATCTCTGAATACTTTCCAATGGAACAATGAGGGCAGAGTAATGGGAGCTGTTTGGTGTGTAACAGCTCGTGTGACAGCTTGTGTAACAGCTCGTGTGACAGCTTGTGTAACAGCTCGTGTAACAGCTTGTGTGACAGCTTGTGTGACAGCTTGTGTAACAGCTTGTGTAACAGCTCGTGTGACAGCTTGTGTGACAGCTTGTGTGACAGCTTGTGTGACAGCTTGTGTGACAGCTTGTGTGACAGCTTGTGTAACAGCTTGTGTAACAGCTTGTGTAACAGCTCGTGTGACAGCTTGTGTAACAGCTTATGTGACAGCTTGTGTGACAGCTTGTACTCACCTAGTTGTACTCACCAGTTGTGGTTGCAGGTCGAACAGCTCCTGGGCCCGCCTCACGCTCGGTCATCCCCGCCCAGTGTGACAGCTCGTGTGACAGCTGTGTAACAGCTGTGTGACAGCTCTGTGTGACAGCTGTGTGACAGCTCGTGTAACAGCTCGTGTGACAGCTCGTGTAACAGCTCGTGTAACAGCTCGTGTAACAGCTTGTGTGACAGCTTGTGTGACAGCTTGTGTGACAGCTCGTGTAACAGCTCGTGTGACAGCTCGTGTGACAGCTCGTGTGACAGCTTGTGTGACAGCTTGTGTAACAGCTCGTGTAACAGCTTGTGTGACAGCTTGTGTAACAGCTTGTGTAACAGCTCGTGTGACAGCTCGTGCGACAGCTGTGACAGCTTGTGTACAGCTTGTGTAGACAGCTTGTGTGACAGCTTGTGTGACAGCTTGTGTACAGCTGTGGACAGCTTGTGTAGCAGCTTGTGTGACAGCTTGTGTGACAGCTCGTGTAACAGCTTGTGTGACAGCTTGTGTAACAGCTCGTGTAACAGCTTGTGTGACAGCTTGTGTAACAGCTTGTGTAACAGCTTGTGTAACAACTCGTGCGACAGCTTGTGTAACAGCTTGTGTAACAACTTGTGTAACAGCTTGTGTGACAGCTTGTGTGACAGCTTGTGTAACAGCTTGTGTGACAGCTTGTGTGACAGCTTGTGTAACAGCTCGTGTAACAGCTTGTGTAACAGCTCGTGTAACAGCTTGTGTGACAGCTTGTGTAACAGCTTGTGTAACTGCTTGTGTGACAGCTTGTGTGACAGCTTGTGTAACAGCTTGTGTAACAGCTCGTGTAACAGCTTGTGTGACAGCTTGTGTAACAGCTCGTGTAACAGCTTGTGTGACAGCTTGTGTAACAGCTTGTGTAACAGCTTGTGTAACAGCTCGTGCGACAGCTTGTGTGACAGCTTGTGTAACAGCTTGTGTAAAAGCTTGTGTAACAGCTCGTGCGACAGCTTGTGTAACAGCTTGTGTAACAGCTCGTGTAACAGCTTGTGTAACAGCTTGTGTAACAGCTCGGGTAACAGCTTGTGTAACAGCTTGTGTAACAGCTCGTGTAACAGCTTGTGTGACAGCTTGTGTAACAGCTTGTGTAAAAGCTTGTGTAACAGCTCGTGCGACAGCTTGTGTAACAGCTTGTGTAACAACTTGTGTAACAGCTTGTGTGACAGCTTGTGTGACAGCTCGTGTGACAGCTTGTGTAACAACTTGTGTAACAGCTTGTGTAACAACTTGTGTAACAGCTTGTGTGACAGCTCGTGTGACAGCTCGTGTGACAGCTTGTGTGACAGCTCGTGTGACAGCTTGTGTAACAACTTGTGTAACAGCTTGTGTAACAGCTTGTGTGACAGCTCGTGTGACAGCTCGTGTGACAGCTCGTGTGACAGCTTGTGTAACAACTTGTGTGACAGCTTGTGTAACAACTTGTGTAACAACTTGTGTAACAGCTTGTGTGACAGCTTGTGTAACAGCTTGTGTGACAGCTTGTGTAACAGTGAGGCGACGATATCTCCTGACGCTACATATATAATTATTTTATAGAAGTGTTCTATTGTCGTCACAATTCTTTTTAGTTTTAAACTTTATTCATGACTTTAAAAATTGTGTGTGTGTGTGTGTACTCACCTAGTTGTGGTTGCAGGGGTCGAGTCATAGCTCCTGGCCCAGCCTCTTCACTGGCCGCTACTGGTCACTCCCTTCGACATGAGCCTTATCATACCTGTTTGTACTCAACTAATTGTGGTTGCAGGGGTCGAGACTCAGCTCCTGGCCGTGTGTGTGTGTGTGTGTGTGTGTGTGTGTGTGTGTGTGCGCACGCGTGTGCGTCTGCTCTTCTGTACTGATAATCATATTTGTAAATATATTTGTATATAACGTATGCATCTTATGCAATGAAGGAATTTGAAATTGTTAAATTCAACAGGGAAAGTGAGAGAAGTAGAACAAGTGTTGTGATAAGTGCAACATGGAAATGAATGTTGATAAAGGCGAAGTAATGGAAATGAGTGAAGTTTAAAAAGAGATCCCATAAAAATCTACTTTGTGATAACAATCTTAGCAGCATATGCTCAAGAAATCTTGAGGTAGCTTTGAACCACCAGAACATGAATCCATTTTCTAACTCTCAATCTATATACAAAATATACTTCAAATATATGGACAGTGAAGTGTTTAAGGTGACCCGTGGCTCGGTTGGTAGCACACTCGCCTCACACATTGAGTGTCCGTGGTTCGTTCCCCGGTATGGGTGGAAACGTTGAGCATGTTTCCTCACACCTGCTGTACCTGTTCACCTAGCAGTGAACAGATGTTAGTCAACTGTTCTGGGTGGCATACTTTAGATAGGGCTGTAGCCAACAACTTACACTCGATCTTGTGTACAAGCTTTTTGTACACATTCTCTTATACACAATTCAGTTTAATACAGAATTTCCGTTTGAAGCTGATTTATTTCCAGAAGAGAAGGTGGAGGGAGGAGGGAAAAGTGGAAGAAGGAAAAATGGTGAGAGCAGAAGGGAAGGAAATGAGAGGAAAGGAAATCGGAGGGATGAAGGGAGGGAGTAGGAGAGGTGTAGGTCTAGGCCTGAGCCACTGACCACCTCGGGTTGACAGACGGCAGTCAAAGGTGAAACAAAAGACATAACAACCACATACACATATAAAAAAGAAAATATACAAGGAGGATTTTTATTACTACCAACACTCAGGTGGGAGTCATACTTTTTATCTTGCACAAAAAAAATCTATAAAATAGGAATACTGGATGCATCGAGCATAAACTTTAAACTACAAATACGTAATTGCATATAGGTAATTACTTGAAACTAGCAAATAGCAGCGAATAAGAGGCAGATAAGTAGGAAGAAAGGGGTAAGGGAGGAGCCTCACATTCCACCAGATCTCCAGGTGAGATAACACGCTGTCCTATCCATATATTTACTGGTTTAATTGTTTGAAGATAATAGACCCCCCACCTCTCTGATACCTCCCTCCCTTCTCTCTCTCTCTCACCTACCTTCTACATATACCCACACTACAGTATTTCTTTCCTTCATCTACCCATCAATTCACATTTGTCCATTTCGCTCCTCAGTCTTCACGTACTGTGTTTAGTTCTCCATCTCTGTTTTTCTAAATTCCCCTTGATTCTCCTTCCCGAAAGGAAGAAATAAAAATGGGAAAGGGAAGGCTAGAGAAAGGACGGGTGAAGAAAGGGACGGGATGGAGAAAAGGACGGGATGGAGAAAAGGACGGGATGGAGAAAAAAGAAAAGAATGGAGAAAAGGACGGGATGGAGGAAGGGACTAATCAAGGGATGGATAGAGAATGGGATTAAAAAAATATATATTGAGGAAAAGATGAACGAACTGAAGAAAGTAGGGAAGGGCAGGAAGGTGAGAGGAGCAAGGGGGTGAGGTGAGGGTAAGAGGGAGGAAGGGGAAGAAAGGCATAAGAGAGGGAGAGGGTGAAGGAGTATGGGAGAGGAGGGGAGTGTTAGGCTCCCATATTGGGGGTCCTAGAGAGCCCAATAAAACCAATACTGATAAGTATCATCGTTATCACAATTAATACCGTTTATGGGAATATCTGATACAACGGCCTGTCTCGTTTGGCATGCAGAGAAGTGCTTATAAGAGACATATCGAGACATCGCCCTCGTAAAAACAGTCCACGCTATTCCACACAAGGAAAGCAATTACGGCACGAATACATTATAGGGAAGAACAATAGTCCCCCTGAGCCCGATGTCTCACACAAGACGAAGGAGAAGCACAATTCCAGGAGAGGAATTTAATCCAATATTACGAAAATGCGAACTTCAACTGACCTGTTTGGGGAGAAAAAGATGAAGTGTTGAAGAATTTTCTGTTGTGCAAATGTCAGTAGTTTTAGCAGTTAGTGAATGTCATAGTGCTAGCGTAGAGTTTAATATCGTTTATTGTCTACGAGAGACCTAATTTGCTACTGCTGCTGATGCTATTATTCCTACTACTGTTACTACTCCTGCAATTATTCCTGCCACTTCTACTGCTATTATTTCATCCACTGTTAATGCTGCTATTATTCCTACTACTGCTGTTATTCCTACCATTGTTACTACTGCTGCTGCTGCAATTATTCCTACTACTTCCACCGCTATTATTCCACCTACTGCTGCTATTATCCCTACTACTGTTGCTGATCCTACTATTATTCCTACCACTGCTACTGCTGCTATTATAGCTTAGCTACTGCTATTTCTTTTAATATTGCTATTGTTCCTATTATTTCAATGTTCATACTGCAACTGTTGCTATTCCTGCTCCTGCAGCTGCTAATACTGCTACCATTCCCGCTGCTATTGTCGCTCTTTCCGCTTCTGCTGTCACCACTTGCTGCTGGTACTGCTTCCAGTGTTATTACTACGAGAAAACTAATTCCATAATTAATTCATAAGCCAAATTCGTGTATTCTTCTTAATACTGATGTATTTCTGCGTTAGTTACTATAGTGATGTATTCTGAGTATAAGTAACACTAATGTATTCCTACGTATGATTCTAGTAATACCGGTGTAATCCTACGTATTATTCTAGTAATACCGGTGTAATCCTACGTATTATTCTAGTAATACCTGTGTAATCCTACGTATGATTCTAGTAATACCGGTGTAATCCTACGTATGATTCTAGTAATACCGGTGTAATCCTACGTATTATTCTAGTAATACCTGTGTAATCCTACGTATGATTCTAGTAATATTAATCTACGATGATTCTGAGTAATCCGTATATCTGCATATTTAATCCTAGTATGATCAGAATACGTGAATACTTATTCATAATACGTGTATCCTACTATATTCAGTAATCCTTTATCCAGTATGATTCTAGTATAATGTAACCACGTATGACTGAATACTAATCCTACGTTATTCTAGTAATACCTGTGTAATCCTCGATGATTCTAGTAATACCGGTGTAATCCTACGATGATTCTAGTAATACCGGTGTAATCCTACGTATTATTAGTATATGTAATCCTACTAATTCTGTAAGGTTAATCCTACGTATGATTCTAATGTTAATCCTGAGTTAGTAATACCTTAACATATAATTCTAGTAATACCGGTGTATTCCTACGTATGATTCTAGTAATATTAGTGCATTTCTGAGTATGGTACTACTGCTATTTATGGAGTAAATGATAAAGATACGGTGAATGACTTTATTAACGACGTTTCGCTCACACAGGTGGCTTTATCAAGTCAGTGAGTTGATAATGCCCACTGTGTGAGCGAAACTACAACTCACTGTCATTCGCTCCACCTTGTTGATATTTACTAAACCTAATGTTCGGCTCATGAAAATCTAATCCTAATTTTAGGTATATAATAACCTAATCCTAATTTGCAGGTTATAATAACCTAATATTAATTTGCAGTTATAATAACCTAATCTTAATTTTTACGGTACGTGACGATGAGGTGGAGAGGTAAAGATGAGGTGGTCAGTCACTTCAGCCATGAGAAGGGTTCGCTCCACGGTCTCGATCGATGGTTGGGCAGCGTTTCCTGTCCAGGTTTATCAAAAGCGTTACACAGAGGGAAACGTCATCCTGATAAAAACCTGCTGTGCAAGTTTCTTTTCTTCACTTAATGTCGGCAGTACGTCATTTAGATCCACCACAATTAACAAAGCAGCAAACAGGTCTTTATATGGTCGAGAGAGAGAGAAAGGGGAAGAGAGGAGGGATAGAGAGAGAGGGAGAGGAGGGAAAGAGAGGAGAGAGGGAGGGAGAGGAGGGAAAGAGAGAGAGAGGGAGGGAGAGGAGGGAAAGAGAGGAGAGAGGGAGGGAGAGGAGGGAAAGAGAGGAGAGAGGGAGGGAGGGAGGGAAAGAGAGGAGGGGGGAGGGAGAGGAGGAAAGAGAGGAGAGAGGAGGGAGAGAAGGGAAAGAGAGGAGAGAGAGAGAGAGAGAGAGAGAGAGAGAGAGAGAGAGAGAGAGAGAGAGAGAAGAGAAGAAGAGGTAGCAGCCGTAAGCTCTGAGAGCTGTGGCCTCGTTAAAGCTAAGTATCTTCAATTACTGAGTTTTATTCATTAATCTTGGAGAGGGAATAAAATAATCTTAAATATTAAGGGAAATTTAAAACTTTTGGTTTTGCTGCTGTTCTTGTTACCGCTGTTGAGCTGCTAGCGTTGCTGCTGCTACTACAATACTTATAACCAGTCCTGATGCTATTTTCATTTCTGTTACTGTTGTTGCTCCCGTTACAGCTATTCCTTCTGCTGTAATTTATGCTGCCATTATTACTGCTGCTGCTGCTACTGTTCAGGTTTCTGCTGCAACAATAGTAAGCCAAACACCTGTCCTTCGTGGATGGAAGCCAGTCTTGAACGTAAATAGGTGATAAACCCGTTCTCTAGCTTCCGCTACACGTCTCTGCCTGAGGTAATTCTCCTACTATCAAACTTGACATACACAAGTGCATCAGTATCGTTTAGGTTTGGTATCACCTCAGTTGTTCTCCTCATTGTACGCTACATGATGTTATACGCTCCATGTATATACTGCGCCTCCTGTTCATCTCACATGTCAAGCATAACAACTTCTTCGCTGATTAAGATGATCTGAACCGAATAGGGTGATTACCTCGTTTGCTATGAACCGATTCACGCCATACAAGATAATGTTGATGGCTAGGGTACCATTTCTCAGGTAGCCAGATGTTTACCTCCTGTAAATCCAACTGTCGTGCTGCCAACAATACTGAAGTATTTATGTTGCTAGGATTACCCACAATATGCTAGGTAAAAGGGCACAAGTGCAACTAATGTGACATTTTATTGTCGCAACGTTTCGCTCTCCAGAAGCTTTGTCAAGCCGTAACAGCTTGACGAAGCTCCCGGAGAGCGAAATGTTGCCCAATAAAATGTCACATTAGTTGCACTTGTGTCCTTTTACCTAATACTGAAGTAAAGACAAGCTGCTGTATAAGCCTTCAGAGACAACTTTACGCTCTATGTTGAGCCTTATCAAGTTATGAAAAAGATCTACGCAGAACGAAACGTTGTCCCCCCAAAAAAAAAAGTTTCTGCGAGGTATATATTTGATTCAAAAGGTAATTTCAGGTTAAATTAAAGTATAATAAATTATGTGATACGTTAAGGTATCTTATTAATGAAAATACAATACCAAACAAATTACGTTATCATAAACTTTCTTATAACATGAAAAAAATATATTGTAAATATATATCTAGTACTCCCGTAAACCCTTTTGAGGCCTAGTTCTTAGGCCTATCCACATACTTTTGCGCTACCGTCCACAGGATAAATATGGGGGTGCACAATACATTAGCCGATTCAGCGGTTAAATCTAATAATCTAATTAAAATCTTTCAGAAACGCACCCGTCGGGTCACCAACCGGACAAGACCCGGGTCGGGACAGTAATGGCGGACCTCAGCCAATCCTTCCAGGAACGCATGCACGTGAATGCGTTGTAAAACCAACGGAGTATTTTGAAGACTGGTTGAGCAAGGGCGCACGTTCCTTTGAGGATGCCATCCGATTCAGATAAGCAAATTGTGTCTGCTGCGGGAGCCCGTGGAACCGGAAAGACCTGTTTGGCCAGTATTTACATGGTGCGCGTCTGCTGCCGGAGTGAGCTTCTGAGGATGGCGGGGACCCTGTGTCTGGGTGAAAGAGGAGGCATCATACATGAAGCTTGTGTGAGCTTCACTAACAGTCTCATTTATCAGGACATCAACCAGCCTCTTAATTTTGTCGGCTGATTTGGTTGCAACTGTATGATGGTACCAACAATCTGATGAAACCACCCGTGGCGAAACGTTTCATTTAATAAATGTCCTGAACTATACACAAGTGTACTTTACCCACAGTCTCTTTCATTATATGTGTGTGTTCACCTATTTGTGGTTACAAGGGTCGATTCAAAACTCCTAACCCCGCCTCTTCGTTGGTTGCTACTACGTCCACTCTCTCCCTGCTCCATGAACTTTATCGTATCTCTTCTTAAAGCAGTGTGTGTGTGTACTCGCCTAATTGTGGTTGCAAGGGTCGATTCAAAGCTCCTGGCCAGCCTCTTTACTGGTTGCTATTGGGTCACTCCCTGCTCTGTGAGCTTTATCATACCTCTTTTTAAAGCTATTTATGGATCCTGCCTCCACCACCTCACTTTCCAGACTTTTTCACTGCCTGACAACTCTGACTGAAGAAATACTTCCTAACATCTCTGTGAATCATCCGAGTCTTCAACTTCCAATTGTGACCCTTGTCGCTGTGTCCCATCTCTGGAACATCTTATCTCTGTCCACCTTGTCGATTCCTCTCAGAATTTTATGTTATCATGTCCTCCCTGTCCCTCCTGTCCTCCAGTGTCATCAGGTCAATTTCCCTTAACCTCTCCTCATAGGACATGCCCCTTAGCTCCGAGACTTAGACTCGTTGCAAACTTTTGCACTTTCTCTAATTTCCTGACGTGCTTGCCCAGTTGTGGGTCCCAAACTGGTGCTGCATATTCTAACACAGGCCTGACGTACACGGTGTGCAGAGTCCTGAACGACTCTTCACTGCGATGTCGGAAAGCTATTCTTAGATTTGCTAGTCTCCTATATGCTGCAGTAGTTATTTGGTTGATGTGCGCCTCAGGAGATATGTTCGGTATTATACTCACCACAATAAATGTCCGGGGCCCAAGACTGTTCAACAGCCTCCCATCAGGCATAAGGGAATAACCAATAGACTCCTGGCTGCCTTCAAGATGAAGCTGGATACCTAAAGCGGGTAACCGATCAGCCAGGCTGTGGTTCGTACGTTGGACTATGTGTGACCAGCAGGAACAGCCTGGCTGATCAGGACCTGATCCACCTGGAGGCCTGGTGAAGGACGGGGGCGTTGACCCCCGGAACACCCTCCAGGTACACTCCAGGTAGGTACGAAATCGCTTCTGCTGTCAATGTGTGTTCGCTGCGTGTGAGAATACTCGTAAGAGCACGTGCGTGAATGTGATCATCCAAATGAACAAGTCATCGTTCAAACAGCTGTTACAACACTCTTATCTCACCCCTGATGTTGTGTTGAAACATGTAAGTACATAATTAAACAAGATACATAATAACGTCTTCAAGATATCAGTCAGGTGTAAGACAGCCACAAGATGATGATGATGAATCTCCACCCCACCACCACCACACAAGATCATAAAGGCTGATAGTATTACGACCACAAGATTATGATGAATCTCCCTCCCACCACCACCACACATAACTTTCGCACCACTACCATAATACTACGACCACAGGATGATAACCTTCACACCACTTACACAACACTGTAACACATCAAACATATTTGATATTTTACGTTGTTTATTTTCTTTATAACGTTGCTCATTCTCTATGTTAAAGATACCATTGTTCTACTTCTACGACCTCCTCTTCTTATTTTTACAAAATCCTTGTTCAAATTCTACAACGCTCTTGGTCTACTTCTGAGGATCACATACTCTACAATGTACTTGTTACACGTCTACGTAAGGGGGGGGAGAGAGAGAGAGAGAGAGAGAGAGAGAGAGAGAGAGAGAGAGAGAGAGAGAGAGAGAGAGAGAGAGAGAGAGAGAGAGAGAGAGAGAGAGGTAAGAAGATGGGGTGAGAAGATAAGAGTGAGCACGTGATGCCTCTCACAAACACATCCAAGATTGTTTGATGAAGGTAAACAAAGGCCTGACTCACCATCACCGTCGCGTCCATCGGCTGCCTCTCACCCATCACCCTCCCTCCCTCAAGAGCCATCACATCCATGGATATCTGAAGGATGTTTTTAGGGGGAAGGAGATAAATGCCTCCGAGGCTCGGTCCTATACCAGGCATTCTGGTATATCAAGGCCTAATCAACCAGCCTGTTACTGCTGACCGCACGCAGTTCAATGTACGAACCAAAGCCCGGCTGATCAGCAACTGCATTAAGAAATTTATCAAATTTCCTCTTCAAGATGAGAAGGGACAGTGTCTGTTTGTAAACCCCTTTAGGTATGAAGGGAAGCTGCTGAAGAGGCTTGTGCCCCTTACACTTACTATGTTACCTCGCAGTGTATCATGACACCTGCGTTTTTCACTGAAAGGTAATTTGCACCGTCTGCTGACCTTCACAAGTAGTAATTTCTGTGTGCATATTTGGGACCAATCGAAAAACGGGGCTCTTACTTGACTGACACCAATTAATCACCTCGTCAGTCGAGTCCATGCTAGATACCAAGCCATCATATACCTAGCTTGAGCATGTGAACCCCCCCCCCCCCCATCAACAGGGCTGTTATTACCATGTATACTGGTCAATGGCTACTTACCAATCTAATGTCCCTTATGACACGTGATGCCTGTCCCATTACCAGGTAGATATATCCAGAACACTTAATTACTAATGGAGTATAAAGCTGGCCACGTGGGTTCTTGCCGCGCGTGGCTGACACACATGACCAGCTCTAGGACTGACTACAAGTAATCTTAAACCACTATCACTTTGCTTACACTAGGTTCCTACCTATCTTGCACAATATTAAGGACTGCAATCTACTTATTGAACAAGATGTGAAAATGGACTTATGGGCCCCAGGTCTCGTGTACCTGAGGGTTCAGAGACGCAACAGTACTAGAGAATCAGTGTAAGACACCCATTCAGTTCAGTCTTGCTAAATGATGAGCAGTCATCGTATCTGAATGTCACCCTAATCCTTATAAAGGACACTCCCTCAACTTATATCAGGCACAAGTAACACCACGAAGTCACGGTTCTCTCCTCTGACGGTGAATCCTGGCTTAGGTCCAGAGATCCAAGGATCACTTGAATGAGTCTTCAGTGCTCCCACAACACAGTCTTTAACTAGGCGTTGAAGCACAATTCAAATTACCGGTCGGACAATATATACAGGTTCACGTAACCCAACATAAAATAAATACATTAATATGTTGCTTTTAGTCAATTCTAACCTTCAGTTTACGTAAAGCACTATAAAAATCAGTGCGGACATGCGCAATGATGGAGTAAGTTGCAGCATGGTTTTTTTATTTTATTTATTAGCACAGCACTAGAACCTTTGAGTTACTCAGAGCTTCAAGTATCTTCCATTTCTAACATCAAATTTACTACTTGCTACTGTTGTAACCGATTCATTTTCATGTTACTTAAATCATGATCACACAGCATGTAAAGCTATTCATAGTCTCTTTACATTTTACTATCCATACCTAAAATTTGTTCAGTATCATCGGCCGTCAGTAAATTTAGATAAAAGGGAAAATATCCCCACTATTTATAACGACAGAAATGATGGGAGAGAGTGGCACCTTTCTGTCTCTGACTCCCTCTCTCTCCCACACACACACACACACACACACACACACACACACACACACACACACACGACAGCACGTCGAGATAAATCCCAGGACAAAGACTAGTGTCATCTGATTCCGGCTCCAGTATATGACACAAGTTGCATTATACGTGCACTGAGTGTATGCTTTCCTATTGTAGTTGCGTGGGCATGAAAGGTTCCACGTCTCTGATATGATATTGACATCGTTAAACATATTGCTGATACATCATAGCCTTTATAACAGCATGGTGTTCACTGAGTGAACAGTGTGTTACTCACCGCTTATTCATACTCACTGTGTTGTTCTTCCACCTTGGTCACTACTAGATGCTCATCATTACAGGTACGTTAATTAGCCGCCGGTGCAACACATGGGCATCTTTATTGTATGATTGTCGTCAATAAAAACACCCATTATACACGTTTCTTATTTATTAACCTGATGTTCAATGACTGAACACTATGTTCCTCATCGTTTATTCATGTTCAGTGTTTTGTTCTTCCACACTGATCACCACACGCAATGCTAAGAGGATGGTCCAAATACTGAAACGCAAAATCAAAGTCTTAATTTAATACAGTGCACAATCCTCGCCACTGGGTACTCAAATATTCCCATTAGCTTAAAATTAACAGGTCCAGTTTTCTCTATTATTCTACAAGAGCTCTTCCAACGAAAGCCAAGAGACCGACTTTAGTTAGGGGCAGATTAATTACTGAGAAGCAACACTAGGGCTCGTTTAAAATTTAATGAAGATACATCTGCTTCTTGCTTATAAAGGAACAACAAAATGAGGTTAATCAGTTTTGTAATCTCAATAACATGTAATAGAGCCCTATAAAACTGCTCACGTAAGAATATACAGCTGGTAGCAATATTCTGATAGTAAACTATAAATTATGCTAACAAAGCAATATAAGAGTATAACGGCTCAGGATATTTGACAAGATAAGTCTCTTCAGTAAAGGTGCTTGAAGTTTGCCCCGAAAAGATTACTCTTGAATATGAGATTCCCAGACAGCGCCTGCTCAAGTCTGTCTCAAATGTCTCCCTAGAAAAGATGGCTCGTGGCAAGTCTTCAAAAATGTGGCTTAAAAGACTCAAGAAGATGGTTCACGGTACGTCTTCAAGAAGTACCTAGTCACAACAATGCTTAATGTGCTTCAAGTGCTGAACATCAGGACAAGGAAGTAAGACTAGGAAATTTGTAGAGCTATAAGAAGATGGTCCATCTCTTAGAAGAGTGAGGCAAAGGGGTTCTTATCAGCTATGAAAACTGGTCAATCCTGACAATTCGTGAATGAAGGACACGTTGCCAATTTGGATATCCTTAAGGCAGAGACGTTTCGCCAATCAGTGGCTCTATCAATTTCATACAGAGAATAATATAAGCGTTGGAACACATGAAGACACTGGTTGGCGAAGTCCACCTAAGTAAATGCTTACAGAGATTTTGGCCCATTATAAAGGAACCTAGTGACTCAGACTTGATATGGTCTCCTATAAGCGAATTCCCGGAGACCTGACAGGAGACGTTGCCCGAGTTATATCTAGGATAACATTTACAGGAGATGCTGCCCGAGTTATACCTAGGATAATACTTGCAGGAGATGCTGCCCGAGTTATACCTAAGGTAAATACTTACAGGAGATGCTGCCCAAGTTATACCTAATGTAAAAGCTCCAAGAGTTCCTCTTGATCCTCTATAACGAAGGCCTCACATAGTCTACAGTGACTTGATAAGCGTTTGAATAGCTTTGGACAAGCGGCTAAAAAAAAGTGTATACTAGTAGCCCGTCATCTCCCGAACACACTTCTCGCTCCTAAACGCAGCAGCGTTGGCAACCAAATCAAAAAGCAGCAGTCAGTTTTGCCAACCAAAACAAGATGTAACTGCCAATCTTACAAACCATAACAAGACGCAGCAACCAGTCTTACAAACCATAAGACGCAGCAACCAGTCTTACAAACCATAACCAAAGACGCAGCAACCAGTCTCGGCCTTAGAGAAGACTTTTCTGGAGACACGACTTAATGTTGTCAAGATAGGAGACTTACCCTGATGGTTGCCTGGGCCTCACCACCCAATAACATCATAGCTTCTACCGCGCCTTAACCCTTCAATCACCTGACATCACACACGTTTACGGTCGCTGTGCGCGAAGTATCCAGGTTATAATCGCGGCAGCACCTCCATAAAATGTTATATCTCCTAGTATATGGTGATATACGCAGTGCGTTCACTTATGATGTACGCAGTGATGTCACTTATGATGTGAAGGGGAAAAACCGCTTGAAGATCACCTGCTTTACAATAAATAAGTGAAAGTTATTAGAATTTTAACTGATTTACGGTTTCAATTATCCCGTAACTGCTTTTATCAGCATCATAATTCCCACTAGGGTCGTTGTCTTGCAATCAAATCTAATTGGCGCTTGTTAACGTCACTGGTACTATGGTTATCCTACCAGGCTCATGATAAAGTGCTTGACTTTTTTTAAACAAAATTAGGTACATCGACAGTGTGTTGCTCATGAAATCACCTCACCATAACTCAAATTGTAAATGAATGGTTCAGAGAACCGACAAGTTGATAAATTAAGACACACATGCAACGCTTGGGTATCTTTATTGAGGAAACGTTTCGCCACACAGTGGCTTCATCAGTCCATACAAGGAGAATCGTGAAGAACAGGAGGAGTTTGAGGTAATCAGTCCCTCGGCCTTGAGTCGATGGACTGAATCCATCGACTCAAGGCCGAGGGACTGATTACCTCAAATTCCTCCTGTTCTTCACCTTTCTCCTTTGTATGGACTGATGAAGCCACTGTATGGCGAAACGTTTCATCAATAAAGATACCCAAGTGTTGCATGTGTCTACTTAACAACTCAAATTGCATCAACTTCCTCACATTCTGCTTTCACTCCATTCCTACCTCTCTAACTCACTCATCTTACACACACACAAACACACACACACACACACACACACAGACCTGTCAGAGGCTGTATAGGATCGACGAGGACACCGGTTAACAATTGTAATTACGGGAGGAAGCCAATATACAGTAAATTGTCCACCAGTGTTACCCTACTAGTTCAGTGTGTCTCTCTCTGCAACATAGCTATACAACACTACAGGGCTTCATATCCAACCATGGTGATAGGTTTCCCAAACCTGTCAGCCCAACCAATCACTCTGCCTCACCCCTCCCTGATATCACGTACCCTAGCTGATGGCGTATTATTGCCAAACACAGGTAGCTTTTGTTCTATGTAACTATAATATAGATTAGGAAAGAAGTACACTGCTGTACCTAATTTTGTTTAATATGATAAACGCTACACTCCTGGTGCCTGCAAGTCACCAGGAACGTTGGTGATGGGTAGAACGATCAGACACCATCTCTCAATACAATGCAGTATCAGCGTTACGCTTGACAAAATTCTCATCATACTGGTGAAGTCTCCCAGCTCAGACTGGCAGATATATTTACTGCATATAACTAATTCCATGTGATGACAGTTATGACAGAGAAACACAGGTCATGTCAGCTATGCCTTAAGGTTATAAACAAGTTAGCTTTAAAAAAATATATCAGCAAGCGTCACACCGATGTTGGAAGTGAATCAAAAGGAAGCTGACAGTACAAGGTCATCTCAATGCTCTAAGATGAGCCAAGTAACCAGATGCTGTAGAGGGAAGATAACCCTCTCAGAATACTGCTCTACCCGTTATTTTTTTCAATCACCCTTGTAGCCATCCCTTAATTAAACCTGTCTTGTCTAGGTACAGTTATTATTATTTTTAATTATTATATGGAGAGCGCTAAACCTGTAGGGATAGTAACTTAAAGGAAACACCACACTGTCTTCCAAACTCATACGTGCTTTTTAGTGTTCTCAAGAAATTATGGTAAGGGAAAGGTTATGAATTTTAAAAGATGAGAGTGCAGGTACTGCACAAGTGAGCAAACACTAGAATAAATTAACAAATATGTTCTAGATTTTGCTCACGTCTTTAATTTAAATCACTTGTTGGTATCCATTAGCAAGCTTTTTATTAAACGAAAAATTTTGTTCTAAGAGTGAGAAGAAAAAGTCTTCAGACGGCTTTCAAATGAAGAATATATTGAAACAAGAATGTACTGCATTGTAACGTCATTTAAACTGGTAATGAAGTCTTCAAAACCCTCCATGAGTCACTACATCGTTAGAAATATTATCACACCTAATTACACAATTAAGAATGAGCGTGTGTGCACCTAAAATACCAAGCCGAGGTTGAAACTCACATTCCTCAAACACTGGTCCTCCTCACACACGCACTGCTGAGACCAACCCTCATGACAACACTCAAAATTGACAGTTGGCACAGTAAGTCCGTGCAAGATACTCTGTTCTCTTGTGTGGTTAAAATATAAATCCTTTGGTCGTGATACTGCGTATGTCAGAGTGTCATTTGCATATTCTTATGTCAGACCAATCAAAGGCCTTGATGGGTCCAGACTCGTCTCAGCGTAAAAACTATCTAATATTTGCTGTTTAGAAAAAAACACAAATGCAGTATAATGCGATCCTTTGTTGACAACGTTTCGCCCACACAGTGGGCTTTATCAATTCTTGGTCAATTCTCTTCGTCGTGTCGGTATTTTGTACCATTTATCTCCAAGACTAATAATTGTTTTACCACAACAAGTTCCCTGCCAAGGCACGATGACTCAAAGAAAATGCTTTCACCATCATCCCTAAAGGTGTTGAGACACGAGCCACTGGCGCTCTCAACGATTATATTGAAGTTTAACCTTGATAGTGCAGGTACTGTAACTCTCATTTTCAAAACTCAATACCAGCAAACTGGCTTTCCTGAATGCCTTCACAAGTATTACTTGCTTCTTCGTAATAATTTTAATTTTTTAAAGGGGTGGACGGTTAAGCCAGTGGAAGGTCTCGGTCAGAAGAGCAAAAGCTCCAGTGGCGGGTCGTATGACTAACACTAGCGTCAGGTAACACTTGTACTGTTTCCTGACGAATCTTACCTAAGTATTACCTTGGTGATACTAACAGCGTGTCACACCTACAATAACACTTGACTTCCTTCAGTTCTAAGACGCTCACACATGCCAGAACTTCCACCAAAAAAATGACTCACTCGAGCAGGAGTCAGTCCCTCCACCAGGAAGATGACTCATTGTAGCAGGAGTCAGTCCTCCCCACCAGAAAGACGACACACTCCAGCAGAAGTCAGTCCCTCCATCAGAAAGATGACTTACTCCAGCAGGAGTCAGTCCCCCCAACACCAGGAAGATGACTCACTCCAGCAGGAGTCAGTCCCCCAACACCAGGAAGATGACTTACTCCAGCAGGAGTCAGTCCCCCCAACACCAGGAAGATGACTCACTCCAGCAGGAGTCAGTCCCCCCAACACCAGGAAGATGACTCACTCCAGCAGGAGTCAGTCCCCCCAACACCAGGAAGATGACTCACTCCAGCAGGAGTCAGTCCCCCCAACACCAGGAAGATGACTCACTCCAGCAGGAGTCAGTACCCCCAACATCAGGAGGACGACACACTCCAGCAGGAGTCAGTCCTTCCAGCAGGAAAATGATTCCTTCCAGTCCCCGGCGCACTTGCAATATCGTCTCTGCATGTCAGTGTGCAGAAGCCGAACACAACAACAATAAACACGAAACAGTAGCAGTACGGCGTGAGTGTTTGTGTGCTCATTCTCCGAGGGAGTCGTCCTCCACACCTGCATGTGTCGTTCCCCGCACCAGTAAACGTCGACCAAACTCACAGTCGAATATTACACTGCCAAGCAGCTAACCAAATTAAGATCAGATCTTCAGGTGCCTCAAGCACTACACATGACCTACCATACACTGCCTGAAGTAAAGGCAGACCTTGCAGAACTCTTGTTGGAACAAGGTTTCGTTCTGTGTGAAGCTTTATGAACTGAGAGATCTATACATAGCGCGAAATGTTGCTCAACACAAACCTGATCTGCAACAAGTCTTGTCTTCATTGTTGTAGACAATACATCTGCATCCACTGCTCTTTGTGCTGAATGACTCATGAGTTTAACGTTTCACATAAAACATTTCATAAACGATGTTCCGTATCAGACACTAGATGTTTAGTGTGTGTGTGTGTGTGTGTGTGTGTGTGTGTGTGTGTGTGTGTGTAGCAGGTTGGTAGACAACAACCACCCAGGGAGGTACTACCGTCCTGCCAAACGAGTGTGAAAAGGAAACCTATAATTGTTTTACACAATGGTAGGATTGCTGGTGTATTTTCTGTCTCGTAAACATTCTTAGATAACAGGTACATCTTGCTATTTCTAGTTACACTAAGGTCACACTACACATACATGTATATGTATACACACTCATCGGAGTTTTCATCTATTTTCTTAATAGTTCTTATTTTTTCTTTCATTTTCATGGGCAAGTGGAAAAGAATCCTTCCTCCATAAGCCATCGTAAAATGCCGGGAGCAAGGGGTTAGTAACCCCTTCTCCTGTATAAATTACTAAACATAAGAAGAAAACCTTTATAGATATGTCGCGCCGAATAGGTAAAACTGGTCAATTAGCAAGAACTCAATTAAAATTAAGTCATTTCTAAAAAAAAAATTATTATACGTTTAAAGATATATTTTTTTCATATATATTAATGTAAAAATTAACAATTTTGTACCAAAAGAACCTTAGAAAACTTGCCTAACCTTCTTATAACAAGTGCAATTTAATTTAGCCTAATCCAACTAAATATATTTTAGATAAATTTGCAATAATTTAATAATAAACAAACAATGAAATATTTTTTTTCGTTAGGTTCAGAATAACTTTTTAAAAATTATTGCATACACAAATTTTCGCTTGCCTTATTCAGCAAGAAGAGCGTTGCTATTTAATCCCGGCAGCAACTTATTCCTGCAAAATATTAATCCCGTTAGCTATTAATCCAAGACTTATTCCAGTAATTGTATATATATATATATATATATATATATATATATATATATATATATATATATATATATATATATATATATATATCTTTCAACACGTCGGCCATTTCCCACCGAGGCGGGGTGGCCCAAAAGGAAAAACGAAAGTTTCTCCTTTTACATTTAGTAATATATACAGGAGAAGGGGTTTATATATATATATATATATATATATATATATATATATATATATATATATATATATATATATATACACACACACACACGAAGAATACAACACCTGCTGTGGCTGTAATAAACTGCTACAATACGAAACATTTTTAAAATGCATTTCCAAGAACTCGTTCAACAAAATAAAAAAAAAATACCGTGATGCAGAATTACAGGTTTTTCTGAAATCGCAAATCCAGAACATTTGAACCAATTTTAATTTTGCAGGAATTACCGTTGCGATATAACCCGACTTTGTATTAAATTCATTATTGTATTTTTTGTGGTGGCTAGGGGGCGGTCAAGGGAGGGGAGGGAGTTAAGGGAAGGGGAGGAAAGAGAAGGGTCGGGAGGGAGGGAAGAGAAAGGTCGGTAGGGAGGGAAGAGAAAGGGGTGGGGGAGGGAAAGGAAACTCAATAGCTTGGATTAGCAGTCAGTAATAATATATAAAGTTCCACATGCAGTATAATAATATATATATATATATATATATATATATATATATATATATATATATATATATATATGCAAAAAGATCACAGTAAACAGGTGATATCAAAATATGGAAGACAACCACTATGAAAATAAGAATTCCAGCGCTTTCGTGACTACTGGGTAGTAACGAAAGCGCTTGAATTCTCTATTTTTCATAGTGGTTGTCTGCTAATATATATATATATATATATATATATATATATATATATATATATATATATATATATATATATATATATATATATATATATATATATATAGGAGGTACCACCTCTAGAACTTTACTGGGGACCCTCATCCTCAGAGAAGACAATAAACGTACTTCAGGGAAAACTCGAGGTTCTCCCCGGAGCTGTTTGAATATTTTCTTCTCCTACCACCCCCTATATATATTATATGAGTGCTTTATTAATAGACGGAATATATTGACAGAAAACACAAACATGAACATGACTACATTGGTACAATATATCAAAGATTATGAATCTTCTCTAGCTTCTCCGAAGCCGGACGCGAGCCCAGTATGCAGCATGCATTTCCCCTCTGGATGGCCATGCTGAGGTGCTGGAACATGAAAGTGGCTGCCCTTGGGTCCCTGGTGGTCTCGATGAGTCTGGGACAAATTGATACTGTTGGCTTATGTCCCTGTACTTGCCAATCTTGTACTCCTCCCTGTGGTCAGCAGCTCCTCCCTGTCTCCCGACACAGTGATGGATGTAGGTGTCAGCCAGTGTCGACACACAGGTATAGTCCCATGCTAAGAGCTTGCCATTCTTCCAAGGATAGATGGTGATCCCGTCGGGGCGGTTTGCTGGGTTGTGGGTATTGTTGGCTGCTAGTGATTGGGGCTCTCTCTCGGCTGGGCATTCAGCTGTAGCAAGGGTTCTCTTTATGATGTCGTTGACTTCATTGTGTCTTGCATACCATCCCTTGGTTTTGGAACAGTTTAGACCATGTAGACCATATTGGTTGGCTTGCGCATCACTGTAAATACAAGTATATTCCTCAGTGTGAATTTTGGCAGCAAGGCACAGAGACACTGCAATACGGAGGGTCTTTGGGTCGAGGCGTGTTCCCATTGCCAAAATGGGAACTGTTTGGAGGAAATCCCCAGTCATGTGCACTCACAGCTAGGAGACGGGCAGTCTCCCTGTGTGATGTTACAGTCCTAAGCATGTTGGCAAGCATCTTTTCAGTGATGGGGCCATCCCAACTTGACTGTTTGTAGGCCAGTTCTGCACTAGATTTTGGTGCTGGAGTAGCAAGTCTCCCATTCAGTGATGGCAATGGCATAGCTAGGGTCCTGTATTCCTGCTGAATCACTGAGGTTCTCTGGAAGAATTTGTTTTATTAACTCATTTGATGCTATGGAAGAGGATAGGAAAGTTGGTAGGGCAATCTGGGAGGATTTACGTACTCCCAGCCCCCCAAGCCTGACTGGAAGTGAGGCTTGCAACCACTGTCCATCTTCGAGGGAAAGATTCAACACACACACTATCATGGTCTTGAGGAGAGAGTCATATTCCTTGAGTTTCGGACTGCTGAAGGCTGGGGAGCATCTCAGGAAGTAGGTAAGTTTTGGGATTAACAGGCACCTGGTGAGTAGGTAGAAGGCATCATGTGTATCAATGTCTTTCATCCTGCCTTCCATCGTTCTGAGGTCTGAGATTTTTTTCTACTACCAGGTTGATGGCATTGGGCCCAAGAGGAGCACCAAGGAGAGTGCTGTTGGCAGGATCAATGGCTTGTGCCCCTGGTAAAACAGCACTAATGTTCTGGATCATCTGTCGATTGGTAGAAACTATTTCACATTTGGTGGGGTTTAAAGATAGGCCCAGGCTCTCTCCCATGTCTTTAATTTTCCTGATGTCCTCTAGGAGAGATTCTGTAGTGCCAGCTAGGGTACCATCATCCAAGAACCAGATATTGAGCTCGCTGGAGAGCTCTTCTGTGACTTCCTTGATGACCAGACAGAATAGAATGGGAGCGAGAGGGTCCCCCTGTTGCACACCCTCACACGAGTCAATTTCATGGTCCCCAAACAATAGTTTAGAAGCCACACTATAACACGATTCTATGAAGGGACAGAGGGAAGGGAAGTGTCTAGAAACTGCTTGGAGAGCAGCATCCCTTCTGACTGAGTTGAAAGTATTGGCAAAGTCCAATTTGATCAAGGCTTTTTCATTGGACATGTTGCTGATGTATACTCGTGCTGCATGGGCAGCTGCTTCACAGCTTTGTTGAACACCAAAACCGAGCTGAGTTGGTTTCAACATTGAGGCAGCCTCTTGACTCACCATTCGTACTGCAGACTTGGCGACTAGGCGCCGAAGGGTGTTGCCCACTGCAATGGGCCTGATTCCTCCATCCTTTTTCCAGAGGGCACACAGTGAGGCACCAAAGAAAAGGGGTCTAATGGCCTCTGGGACACTGCCAGCCAGGCACACATTGGAAAATTTGGTGAGTTCAGACAGCAACCTCTCTGAAACCTCACCAAGTCCTGGATTGAGCATTTAAGTGTTGTGGCCTTAAACCAGTGAAACCTCCTGCTGAACCCTGTGGAAATGACATAGCAGCTTTATACACATCAGCGTCCTGTATGGTTAAATGTTCTTCACCTGTTGCAATGTCATGGGGGTCAATGTTGGTACTGGAAGTCCTGGGTGGATGTTTGTCCTTTAGGGCTTGTGCTGTAATGACATCCTTAGGAGCGATGGTATCTCTCAGTGCTCCGATAGTATTACCCTCTTCTATTGTTCTGCTAATTTGGGCCCTGATTTTTGAGGCGTCAGGTGTCCTGTTGTTGACATTTTCCCGGTGGGTGTTTGACGTCCTGGAGGGGAGACAAACGAGGTTGTCATCTCTGGGGAATGCATTTATTGCCCTAATAACAGATGTTGCTAGTGACTTGTCCCTCCTTGGTGGGACAGCCAAACAGGCATTGCCAAATAGCAGTAGGTTGTGCCAGGATCCAATGTTTGCAGGAGCATCGTTGACTTTCAAGATGTCAGCGAATTTGCTAGCAGCTTGATGGCGAACTGCTTTGGGGATGTGTGTCAGCGTCCTGGTGGATGTTAATTTGATTGTAGCTTTTAGGTCCTCTGTAGAGGTGAAGTCAGGATAGCTGTCAGCTCTGTCTGCTGGGAGGGCCCTGTTGGCTGTTCCCATTTGGAGCCCTCCTGGAGCCTAGACATCCATTGTATGCACGAATGTTGCCAGTTGAAAGATTGAGTGCACATACCCTATAGCACACCTGGCATTTGCCTCATAGATGGGTTCCACGGCGTTGGCTCTGTCGTGGAGATTCCTGGGAACCCGGCACTTCTTGTGACATTGTGGGGGTGGGAGGGCGCCAGCTGTGGGGTAACGGGTGAAGGACAGCATGGATGCATGGGGGAGTAGCGAGCGGGAGTGTGAGTAATTTGTGGGGCACTAAACGGCAACACCGTTGGTCAGGAAGTCAGTAGGCCTAGACCAGGATGTAGGGAGGGGACCTGGGATGGGGGGCGAGGGGAGTGGCCCTATCTGTTCACTGAAGATGCACATCACTAACTTTTGCTAATTGTTATACACTTATCATTCTATTTAGAAGCAACCTCGCCATTTGGCACACTAATCACCGTGTTCTCACTGTTAACCAAGGTGTTCTTCTGTTCATCATCCAATGAGTCCTGAGCGACCACTCCCCCCCCCCCGCACCACGGCCGAACAAAAGGTAAACAAACCTCCCCACACCTCCGCTGGCAGAATCCCCTCAACACCACATCCACTACTCAACTCCCAACATGCACACTGCACTTTCACTGATACAGAAGCAACGGTCTGATGCAGAGGATTGTCACCTCTGTAATCTCCGGTGGATACTCACGATGACGTCTGCTTAAACTGGCCCTTGCCACACATGTTGGTTCTTCGTTTATGCACAAAATGTATGTAGCACCACAACCTGGCTCCTCTCTCCACGCCGGCAGGCGTGTATAAAATATATATATATATATATATATATATATATATATATATATATATATATATATATATATATATATATATTCTGCCGAATAGGCAGAACTTGCGATTTTGGCTTAAATAGCAACGCTCTTCTTCTCTTGTCATATAAGACAAGTGAAAATTTATGTATGTAATAATTTCCCAAAAATCATTTTGAACCGAAAAAAAAAATATATTTCATTGTGTTTGTTTATTATTAAATTATTGTAAATGTATCAAAATATATTTATACTTAGTTGGATTAGGCTAAATTAAATTGTGCTTGTTATAATAAGGTTAGGTAAGTTTTCTAAGATTCTTTTGGTGCAAAATTTTAAATTTTTACATTAACATCATTGAAAAAAATATATCTTTAAACGTATAAGAGAAAATTTTAGAAAGTATGTACTTAATTTTAAATGAGTTCTTGCTAACTGACCAGTTTTACCTATTAGGCACGACATATACATATGTATATATATATATATATATATATATATATATATATATATATATATATATATATATGTGTGGTATTTAATCAATAACAGCACTGCGACTAGCCGGGGGATCGAACCAGTGTTTTAGCCTGCCTCATGGTGAGCGAAATTTCACGACGCTGTAACCCACTGGACCATACAATCCTACAAGAATCACCCACCCAGCAGAGCTAGGTGTTGTACCGTGATCCGAGGACATACGATGGTGTGGGTGCCTCAGAGCTAATTTTATTCTATTACCTGTTTAGTGTACTAGCCTCCACAAGCAGTATATATAGTATTGTAACCACTAATGAGACTAGCGGGGATATCGAACCCGTGGTGTTTTAGCCCGCCTAATGGTGAGCGAAAATTCATGGTACAACACCTAGCTCTGCTGGGTGCGTGGTTCTTGTAGGATTGTATGGTCAAGTAGGTTGGAGCATCGTGAATGTTCACTCACCGTGAGGCATATGTATTATATTTAATCCCAGTGAAAAGCATTATTATTTCAAGTGCTTTCGTGATTTCTCACATGAATGAATATGAGAATGTGACAATATAAGAAATCCCAAAACCACACTGACTACTACTACTTTTAAGTGTGGTTATACTACATAAAATATTACCTGTTTCTTGTGATCTCTGTTGCAGTATACTGGTAGTTCTATATAAAAATTAGAAATCAGAATATGTAAGCATAAGTCTTCCATAGAGATCTTCCTTTAATAATTTTTCTCATTCTCAAATTCATGAGTATTCAATTAGGATCAATAATTCATTAAGTTGTTGCGAAATTAATTTTTATTAATGAATGCTCTGGAGTAGCTGACTTTAGACTGATGGAAACTTGACACATACATTATTATTATTATTATTATAATCAAATAGAAGCGCTAAACCACAGGGGTTATACAGCCTTGACACATACAGAGTCTGACACCAAAGCTAAATAATCATGAGATATCACTTCACTTTTTGACTTAAATAATTTATTTTTTGTTTTATTTACACAATGGTTTTACAGGGTTAGGTTATGAGTTCCTACTTTATTTACAGCTGTTACCTACATCAGCTCATTTGGAAGTCTTTTTATGAGACATACAAATAGGGAATAAGATGAAGTTGGAGCCATCTGTGGGCCAGCGATTTCATTTAGTCAACGGACTTTATTTCATCGATGTCATGCTGTGTGTACATGTTCCAGACTCGGATCATTCTAGGAAAGAATGATCTCAGGTGTGTCAGTAATAGTTCAGTAGTAGTATTTGCATCTTACCAACCGTTATTGAGTCACAGCCCTCCTGATCACTGACCATTACTAGTTTCTGCTGACCTAGCGATGTCATAGGTCACCCTTTGAATGCCGTAAGCGTCCTCGCTCACTAGCGTCAGTTCAAGACAGGATAGTAGAGAGTAGACAGGTCAGGCGAGAAGGCTCTGAGTGCACTCCTGGCCGCCTTGCTTGAGAGATTAACTACGTGTTTCTTCAAAATCAGACTGGAATCAAATTTCACCCCTAGGATATGAACCTCATCCCGGGGTTCCAAAACTCTCCCATTCAATCTTACCACTGTTCCAGCATTACCATCATGGTGCCTAGAGATCATTTTGTTTTTTCTCAGAAGCAAATGTAACCTGCAGTCGTCTTCCACAGGCGGATATTGCATTCAACTGGTGATTGATGTAATTGAGAGTAGCTGGCATTTCCTCCCTTGCCTAAGTAAATGTCAGAGTACAGTCAGCATAAGTACGTGATTCTTTAATGAGTTGAAGGTCATTGAAGTAGACATTCCATAACAATGGCATTGTGGAACACTGGCACCAACAAAGTGTCTTGTTGACTGTCCCACTGAGAACTAGTCTTGGAGGTAATTTAGGTACTTTCAATTAGGAAATTTATAAAGCTGTTTGACTTGTGCCATGGCTTTAGGTATTGCAACACAACTGTTTTGTTTGGAAATATTTACATATTACTTTTTTTATTTACTAATAAAAGAATGCATGTTTTACTGAGAAATTTACGTAGCAAAATTGTTTGTGTATTTTTTCTACATAAATATTTAATTTGTTTTTCTAGTGAAATTGTTGCTTCTATACAAAGATAACCTATGTTTAATTCTGGTGTAATTCAGTATTACATAGATTATAGTAGATTATAGTAGTAGCCCCTTTAAGGG